>JALIGW010000001.1:22900931-23260931 GCA_023053685.1 Diadophis punctatus similis
GGGGGGAGGGAAGGGGGTGGGCTAGGGGGGAGAAAAAATAAAAAAATGTTTGTACTTTATATTTAATATTTAGCTACTATCTATGTAATTTTGTACTAATAAAACTTTTTGAACAACAAAAAAAAAGAACCAAGGAGGGACAGTCGACATAGTCCTTAGGAGGTAATATCCAGAGCCACTCAGTCTTGTCGTGGTTGAGTCTGAGTCTGTTTCTCCCCATCCAGGTCCTAATGTCGTCCAGGCATCGGCACATTACATCGACTGCCTCCCTGAATTGAGACGGGGTGGTGATGTACAGCTGGGTGTCATCAGCGTACTGTTGAAAACTCACCCCGTGTCTACAGATGATCTCCCCCAGCGGTTTCATGTAAATGTTAAACAAGATGGGCGAGAGGACCGAACCCTGAGGCACCCCACATGTCAGGGGCCTAAGAGACGACCTCTGCCCTCCTGTTAACACCGACTGCATCCTGTCGGCGAGATAAGAGGAGAACCACCACAAAACGGTGCCTCCCACTCCCAACTCGCCGAGACGATGCAGAAGGATACCATGGTCGATGGTATCAAAAGCTGCTGAGAGGTCAAGCAGCACCAGGATGGAGGAATTTCCCCCATCCCGGGCTCGCCAGAGATTGGAATGAATAACTGAATCCATTCCCAAATCACCACTTTCATACTGAATATATATCTTCAAATATGAAAATGCATTTATACTTTGGGTGATGTTAATTTTAAAACTGATCTGGGTGTTTTTGGAAGTATCTGCAAGGTATGGTCAAAAAAGCCAAGATGGTAGCCGTAATAGCACAAGAGAGTTTTGACCACATTTTGACATTTTTTCACTGTAGCCCAGTATAGCCTCTGGGTATATAACCTTTGATGTTTTGGAATGTATTATTTAAAGCAATTATATTTTGTCTTTTAGCCAAAAGTTTTCCCAGAAGTCAGAAAAAGGCACTTCTTAAATCCTGGCTGATTTGGTTTTTAGCAGGCCTCAGACAGGAAATATTACTAGCTGTTAATACAAACAATAATTATGTCTGCACATTCACTCCCTTGCACGAAGACCAAAGGGCTTTGCGGTTTGTATGAAGTTACGGATCATTAGGTTTTTCTAAACCAAAGAGGCCTTTGATCAATGAATACCAACCTCTCTTCTGATCCTGGGCACCAGCTGAGAGGAGTCATCTCTGGAGCCTTCTTTCAAGGGTTTCATCCTCCCTAAAGACTCAACTAAAGATTCTGGAGTTTGTCCTTCACTTTGGCCCACCTCCCCAGCGCTGTCTTCTTCTGGCTTTGAAGGTCTGTCCATGGGTGGTCTCTTTGGTTCCCGTGAGCTCTGGTTGTTATCTGGCTCTCTTTCCGGTAGGGCATTTGTCCCCTGTTCTGCAGAGCGGCTTTCAAAGGTCTCCAGGCTATTAGCACCACTGTCTGAAATGTGTGGCTCCTGTTTTGTCATGGTGAGCAGCAGTTCCTGGGAGTACATTGTTGCAGAGAGATATAATATTAATATCTCTTCATTATTAATATCTCTTAATATTAAAATAATATAGATATTAAACATGAAATTAGCAGTTATGTTCTTTTTCTAATTAGGAAGGAGAGAGAGAGATTCCTGTAAAGTTATGAGAACATATCTCATCTAGGGGTTGGTAAGAGTTGATTTTGCACTATGGGTAGGTTATTAGAGGAAAACACAGTGTGAATGAAAATGGAATCACAATTGTGCATAAAAATCCCCTAAGATTCATACTAACAGACCCTTGTGTGTCACGATGTGAATATTGTCAGTTGTGAGTCTATGCAGGGTGATGCACCCCTATACTAAATATGATGGTACTTTCCAATACAAGCAGAACACGTGATATGATGTTCTACGCATGTCTACATTCCTAATCCACCATTACTCACTTCTGCCTTGCCTTCGACCTGAACGGTCGTGTTAATTAGCAAAGATGTAGATTAATTGTTTTATATTGTTTTTATACTGAAATAAATATTTTCTATTAGACATTTAATCTCGGTTTTATTTCTAACTATTGAATTCCAAGTAAAAGATCCAGATGTCGCCTCTACAGGAATATTCTTCCCTTAACATGGTAGCACTCTGACGGTTTGAACCTTATCTCATTTTAACATTGTGTGTCTTTTGCTTAACTGTAGTTTTGCTGAAGAAGTTAAACTGATTGCTGTTGCTTCATGATATACTTTATCAATTGTGACTTCAATAGGTGTTGGTGGAACAAGATACATAGCTTTATTGCTCTGTTCAATACAAGACATATTCAAGAATAGGCAAAAGGGGCTGCAACATTTTTTTAAATCCTAACAAATGAGGTAATATTTAAAGGCAGCTTAGGCAATCAACTACCTGATTCACTGGAATATAAGAAAGGGAAAAGATACAGCACAATCAAATTTGTAAGATTTCATTATTATAGCTGATCTTAATAGAAGTAGTTTGAGCCTCCCTATGGATCTGGTTTCCTGGTATGGTTTATCTAAGTGGGATTGACAGTTGGTTAGTTGAAAAAAGCTGGATTCACATACTGTATGACTCTAAACTATGTTTGGGTTTATTATTATTTATTTAAATTTATTGGCCACCCAACTCCAATTCCACCTGGGGTGACATACAAAAAACATTAAAACAGCTAAAAAATGAATCCCTTGCCTTGGGAAACCAGATACTGACTTCTAAATCAAGTTTTGCTGCTTTGTAAATTATGGTTTATGTGGGTTAAGAAAAATCATGATGAAATTGTGGCTTAATGCAATCTATAAACTGAGCTAATGACTGGCCCAAGATTCCTCACCAACTTCATGGTTGAAGAAAACTTAATTTCAGATATTCCCTTTCAAAACCCAATGCTTTATCCATTACTGGTAGTACAGTAGCTATTATAGCACGGGTGTCAAACTCGCGGTATCATGTTGCTGTCACACATTTCACGAAATTTGTCACTTTCGCGGAGCTGGTACGGGCATGGCCTGCACGTGACGCATCCAGCCCGGCCCGCGGGCCACCTGTTTGACACCCCTGTATTATAGCATACCATTGCCAGAAAGAAGTTTATTTCAGTGCTCATGGATTCCTCCCCATTCCCCAACCAGTGGTGGGTTCCTACCAGTGCGGTCCACTCTATAGCACCGGTAGCGACCCGCTGGTGACATCACAGTACCGGTGCGGTTGGTTGCCGGTGCCTGGGCGCTGCCATTTTAATTTTTTTTTTAATTTTTTAAAAAAATTTCTTCTGTGCATGCCCAGAAGCGGAGTTTCTGGCACTGCTCATGCACTGTCTTCCTACCCCACAGTGAGTCCAAGCAGGGGAGGATGGCTGAGGGAGCGCGTGAGACGCTGAAAGAACAGGCGGCAGGAGTTATCTCCATTCCCCTCCCTTCAGCAGTCCGAGAAGCCACGAACGTGCGGTGATGATCCCAGGCATTTTTGCACGTTCGAGGCTTCTCGAGCTGCTGAGGGGAGGGGGAATGGGCGGCAGGACCTATCTCAGTTCCCCTCCCTTCAGCAGTCCGAGAAGCCACGCCCACCCGGTCACATGGCTGGCAAGCCACACCCACAAAATAAGCCACACCCACAGAGTGGTAGTAAAAAAATTAGGAACCCGCCCCTGTCCCCAACCTCTACTTATCTACTAGGAAGGAAGGAATTTCACATTTACCTGGTTGTCTTCTCCAGATTCCTCCTCCTTGAGCACAGTCAGATCTTCCTTCACCACACTGCCTGCAGAGGGCAGAAGATAATTCTCTTCTTCTCTTGGAAGAGTTCCAAGTTCTGGTGAAACAGCCTGCACCGTTGGTGTCAAGGAAGCCTTGACATTGGAGGATGTTTCTGAATGCACATGTTCCCCAGATTTTTCACTGGTAATAGTGGCCTGCAAGGTGAGTTTGGCAACGGAGTTCTTAGTGGCAGAAGGCAGTTCTTTCCCTGGAACCTGAGAAGTTCGTGTGACAAGAAGAGCCTGTGCTTCCCCACCCAGAAGCCGGGAGGGGTGACAGTGAAATTGAGATTCAGAAGAGCGGTCTACTTCTTCCAACAACACGGAGGGGATCTGAGCTGGCACAGAATCCACCGATTCTCCATAAAGAGACACAGTTCTTACAGTCACTTCCTGACAGAGCTGGAGGATCTGCAGCTGAGAAATCTCAATCAGGACACTACCAGCTGTTGGAGAGGTAACTTCCATCACCTGGAATAAAAGTAATTAACTTGAATAAAGTAGGAAGATAGATAAAGGCTGAGGCACCTTCTGCAAAAAAAAAAAAGGAGGGTAGGATTGTTCATTCTTAGTGATGAACAAGCAAGAGGGTCTCTAAGTAGAAAGATGGGAGAGGATAGTATGGCAGTGTATAAATGGACGCATGCAATGAAAATGAGGATGGTTTATAAGGATAGAAGATTGGAGAGGTATAGCCAGTGGTGTCGGTGTAAAGTAATTTAAACTTTTTTTTCTTTTTTTAAACTCCTGCCTTTAATTATTTCTGTTCACTACTTTTCTGGGTGTCTTGCACTTTACATAATTTCTCTAACCCCAAAAAGCAATAGTACAAAGATATTTAAGCCACATGGTGAGCCTTTTAATAAAGCATTAGTGTATAAGGCAAACCATCAGAGCTGTCTATTCTGTGTGCTAAAAGAAAGCACAAGGAAGAACTCTACAAACAGTCCTTGACTTACAACCATTCATTTAGTGGCTGCTGTTTGAAGTTATGACTCTGCTGAAAAAAAATGACTTACAACCAGTCCTCACAAAACTGTTACAGCATCCCCACAGTCACAATTGCAATACAGGCATGGATAGTAGCATGTATTATGATGGTTGCAGTATCTCAGGGTCGTGTGTTCCCTTCCAGCTCTATTCTGATTGACTGATTGTCATTTGTGATCTTCCCAGGTAGCTTATCACAAGGAAAGTCAACTGGGGCAGCCAGATTCACTTAACCGTGTGATTCTCTTAATGACTGTGGGGGGAAAGGTCAAAAAAGTAGTCATGGTCATGACTCACTTAATGACTGCATTGCTTAGCAATGGAAGTTTTGATTCCGGTTTGTGGTTGTAAGTTAAGGACTACCTATATTCAGAATCAAATATTTACAGACCCCCTCGCATCCTGGACATAAATTATTTCAACTCCTACCCTCAAAACGACACTATAGAGCACTGGACACCAAGACAACTAGACACAAGAACAGTTTTTTCCCGAACGCCATCACTCTGCTAAACAAATAATTCCCTCAACACTTTCAAACTATTCACCAAGGCTGCATTACTATTACTATTGGTCTTCTCATTGTTCCTATCACCCATCTCCTCCCACTAATAACTTGTTGCTTGTATCCTTACGATTTATATTAATATTGATTGTTTCCTGATTGCTTATTTGTACCCTATGACAATCATTAAGTGTTGTCCCTCATGATTCTTGATGAATGTATCTTTTCTTTTATGTACACTGAGAGCATATGCACCAAAGACAAATTCCTTGTGTGTCCAATCACACTTGGCCAATAAAGAATTCTATTCTATTCTATTCTATTCTATTCTATTCTATTCTATTCTATTCTATTCTATTCTATTCTATTCTATTCCATTCCATTCCATTCCATTCCATTCCATTCCATTCTAAATATAATAGATAAAGAATGATGGATTGAAATGCAAGGCGAGAAGATAAATGTTTTAAATCTTACAGCATAAAAAGAATATCAGACTGAGTTCTGGAGGAAAATCCTGCCACTATTAGATTATATTCCTCCGTGTTCAGTGTTGATGTCTTATCAATCATGGGTGGAAATGATACTGTCCTAATTTTCTTCCAGCCATGCCCAAAACAACTTGGTACCTTTTGTCCATCAGCATAGACTGCATAGCCAGTGACACGCACTCCATTGGATGATCCTTCAGCATCAATGGTGACTGGCAACCAGCTGATGACCAGAATACCAGATGTCGGGCCAGGATCCACTCGGACATCCAGTGGAGCATCTGGAGATCCTGAAGAAAGAGTCATTGGCTATTTCTTCTGCAAAAACAGCAGCATGGTAAAATCGATTTGGCCCAAAAAGATTATAGGAACCTTGACTTAAAGTCCCTAAGACTGAAGGACTAAGGAAGAGAATACCTCTCAGAGAGCCCAAAGGAGTAACAGAATAACAGAATTGGAAGGGACTGTGGAGGTCTTCTAGTCCAACCCCCTGCCCAAGCAGAGGTCCATGTGGAAGGAGGGAAAATTGAGGCTGAAGAGAAGGAGGCTTATAAGGAGGATATTGAAGGGATGGAAACAAGGGTGTTTTCGGTAAAGTCTTTTAAGTAATGGACTCCAGCCCTCAAAGCACTTTTTAGATATTTAAACAAAATATTTCCATCTAACAAAGTATCTCCCTCTAATGACTTGCTAGTTATAAGTAGTGCCTGTATCTCAGGAATCAGTACTTCTAAGCAGAACATGATCCTCAGTATCCTTATAGCAGAAGCCATAAACAGGATTGTAGTTACAGCCAGAAATTTAGTAACAAGCAGATTTGCAAAAAATACCCAGCAAATCAATAGAACACAAGAAAACAGCTTGATCTATGAATAGCACAAAATTTAGGTAAAAAATGGGGTGCTTTTATGGGTCTCCTCCTTTAGAATTGTGTTGTCGCTGTTAGTCCAACCTACCAAAAGCAACACCATGGGAGACAAAGCCGGAATGCAGATCAAAATAGCCAAGAAACTGATAAGAGAACACTTATCCAATCTAGATGAGTTCAAATCGCCAGGACCGGATGGTTTACATCGCAGGGTTCCGAAGAAGAGCTGGCAGGTGTGATCTCAGAACCACTGAACAGTGATAACACCACTTTATACTGCATTAGTGAGGCCACAGTTGGAATACTGCGTCGAATTCTCCAGGATCTCTAAAAGCTTCACTTACCTGCTGAAGATGTAGTGAACTGGATCTCTGTGGACAAGGCCTGCTCTTCCACCTCTGGGAATGGTTTCCAGAAAGTCTGTTGAGGCTGGATTTCGACTGTGGCAATGTAGGAAGTGTTTGGGTTCAGGCTGCGAAAAGTGTACCAATATATTCCAGCCTTCACTATATCGCATGTTCTCCCATTGAGGTATATGGTATGTGGGAAATTGCTGTTGCTTGACATCCAGGAGAGCTCCACGGAAGTGGCCTTGATACTCCGCACTTGGAGCTGACTTGGAGCTAAGACAAAACCACACCCCACCAGGAACGTGCACTGCAGTCTGTCTGAGCTCCCTTTCTCTGAAACACTCTGTATGGAGACACGATAGGCTTTTGTTTTCAAGTCCAGCTTGTCAATCATGGCCTTCATCTGGGAACTGGCCTTCACATTTTCCCGGAGTTCAGTGTCCACAAAGACATTGTAGCTCTGGACATCCAAGCAGCTTCCACTAGGCACCAGTGGTGGATCCCATGTCACCAAGAGGCTAGAGGCAAACTGTTTGATTAGAGTCACCTTTCTGGGATAAGGCACTGAAATACCTCCTTCTCCTTGGTCCCCTTCTAGCCTCGAGGGAGCTGTGCTGACATTGAGCTCCTCCGATGAATAATCACTTCTCTCTCCACTGCTGATACTTATGCTGAGAAAGCTCCGCTCAAGAGGGGAGCTTTGGGAGAGATCATGGAGTTCCTGAGGCAAGAAAGTAACCAGGTCATCATCTGCAAGTCGCTCCACAAAGTTGGAAGGGACAAGGCCTCTCCGGCCATCCATCAGCTCCCCTAAAGATGAATTTAACAACATGAGAGATTAGAAGACCTGTGTGGCCTCAGATGAAATCACTCTAACCCCCCAGGGTCCTGTTTATGGAGTGTATACATAATTATGTGGTGTATTTGGAGGTGGTGACCCTCTGAAAGCTGTATGCAATGAAATTTCATTTTAATGTATGCAATTTAGTGTACATTCAGTGACAATAAAGTTCTATTCTGTTCTGTTCTGTTCTATTCTTCTATTCTATTCTATTCTATTCTATTCTATTCTATTCTATTCTATTCTATTCTATTCTATTCTATTCTATTCTATTCTATTCTACTCTACTCTATTCTATATTCTATATTCTATATTCTATATTCTATATTCTATTCAATTATTATTCTATTCTATTCTATATTCTATATTCTATTATTATTCTATTCTTAACACAGACCATTTAAAATATATTTCCAAAACATTTCTCCTGATTTAGACCTGTCTCCCCTCTGCAAGGTATTGTTTATAATTGGAAAAACAGGAAGACTGGATCTTTAAGGTGATCTAACCAGACTTTAAGTTCTTATGTTTCTGGTTGCTGAAGAATAGCCATAAATGACAGCCCAGCATATAGAGATATTAAAAGTATATGATTAGCAAATACCGTTGGGCTGAGAATGACAGGCCCAAAGTTATCCCGTGACTTCCATGACTGTTAAGTTGGACTACAGCGTGGACCTCCCTACTCCAAGTGACATCTTAGCAATAGCAATAGCAATAGCACTTAGACTTATATACCGCTTCATAGTGCTTTACAGCCCTCTCTAAGCGGTTTACAGAGTTCAGCATATTGCCCCTAACAATCTGGGTCCTCATTTTACCGACCTCGGAAGGATGGAAGGCTGAGTCAACCTTGAGCCTGGTGAGATTTGAACAGCTGAACTGCTGAACTGCAGTGCTGCATTTTAACCACTGCGCCACCTCGGCTCTTAATTTTAATCACTATACCACATCAGGTCTCTTTTATTGTGCTGATTTTATTACTGTAAGCAGCTCAGATGCAGCTGAGGCCTACAGCAGGTAAAATTGATATTTAAAAGAATTCCTTACAGTAAGATTAATTGAAAAAAATTAATAGTAATTGAACTGAAAAAACTGATCTGAACAGTAAAATTGAATAATTTTAACTGTAAAATCTTTGAAAAGTCAGTTTTCTTACTTTTTTACATTCAAGGTTCTTACAAAGGGAATATGAAAACCATCATCTCCTATTCTTTGGATTAGCCCATCTCCTGCTGATGATGGCTGAATTCCTGTTAAAAACACCCTACTTCTCCCAGGTTTTTTGTTAGCAGTAATAATATTAACAAAACTTTAAATTTATTAAAGCCGCCCACTCCCATAGAGAAGACTATTTTAATGAGTTGTCCTATCTATATTGTGCCTCCTTGACAACTCCATTTTTTCATGCATCTTACAGCATACCTTCAAAAAAGCCATCTTCATCCATTTCTCCATAAACGTAAATATACTCGCCAGCCGTAAGTGGTAGTTCAGCCTCAGGATTCTCATTGGGGCCATCAAAAGGATTGTAACTGAAATGAATGTAAGGAGAACGTTTTGAAGTCTGACAGGCCAAGAAGGAATTTGGCCACCATCTGAATCTGCTTCTTAAGTGAGGATGGCAGGAAAACTGTCTGCAAAGTTATACTAGCAGAGGCAAAGAGGACATGCAAAATTCAATACCAAAGATGATGAGTCTTTTCCATATGATCCTGTAGTATTGCTTTGGGTTTCCCATTCTATGCACTCTCTCTTGTAATTGTCTATGGAGATTCTCAGGCATCCAGGTCATGGTTGTCCCAAAGGGGCTTTTTCAAAAGGCAACTGGACTTTCTTTGTTTTTGCTTGAAGAACCGAAGAAGCTTCTTGGATGAGAAGTGAAACGTCTTCAAGCAAAAACAAAGAAGGTCCAGTTGCCTTTTTAAAAAGCACCTTTGGGTCTCTCTTGTAATGTTCATTTTAAATTAAGGGAATATCTAACATTAATTTCAAAAATGAGAGTTTGTGCCGATTGCTCTACAGTTCCATTGCAACTCATTTGTATTTTTTCTTCTTTCACAATTACTTCTGTACAGCTATATATTAAAAAATGCTGCACCTAAATTAAAAAAGTAGACTTGGTGGACTTATATATATATGGCTGCCTGAGATTATTTTTGTGCAGGATTTAATAATGGAAGTGTATGTGTTTGTCCACTGACAAAACGGTTACAGGTTAGGAATCTAGCCTGCTTTTTCGTGCTACGTTACTGATGAGAATTTTGATGCTGCAAAAGAGGAGAAAAGAACACTAAGTGACAAAACTGAAATTTAAGACAAACTCTGCATGGAAGAGTTTTGCACAAAATGTGAAAATGAAAATGGGGACAAAAGGAGAATTCCAAACACAAGGACTACAGTTCAGAAAGAAAGTCAGATTTCCAAAAATTTGACAACCTTATGATTGCCAGATTAATACCTAAACCACATTCCTATAAATATGTTGTGAGTTAGAGAGCAGCAGATATGAAAATTTCTTCTGAAGCATTTTCTGGTCTGTCATCCCTGTTTATTATTCACAGAGTGGCCACTGTGCTCCAACTCAAAACAAAACAAAAAAGATCTAAGTGAAGAATGAAAAAGAGCAGCTATTCTCTGCTGCATGAGAATAGATCTTATCCGCTAATCTCCCTACATAGTTCAGTTTCTACAATCCAAGCTGAAGTCTGCCAATACATATCTGCAGATCAAATACCCCAGCCGTCATTAGAAAGTAAACTGAATGATATTTTGAATTGAATGGATGACATTCTCATAATCATTGACCAATATGATCTGGATGACATTCATTCCTGCTTTGAAATAAACCTGGTGAATAGGAAAACCTTGAGAAAAACCAAGCATGCATATCCCTTCCCCCAGGCTAACCTCTTTAAGGGTAAAACATTATACATAATGCAGATAAAAAGAAAGAAAGAAGGTTAAAGAGAGGAGATAATAGAAAAGAAAAAGAAGCCTAATTAAATCTATACTATAACATCCACACCACATCCCTATACCTTTTTTCTATTTTGCAAACTATTGTCTCCATCATTTCCATATATTGCTTTATTTTTCTTGTAAATCTGTCATCTTTCTGTTTTTGAGGACATCATCAATTCCATCAACTATGACATCATCCACTTCCCATTCTTCACTTTCTTCATATATTTTGCAATTCATGCTTCATTCTCTTGCTATGACTAAGCCACCTCAATATATAACATCATTTCATATTAGATGGCTCATTTTTATATTCAGTCCATACTGATTCAACAGCTATTTGGACCCTGTGCATGTTTTATCACACACAATTCTTAATTAACACATTTTCTCCATCCATTTTTGAAGACATTCTATCAAGATAGACAAATTCATCCACTTAGTTTTATTCTTAGCATAGCCAGTCTCTCTTTCCATGTATAACTTGCAATTGTTCATTGCCTTTCCTTACCAAATGGAACTTACCAATCAGTCTCTAGATCAGTGGTTCTTAACCTACCTAATGCCACGACCCGCACCCTGCCCCCGCACCCCGCCGCCGTGCCCGCCACCGCAACTCCCGCCCCACCACCACCATTTGGGTTCTTTTACCCTCTGTGCATGCACAAAGTGTTCTGCGCATGTGGAGAGGGTAAAAGAACCCAAATGGCGGCGTCTGGGCAAAGTCTCCCGACCCCTGTGAAAGGGTCATTCGACTCCAAAAGGGGTCGTGACCCCTAGGTTGAGAACCGCTGCTCTAGATGCAAAAATTTCCCGTTACATCACATGAAATCCAACATTTGTTACAAATAATTTGCATTCTTAATATCTAATGTCACTGTTGGTTTCTTTGTACAACCCTACCTGTATCGAGCCAAGAAGACCTGAAGTTTTACTGGATCATGGTTCTCCTGCTCAGGTACCAATGAGATGCTGTCAATGTCCAGTTCTTCCATTTCACTGGCTGTATCCACCTAAGGACACGTAGAAAATGATGAAATGGCTGTATTTGAAGAAGATGCTTAATTAAGGCAAATAAAGGCTTAACGGCAAACTTCATTTTAACCTTGAGCTGTACGTTTTAATGACTCAGCATGCTATAAAAACTCAACCCACTTGGTTATTTTACAGCTCAGTATATTATGCAAACCTAGAATACAGTCTAGTTCAGGAACCAAAATTTAGCACATTCCAATTCAGCCCACTTCATGATGTTGGTTATGACCTTTAAAGCCCTACAAGGCATGGGGCCTGGTTTCCTACCAAACTATCTTTATTCCTTTACATCAGCCCATCCCAACCAATCAGGCAGGGAAGGTATGTTGCAGAACCTGTCAGTTAAAGAATTCTGACTGGCAGGGTCCAGGAAAGGAGTCTTTTCTGCCATTGCCACTGCCCTGTGGAACACTCCCCACCCAAAGGTGAGATAGACCCCCACTCTCCTGGCATTCTGGAAAAGAGTGACAACACAGCTTTGCAGCTTTACTTAGGATGCACAGAGGAGCACGTAGCTGTGGGGCTACTTAGTGGCCTAAATGCCCTCACCCCATGTTTTAATTACATTTTAATAGCAATAGCACTTAGACTTATATACCGCTTCATAGTGCTTTACAGCAGTGATCCCCAACCCCCGGTCTGTGGACTGGCACCGGTCTGCAGCATGCCTGCAACCAGGCCACGCAAACAAGCAAAGCCCCATCCATGGGATGCAGGCAGCATGCAAAGCTATGCCCCTTCCGGACCACAGAAAAACCTTTCTCCACAGAACCGGTCCCTGGGGCTCAAAAGTTTGGAGGCCACTGCTTTACAGCCCTCTCTAAGCAGCTTACAGAGTCAGCATATTGACCCAACAATCTGGGTCCTCATTTTACCGACCTCGGAAGGATGGACTTGAGTAGGTGAGAATCGAACTGTTGGCAGTCAGCAGATTTAGCCTGCAATACTGCATTCTAACCATTGCACCACCATGTCTCTTAATTTAATATTCCTTGCCTCTTTTAAATTTATTATTTATTAAATTATATATACTGTTTTTATGCTTTTAATGTTTTTTTAATATTTTATTTGTGCACTGCCCAGAGTCCCTTTGTGAGGAAGATGGGAAGTGCTTAAATATGTTAAATAAATAAATAAATAAGTAAATAAGGGCCCTTGAGATTACTTATGCCGCCCCACTCTGCAGGGAGGCTGGAAACATTTAAGTGGTCCACTGATGGACCCCAATGGGTTCTAGAGGGAAGTAGGGGATATCCTGGGGGCTTTTCTTCATGGTGCTGCTGAAGTTCTGGTTCCATTCTGGAACAAAAGGACAGCTGAGACTTGACAGAATTGCATCTCTCTTGACCCATCTAATCAAAACAGATCAACATCTGGCCATTGGCCTAATTCAGGGGTAGGCATGCATGCATGGCTGGCTCAGGAATTCTGGGAGTTGAAGTCCATAGGTTCTCAAAGAGCCATAGTTTGCTCACCCCTGGCCTAATTGGATGCAACCCACTGCCTCATTTCGAAAAATACCCCTATCCCTTTTCCTAAATCAGGAAACTGGTTCACCTTTACAACACATTGCAGCATCCTGGGGTCACACCGCCTGATTTATGATATTTCCAGCAAAAATGCCCATAGTAATGTATTGAGTTGCTTAATGACCATGGCATTGGCAACCACTTCAAAAAAAAGGTCATAAAATCAGGTCAGTCACATGGGTGCCTCAACCGTCATAATTTACCACAGACATACCGGACTCCATTACATTCATAAGTTGAGGCCTACATACTGTATATTTGTTGAGACCAATGTTTCTCAGTCCTGGGCACTTGAAGATGTATGGACTTCAATTCCCAGAATTCTAGAAGTTCAAGTCCACTCATCTTAAAATGGCCAAGATGAGAGACACCGATCTAGTCACAACCTCTGAGTAAAAGTGCAAAAAGACAAACCACTGACAATGGGGAAAATACATCCAAATGTTTGACAGTTTTGTTATGTCAATTCATCCTCTTCAGAAGAGAAGGAAGATTTTTCTCTCTAACTCAGTGATGGGATTAATTTTTTTTCTGTGGGCATGGCTTAGTGGGCATGGCATGGCTTGGTGGGCGCAGCTTGGTGGGCATGGCAGGGGAAGGATACTGTAAAATCTCCATTCCTTCCCCACTTCAGGGGAAGGTTACTGCAAAATCCCCATTTCCTCCCGATCAGCTGGGACTCGGGAGGCAGAGAATAGATGGGGGTGGGGCCAATCAGAGGTGGTATTTACCGGTTCTCCGAACTACTCAAAATTTCCGCTACCGGTTCTCCAGAACTGGTCAGAACCTGCTGAAACCCACCTCTGCTCTAACTTCCTCAGAAGGAAACAGAAGGTTAGAGTTTGTTGTTGATTATTTTTGACTAGGTTTACTCTTATTCACTTATCTGGGCTTATATGCTGGGATATAGGATATAGGTTTGCAAATGGTGAAAACAGCACAGATCAATCTCATGTGCATTTTGTATTGTGAAAGGGCTGAGAGATGGCCCAACCATCTCTTGTGTTCAGAATTCAAAAGCTGGCCATCTCCTCACACATCCATTACTGACCTCAGGAGTGGGGCAGGATTTGGGACTGTTGTTGTGCATGGATTCAGATCTGGAAGAGCTGGACTGGGCTTCCAACTTCTTGATTGCTTTTTTTGAGGCAACTGGGGGACTGTTCGTATCTGGACTTCGGGCCACAGGAGACACCACAGGATCCACGAGACGAAGTGCCACTGGGGAGAACCTTTCCACCTCTTCGTCTCTGCTCCGTGGAGATACAGGGACAATTTCTGGATCTGAAACCAAACATTGTACATCATGCTAAGCAGGGAGGACAAGCAAAGCCATAGAGTTCACAGAACATTCAGGTTTAATTATAGAAAAGAACCATAAAGCTAGTATACAACACCAACTTTCCCTTTTTGAAATACAGGTAGTCCTCGACTTACAGCCATTCGTTTAGTGACCTTTCAAAGTTACAATGGCACTGAAAAAGGTGATTTCTGACTATTTTTCACACGACCCTTGCACATCCCCATAGTTACTGTACATGATCAAAATTTGGACACTTGGGCTCAGTTGTGGTCATAAGTCGAGGATTACCTGAATAAAATTTGAACCCCCTTTCTTTCTCCACCCCCCACACCCAACACACACATTCACACAACCCAGAAGAAAGAAGGAATTTTATTCCTCTTCAGAAGTTTCTATCTGAAAAGAATCTTAAATTTACTGCATGGATTTACGTAAATCTACTGTAGAGACACAGAGGCTGAATGTTTTGAAAAACTGTAGACTCTCCAATTTACCCAGACCATCCTTAATAAACAATCCAAGGACTTCATGGCTTCTAAAAAATTTGGTTAAGAAAAGGAAAAGTCAATTCCACGACCTTTCAAATACTGCAGTCCTTGAGTGAGAAATTACCAGCGTGGGGTAAACACAGAGAAAACTTTCAGGATGGAACAAGAAACAAATAAAGCTATTTAAAGCTCCTCTTGAGTCCAAATGAAATGCCTTTAGCAAAGATCTCCTGTTCCATGTCCGAATGAGTCACAGTTCTGGGTGTTTTTCCTTCCAAGCAGCTTCCACTGGGTGGTGGTGTTCCAATGCTGGAGAGGGAACAGATCACACTCACTGCCAAGACGAAGCAGCATTAGGCACTCCGCCAATGACCTGGGTTGTCCCCTTTCCCCGTCAGTCTCCATCAGGTTGGGAAAAACAATCTTAACCAAGCTTGGTTCATAGGGAAACAGTCTCCTTTAGCGGAGGCAGCCTCTTGTGTTTCTGCAGTCCTGACACAGAAGAAAACTATTTGTCACTGTGAATTTTTCTTTACCCGGTTTTTTGTGTGTGTGGCCAAATCAGCATCAGTGCCAGCCTTGCATAACCCCATTATGCTATGGGCCTTCCAGAGCTTTTCATTCTGAAATTAATTGCTTCAGCTGCTGCTCTGGTGCAAAGGAAATAAAGAGAACTTTGCTGAGTTTCATTCAAGCTGCCCAGAGTTGCTGGATACGAGATGGGCAATAAATAAATTTAATCAATCAATAATTTCACAGCTACTGGCAGTGTTTCTGTACTGGGAGGAACTCCTAGGCTTCTGGATTTTTTCAAGTTGCATCATGGCTCATCCCTGGGTTATTTTTTAATTTGTTAATTGCTTTCTGGCTGCTCTGAGGGATACTTTTGCTGCATTCTCAGCAGTAGCTTGCAGGAGTTTTTCCCTGTTTTGTTCCTTGCCACAGAGAAACAAACATGCTGAAGAAAGAACAGAGAGGGGGTTGGGGTATCAAGTCTGCCAGTTTTATTATTCACCCTCTGACTGCTTGGGAGGGAACACTGTCTGATTTAGGACAGTCATGGAGCACTGCAGAGCACTGAAAATATGCTGATGGTTTGGCAAGGGCAAAGCTGGTGGCCGTAATTGGATCACTGGTCATTCTTAAAGTGACCAGATTTTTTTTTTAAAGCGGGACGGGGGGGCGGGCCCGCCTGCCCCCCCGTCCCGCTTAAAAACAAATTTGTTTTGCCCTCTGCGCATGCGCAGAACGCTGCGCATGCGCAGAGGGCAAAACAGCAAATGTCGGCGTCCAGGTGTGGCGGGGGAGGAGGGAGGGCGCTTGGATGCCTGGAGCTCACGACAGGTAAGCTGCCGGCTGCCTCCTTTCCCCGTCTCCCGCCTCCCTTCGGGAGCCGGCAGCCTTTCGGGAACCCACCTCCCCTTCGGGAGGCCTTTCCTCGCCTCCCGCCTCCCCTTCGGCCGGGCTGGCAAGCGACGAACGGGAGGCGGGAGACGGGGAAAGGAGGCAGCCGGCAGCTTACCTGCTCCAGACATCCAAGCGCCGCGGTCTCCCGGTCGCCCGTCCGGCCCCAGGGCAACGGCGGCAGCGAGGCGACGGGGGGAAGGAAGGGGAGGGGGACGAGGAAGGGCTGTTTGCACCGCCGCCGGAGCTCAAACCGGCGACGGCAGCGGCGACGGCTCCTCGTCCCTCACCCCTCCACCCGCATCCCAACAGCAGCGGCGCCTCCGAGGGCGGGGCTAGGGATGGGGCGGGGGAAGGAGAGGAGGAGCAGCCCCCCTTCCCCCTCTCCCCAGCAGCCAGCCGCCTCGCTGAAATTCCGCCCGACTTGCTTCCGGTACCTCTCTTTTGCTTCCCCGACCTAAGCTTAACTCTCATGGGTCACGCCCTAAAGTGAAGGGAGCCCCCCCTCTCTCCACTCTCCTCCAATGTTTAGCTTAGTCCCGCCCTCTACCGTTATATCATTGATTGCCTCCAAGCTTAACTCTCATGGGTCACGCCCTAATGTGAAGGGAGCGTTCGGCCATTGGCCACTGGTTGTTAAAAAGTACTCAGCCTTCTTCAGGGATTGGCTGGTTGCCGGCTCTGTTGTCCAAGCTCTTTGGCAGTGGGGTGGCCTTTAGCATAAGGTGACCAGACGTCCCGCTGTTTCGGCATTCTTTTCAAAAAAGCGGGACTTTTTGAAAAGAATGCGGGACGCGGGACACACGCTTGAAAAGCGTGTCTGTCCCGCCAAAAGCGGGACGTCTGGTCACCTTAGTCATTCTAGTTCTGTACCATCTAAACCAGTGATGGCGAACCTTTTTTTCCTCGGGTGCCAAAAGTGCACGTGCCCACACCCATAATTCAATGCCCCGCACACGTCCTGCCCTCCACATGTGTGCATGACCCCACCACACTCCCCCGCCCCCACGCATACGTGCGCAATCCCCCTCACTCCCCCACGCATGTACGCATGACCCCCTGCACCCCGTTTTGGGCCTAGCAGGCCTCCCTGAAATCTCCGGAGGCCAGAAACGGCCCGTTTCCAGACTTCCAGTGGGCCCAGTAGGCCCATTTTTTGCCCTCCTCAGGCTCCAGAGGCTTTCTTGGAGCCTGGGGAGGGTGAAAACAGCCTCCACCACTCCCATGGAGGCCCTCCAGAGGCTGGAGATGGCCTGTTTCCCGACTTCCGGGGGGGCGATAGGCCCGTTTTTTCGCCCTCCCCAGGCTCCATAGACTTTCCTGGAGCCTGGGGAGGGAGGAAAACGGCCTCCCCCGCCCCCACGGAGGCCCTCCAGAGACCGAAAATGCCATCCAGAGCCTCCGCGCGAGCCCTGTAGTTACCTGGCATCCAAAACGGACTGCGTGGAGACTCCTGGGAGGGGTGGCGTGTGCGGAGCCAGCCAAAAATCAGCTGGCCGGTGCACGCATGCGCACTAGAGCTCAGCTAGGGCAATGGCTCGCGTGCCATAGGTCCGCCATCACGGATCTAAACTGACCAGCAGTAGTTCTTCAGTTTTTAGGCAAGATCTTTTCTTGAGTCTATTTAGAGAAGTTGTAGATTGAATGGAGGATCTTTTGTCTACAACACCGTGGTTCAGTATAGGCTACAGCTTCTACTTCGGGTTATGACTGAGATCATCCTAAAATAATTAAAACGTCCTTCCCTAGTACGGCACCCTGACTATAACTCCCAGGATTCCAAGCCATCAGTGCCTTATTGATAAGAAATTCTGAGAATCACAATCCAATACATTTAGAAGACACCAGGGTGAGAAAAGCAAGCATTACAGCAGGCACCCTATAAAATACAGGTAGTCCTCGACTTATGACCACAATTGAGCCCAAAATTTATGTTGCTAAGTGAGATATTAAGTGAATTTTACTCCATTTTACAACCTTTCTTGCCACCATTGTTAAGTGAATCACTGCCATTGTTAAGTCTATTTACTAACATGGTTGTTAAGTGAATCTGGCTTCCCCATTGACTTTGCTTGTCAGAAAGTCGCAAACGGTGATCACGTGACCCTGGGGCACTGCAACCATCATGAATATGAGCCAGTTGCCAAGCGTCCAAAGTGTGAAAAATGGTCATAAGCCACCTTTTCACTGCTGTTGTAACTTCAAACGGTGACTAAATGAACTGCTGTAAGTCAAGGACTACCTGTATATAGTTTGAGATGTATGTTGAAAGTTTTTGGATGACTTGGTGCTTCCCTTTCTGAATTATTCTGTTGTCAACAAGAACATCAAAGAAACATGCAAGGGTTCTCTTGTATACTGTCACCTTTCTGCTTGAAGCCATTGGGGAGCTGTGGAGAACTCTTGCAAGTAGCAAAGACAATCTCTGAAGTCACCAGGGAAGAACAGAAGGAAGGCGTGGACGGAAGACCTATTTTCCCAGTTTGGAGGCGAAACCGATTGAGCTCCTGAGAGAGGAAGTTAAACTGTTCTGTGTGGCTGCGACATTGGTTTTCCAACTCTCTTACACGGGCCTGCATCGCAAAGAAAAAAAACATTAGCTACAGCTGAAGGCAGATCTTAGGAACAGAAAGAGATTTTAAGGGAGCAGAGGAAGATGGTCCTTCTTGCAGGTGAGTATCCACAGACACACGCTGACTAGCCTAAGTCCACTATGGTCCACTGACAAAAAGTGCCCCTACCCAAAGTACCTTAAGTGGGCTTCAACCAGAACTCTCAGCATTATTCAGTTCTGGCTGGGTAACTATGGAAGTTGCAATCGCATGACTGGAAACTGCCAAGATGGAAGAAGTTGGCTTCTTCCATCTTGATTGATGGAAGGAGATTGATTGAGTGATTGATTGATTGCTTGATTGAGTGATTGATTGATTGATTGAGTGATTTTATTTATTTATTTATTTATTTATTTATTGTTCAAATTTATAAGCCGCCCAACTCCAATGGAGGGGAAAGAATTGTGATTCCAAAGAGACTAGAATGGGGGGTGGGAACCTAGTTTTTCTTTCCTTTCTGTAAAAGCCTCTGAAAGAATGAAAGAACACCAGTAAAAAGAGGTTGGGTGGGTTGTTTATTTATTTATTTATTTATAGTTAAATTTATATACCGCCCTTCTCCGGGGACTCAGGGCGGTGAACAGCCAAGTAAAAATACAATATAAACATTAAAATATGTATACATTTAAAAGAAAATATTAGATGTGGCCCTGATTTAAGACAATATAATTAAAATTTGGTAAAAATTGGTAAAATCTTAAAAACCCCAAAAACTTTTTCACGCCAGCCCGGCTTGATAAAAATAGTACGTCTTGAGGGCACGGTGGAAGGTGGCCAGGTCATGAATGGTTCTTAAATCTGGAGGGAGCTGGTTCCAGAGGGTGGGTGCTTCCACAGAGAAGGCCCTCCCCCTGGGTGTCACCAGCCTACACTGCTTGGCTGATGGCACCCCGAGGAGGCCCTCTCTGTGGGAGCGCACTGGTAGATGGGAGGCAGTTTGTGGCAGCAGGCGGTCTCGGAGATACCTAGGTCCAATGCCATGGAGCGCTTTAAAGGTAGTAACAAGCACCTTGAAGCACACCCGGTAGACCACCAGAAGCCAGTGCAGCTCGTGCAGGAGGGGTGTTATATGGGAGCGCCAGTTAGCCCCCGAAACCACCCACGCGGCTGCATTCTGGACCAGCTGGAGCCTCCGGGTGCTCTTCATGGGGAGCCCCATGTAGAGGGCATTACAGTAGTCCAGACGCGATGTGACGAGGGTTATTGCTTTTATAGTTACCCCCCAAAAAGGAGCCCCATTGCAGACTAGGCATGTTATTAATGACAATGAAAAGAAGACACACACCATCATACATTTCCCACACACACACAACGTTTCTATGTTAACCACATCTACATTACTAGTTATTCTACAGAACAATACATGCACATTATCTCCTCCTCTCTATACCACAAAGAACAAGGGCAAGGAATCTTCTTCCAGCCAAATATTTATGGCTAATTAACGGATACAGTATAAGAAATGTACATGAACTCAATTTAAGGATTAGTGGGTGCGGGGTGAAACAGGAGACAAAACCATTTTCTGATTTCAAAGGAACAACAAGTTCTTCTCGTTAGCTCACTTTTCAGTAAGAGTCCCTTCAGACTGGAGAAATCCCACCAGTGAATCTTAACACTTAGGATGGAAAGATGATAGCCCAATAACAAAGAAGAGTAAGGTATGGAGAATCAGCAATTTATAGTCAGGTTTGATTAGTGCAGGGGTCCCCAAACTTGGCAACTCTAAGACTTGTGGACTTCAACTCCCAGAATTCTCCAGCCAGCATAGCTGGCTGGAGAATTCTGGAAGTTGAAGTCCACAAGTCTTAAAGTTGCCAAGTTTGAAGACCTCTGGATTAGTGTATTGAGTGGGAATGGGTGACTTGAGTTCAACTCCCCAAATCTGGGGCACTTGCCACCAGCATGCATTTATGATGGTTGAAGTGTCCCAGGGTCATGTAATCCACCAACAAGCAAAGTGAGTGGGGGAAGTGGGATTTGCTTAACAACCACATGATTCACTTAAGAACTGCAGTAATTTATTTGATAACAATAAAGGCAGAAAAGGTCATAAAATCAGGCGCAACTCACTAAACCACTGCCTTGCTTAGCAATGGAAATTCTGGCCTCAATTGCGGTTATAAGTCAAGGACTATCTGGAGTAAAGGACACATTAAGAGTGTCAAATTTACATATTTTCCTATACGCCCATTACTGCTTGGACATTTCTTCCCTTCCTCTGACAGTCATCAGAAAGAACAGCCTTGTGCAATTGAAACCTTGCTCTTGTTCTGCTGGGCTAATACAGATGCAACAATTATATGCAAGTTTGGAAATGAGAAATATACATTATTGCTTCTCAATTACATTTCAATTTTTCTCCAATTCTTTCATTGCCTGTATATAAAACATAGTATTTCTCTGTTCCAAACGCCTCTGAAACAACCAAGATTTGTTGGAGGGAAAAACAGAAAAATTTCAGCACATCTGAAACCATTAGTACCTGCATAGAATCCAAGGAATTCTGACAAGATAAGAAGCCGCAGAAAAAAAAAACACAGTTGTTAACTGCACATCACCATTTTCCTTAAGTACAAATCTGGTGATTGATTGCAGGACCGGATAAATCAATCGAAAGCCCACATCTGGAAGTGTAATGGATTGTGAGATTAACCTTGGAAGACAGGAGAAAGAGCTGTAGCCAGGGCAACACTCAGATAAGACATATCTCAGACCCTCTTTCTCCTGTCTTCCAAGGTTACTCTCACAGCCCATTACCGGATGAGACATTGCCTTTGAACCAATGAACTGCAATGGGAAATCTCTTAGTATTTTCCACGGTGACAAATTTAATCGGGTCTTCTTCTCTAAAGACAAGCACATGCTCTACATAAAGCTGGCAGTATTCGATGCGAAAATTTCTTGTTTATTTTAAATAAACTAAATTATACCTTACTGTATCTTAAATGGGTTTTTTTCCCTTGGTTTTTACCTCCCTTCTTTTATTTTCTCCTCTCCTTACCTCCAAAAGCTGCACTGCTCCTTCGTGTTCTTTCCTAGCTTCAGCCTGAGCCTAAATCCAAGAGAAAAGAAAGGTTGAGAGGGCTGGCTATCCCAGGAATATTTATCTTCATTGACACAGAAGTGGGTGATTTGCTTGTAGACTTGACTGAATTTATAAATTCTGCCTAGCCATTCTGTATTTACATTTGATGTACTGATTAGGTTTATGTTAAGCCATGGTTTATAACAGGTTAATATACATAATGTAAACCATAATCAAGCTATATTGTAATGGGTAAATTTGGTCTATTCTTTTAAAAAATGCTTTGCATGATCAACAATATTTCGGTATTCTGAATATGTGGAATTTAGTCCAGGGAGACACTACAAATGCTACAAGGTGAGAGGAAGTGGGGGTACTTGCCACTGTTGCACCCCACTCATGGAACAGCCCCCCAGTTGATACTGAGTTGGCCTCAACATTATGGCCCATCTGGATTCTATTAAAGACAGATATTTCAGAAAGCTTACAGCAATTGAGATGATGCCAATGAATGGAAGATCATTTTGTATTCATTGATGCATTTTTAAATTTTACTTTTTCGTACTAGAGTTATTTTATTATACAATTATATGTTGTTTGCAGACTGTTTAATAGAACCAAAGAGTTGGAAGGGACCTTGGAGGTCTTCTAGTCCAACCCCCTGCTCAAGCAGGAAACCCTATAGTATTTCAAACAAATCGTTGTCCAATCTCTTCTTAAAAACCTCCAGTATTGGAGCACCTACAACTTCTGGAGGCAAGTCATTCCACTGATTAATTGTTCTCACTCTTAGGAAATTTTCTGCTTAGTTCCAGGTTGCTTCTCTCCTTGATTAGTTTCCATTCATTGCTTCTTGTCCTGTCTTCAGGTACTTTGGAAAATAAGTTGATTTCTCTTCTTTGTGGCAGTCCCTCAAATATTGGAACACTGCAATCATGTCGCCCCCTAGTCCTTCTTTTCATTAAACCACTATTAAACCCCAACTCACTTTGCAGGATGTTGACCATGCTGCTAACTGAGATGGGGACAGACTGAATAAATG
Organism: Diadophis punctatus similis; assembly: GCA_023053685.1. Lineage (NCBI taxonomy): Eukaryota > Metazoa > Chordata > Lepidosauria > Squamata > Dipsadidae > Diadophis > Diadophis punctatus. The sequence continues at coordinate 22,924,119 of JALIGW010000001.1, forward strand.
AATGAATGATAAATAAAATGTGTTAAGTATCAATGGGGTAGAATCAAATTGTTTGTTGATGAAAGCATAAGCAATTTCACCTTGCCCAATGGTAGGGAGGTGTTTCCCCCATCCTTTGGCAGATTGCATCTGCTCACATCAATGCAGCACCAGGCATTCCTATGGGCTGAATGACCCATTAGAGTAAAAACACCACCATTAGAATTTTTCCTTAACCCCCGAAGCAAGCCAGTTCTTGCCAATGGGGTCTGTTTACACATTCACATGTGGGCCTTTGGCTGATGGAAGAATCAGGCTTGTGTGAATAAACCTGGAAGAAAGAAGCCTCCTTTTGACAGAAGTCACCTGCTGCAGCTGTCGAACTTCATCTTTTTTCTTCTGCAAGACCTGCAAGGCCTTCTCGTGCTGATGTTCCAGCTGTTGCCTTCGTTCTGCAACATCTCTCATGTGCTGGAAAATTAGAAGACCAGGAAGAGTCCATGGAGGCAGGTAAATCATTTTAACAAGTAAATAGATTCTAAACATAAGAAAGCTGAGTGATTCTCTCCCAAACCATTTTTTTTCATCCTGAGCTATGCAAATCAGGACATTCATAGATCCTAGTTGATGTTATCTTCTGATCAATAATATCAACAATGTCAATAATGATGTTTCCTTCTATGCTTCTACGGATAGACTACCGTATTTTTTGGAGTATAAGACGCACCTTTTTGCCCCCAAAAAGAGGGTGGAAATGTCGGTGCGTCTTATACACCAAATACAGCCATTTTTGGCCTCCTGAAGCCCCACCCCTGCATCCCATTTTTGCAAAAAACGGGCCATTTTTTGCAAAAACGGGGGCATTTTTGCCTTCCCCCACTCCCTAGGCGTGCTCTGCAGCTTCCCAAACCCTCTGCATGCCTCATTTTTGCAAAAAGAGGCCGGAAAACACACAGTTTTTCGCAAAAATGGGGGTGTTTTTGCCTTCCCCCACCCCCTAGGAGTGCTCTGCAGGCTTCCCAAACCCTCTGCATGCCTCATTTTTGCAAAAAAAAGGCCAAAAATTGGGCCGTTTTTCGCAAAAACGAGGGTGTGTTTTCCTTCTAATTACCCCATCTAGCATGACTGGAGGAGGAATTCTGGGAGTTGAAGTCCACTAGTCTTAAAGCTGTCAAGTTTGAAGTTTGTAAAAAGTGTACATGGTTGTTTAAAAGTGTACATGGTTGTAAAAAGTATTCTGCTATACTGGTATTTTATTAAATAATATATTACTACACCATTTGGTTCAGAATACTTTTTTCCTTGTTTTCTTCCTCTAAAATCTAGGTGCGTCTTATACTTCGGTGTGTTTTATACTCCAAAAATATGGTATGTCTAAAAGGTGTTTTGGAAGAAATGGCAGAAGAGGGTCAAAATCTTTATTTAATTTGATTAAATGTGTGTTTAAATGTAAGTGATAGCATAATTTTCTCCTTGTCATGCTAGTAGTTACCCCAAAGTTTTTGGAGCTGCAGATAGTTCTGGACCATTTGTGGGTTTTCTCTTTCTTAGACCTGTTGTCAAGGAACAATATGATTGCATATTATAGTCTCCAGGAGCTAAGCATCAATTAAGAGTATTTTTACCTTTGCCTTAACTGGAGAATTATTTCTAACTTGTAGCTCACTGACTTAATTATTGGATTTCATTAGCATTTAACAGAAAATAGTGCTGTTCACCACCTGAGGGCTTTGCTGAGCCTGTGCATAAAATGGAGTGTCTGTCAAGCATTCCTAAGATCGTCTTTAATTATTTTATAAATTGTCTCAGGTTGATGCCAGTTCCTGATTCCAAGCTCTTGATTCATCATAGGAGTATGAATAACACAAATAAAGAAGTGACATTTGCCTTTATCCACATCCTCAAAATCAACTTTTAATCAGAAAACCTGGGAATCCGTTACAACCTGATTCCAAATTTGCCATTTCTGCTGGTCAATTTTCCAAAATGAAGGACATCAATAGAAGGTAGCTGCTTTGGGACAGCCTTTTCCTACAAACCTTGAGTGCCTGCCCGAGACTCTCCAGCCTGTCCTGGAGTTCCTGGGTTTTCTGAAGAGCCGAATCCCGTTCCTCGGTCACTACAGAAACCTGCAGCCTTAAGTCAGCATTTTCAGATTCAACCTGCAATAGGAGCTACAGTTGGTTAAGAGGAGGAGGAGGAGGAGGAGGAGGAGGAGGAGGAGGAGGAGGAGGAGGAGGAGGAGGAGGAGGAGGAGGAGGAGGAGAAGGAGAAGGAGAAGGAGAAGGAGAAGGAGAAGGAGAAGGAGAAGGAGAAGGAGAAGGAGAAGGAGAAGGAGAAGGAGAAGGAGAAGGAGAAGCTGTCTCTGACACAAGGAGCATTACAATCCCTTCTGCTTTAGGGTTTGATTAATTTGTTCCATATAAAATTAATCTGATGGAACTGTAAGCATGATCATAACTGGTGTTGGGTCTTTCTACAGAAATGTATGTATTTGTGTATTGATATTCCAACTTCCGTAGCCAACACACCAGAAAGATGAATGAACTTGGTTTACAATGAAATAATATTTATCCCCAAGGAAGACCTCTACAACTTTAGATGGGGGGGGAAGGAATATAAGAGAAGGTCTCATGATTACCTTCTCTGTCCACTCGACTTGCCCCTGTAACACGGCGTTCTCCTCACAGAGTCGGGCATTATCACTCCGCACTTCCTGCAGTTTGATCTCCTGCGTGGGGAACACAAATATGTTCAGGGGTTCAAAAAGGACTTTTTAGAAAAGTGCAACCTGGTATAAATATGCAGCTCTAAGGCAAAGAAAGTGCAGTTTCTGAATAATATTTGTGCTATTGTAATATATGTAATAATAATAATATCTAAATTATCAGCTGCTGACTGTGGCCTAGAGATGGAGCTCTTGCCTCACAATCAGGAGGTTGTGAGTTCGATCCTAGGTAGAGGCAGATGTAGGGTCTCCTGCTTGGGCAGGGGGTTAGACTAGATGACCTGCAAGGTCCCTTCCAACTCTGTTAATCTGTTAAATCTGCAAGATGGCAGGTGCAATGCCATGATTGAAGCTCTGCCCACTTTGCACATATATGTACAAAGGAAGTATGAAATAGATAATTGTGTGCACAAAAGAATATGTAGCCACAATCATTTTGCAAGCTTTACCATATTCACACCAGGGGTGGGTTCCTACCGGTGCGGTCCAGTGCGCAGCTCCGGTAGGGACCCGCCGATTATGCAATTTGTGCACGACTGCTCCGGTACCATCTTCACCGGACAGTCGCGCGCGTCACCATCTTTTTTAAAGAATTTTTTGGCTTTTTGGCTTCTGCGCATGCGCGGAAGCAAAATCTTGCGATTCCATGTGTGTAGATAAAGAAATTTTTTTTTTCTGAACAAAAAAAGCAATCATTACCAATGCTCAATTTCTTAATGGCACATCCACGGTGTATGTATGTTTTTTTTTAAAGGCAAAATGATGGGTCTGGCTATGCAATAAAAAACCCATTTTTTATAAAGAAAAATATCACAATACGTGTAAAAAAAAAGAGGCAGGACATCAATCACACAATCAGAGTTTCCATCTTGAGTTTTTGGATTTCCCCTCCACACCCAGCAGATACTGTTCTTAATATATACAGTAACTTGGGGTGGGGGGATTGTTAGCCTTTGTATCAACTATTGCCGCTCTTTGTAATCCCTTGTTCTTGTTGTATTACTTGCATCAGTGATTTGCTATTATTAGCCAGTTATTGCTATTGAACCTTCCGTTCCTAGGGAGTTTGTCGGCATCCCTCTTTTGACTGTTGAAAGTAGCTCTAGGAGTCTGCAGGCAAGCAAGCAACACAATGCCAACAATGGGGGTGGGGACTCACTTACAAGCTCTGCACATCTCTTGTGCTTCTTCTTTACTTCATGCTCCAGATGTTCACATTGCTTCCTCTTCTTTGTGAGCTCAGAGTCCTATCAGAAGAGGAAAGCAGACAATCAAAGGCAAATGACTAAACAAACCTTACCTATTTCAAAAGAGATGGCATAATTTTTAAGGAGGCTGAAGCCCCAAGTGGCCTAGATTTAGCAGCTTGGGACTCTTCTTTTCCAGAACTATGTTGCAAAAGCATACAGGTAGTCCTTGACTTACGACCACAATTAAGCCCTAAATTTCTGTTGCTAAGTGGGAAATTCATTAAGTGAATTTTGTCCCGTTTTACGACCTTTCCTGCCACATTTGTTAAGTAAATCGCTGCAGTGGTTAAGTTACTAATGTGGTTGTTAAATGAATCTGGCTTCCCCATTGACTTTGCTCATCAGAAGGTCTCAAAAGGTGATCACATGCTCCTGGGACATGCAACTGTTTAAATATGAGTCAGATGCCAAGCATCCAAATTTTGATCACATGATTGTGTGGGATGCTGCAATAGTTGTAAGTGTGAAAAATGGTCACAAGTCACTTTTTTCAGTGCCATTGTAACTTCGAATGGTCACTAATCAAGTTGTATAGTTACTTTTGAGAATAATGTTTCCACAAGGTAAAGATCAAGATTCCCTAAAGATTATATAGATCATAAACACTGTTCCCTCTAAGATGCGCGGCCGCGCAGCCGCGCACATGATGGGAGAATGCCGCGCGGAGGTTTCTAACTTCCGCCCGGCGTTTTCTAATTGCAGAGTCTGCGCGCCTGCGTGGCCGTGCACATGAAAGGGGGACACTGCGCGGCAGTTTTTAACTGCTGTGCGCCGTTTTCTAATTTTACAGGGAACATTGATCATAAAGTAATTTTTGCCATTGTCTTTTGGAAACTTAATTCAGCACCCCAGTCTACTGAATAGTTCTAGAATTTCCTATTAATATCCCATCCAAGGACTAACTAGAGCAGTGTTTCCCAACCTTGGCAACTTGAAGATGTCTGGACTTCAACTCCCAGAATTCCCCAGCCAGCGAATGCTGGCTGGGGAATTCTGGGAGTTGAAGTCCAGACATCTTCAAGTTGCCAAGGTTGGGAAACACTGAACTAGAGCACCCTCCTTAGCTTTGCTAGATGTTGTCAGATGCTGTGATCAAGATTATTTTTTTTAAAAAAACTCACCAAATGCTTCACGTGCTCTTTGACTTCAGGGGCAGAAAACAATGTGTCTTCTCTTCTTTGTACTCTTCCAAAAGGAAACAGTCCCTCTGACTGCAAAAGAGACAAATTTCAGCCAAATTGAAGAGCAAATGGCCCTATTCATTTTGTGATCCACAGTCTTTCTTTACTGATGGGAGTTAGCAAGTTGACTAAACGTATTAATTTATTAAATTTCTACACTGCCCATCTTACCTAAGCGACTCTGGATGGTTTACAACACTGAGCAGTTTACAACACCCAGCCTTAAGACCAAGTTTCTGTCCTGAAAATCTGTTTGCTGCTGTGAACTGCTCTGGGTGTAGGATGTCACTTCTGAGGTTAGGCAGGAATGTGGACTTCGGTATGGCTGAATTCACACAATAAGCTAGACCAGGCTAAAATAAAGTTTGGTGGCTTTGTTATTCAGCACACCATGAGAACCAGGCTATTTATCTGTGCAAATTATAGAGGCCAGGCTATCACATTAAACCATCATATGATTTGTTTAGGCATAACGTATAATCAGAACACAGCACTGCTATGAGGGCAAAACCAAGAATCACAAAGTAGAGATTCTTCCCAGCTGAGTTCTTTACTGTTTTCACATCTATAGACAAAAATCTTGCCAGACTGTGGACTCTACTATCTGCATCTACAATATACTCTGTAAACTACCAAGGAAGGGCTGTCTTCACCCTTTTACTCTCACACGTAACATCCAGACTGAGTCCTCTTACTTCTTTGGAATGTATCCCATCCCTCCTGGGTGTCCACCTTCCATCACAACTGCTTATGGTATGCTAGGATGAGTGGATTCAGCTTGTAAATGGCATCTAATAAAGAACTCCTTATATTTTTACATACAAGAGACTGAGTTAGTAATCAGTCGGTCCAGGTTCAAATTTCATGTCTGTCAGGTGTGAAGAATCAGGACCACATGTTAGGTTCCAGTTAAGCTGATGTATTCTTCTTGCTTATTCACAAGAATCTGCTCAACTGTCAGTACTAATTGGGTGCTAGATAAGAGTTAACAGAATTCAAAAGTGGTTGAACTTAGACCGCTTCGGAGAACTTAATGCGTCTAGGTTGATTCCCCTTAACTCAGACCTCAGGCAATGCCACTCCTTCTCCTTGTATAAACAATAAATTTATATATATATATATATCTGACGAGAGCAAAATAGCTCGAAATAGATCTATAATAGTCTCCCTTTATTTTCATTTATCAGCAAAAAATGTTACACATATAGACAATATAGTTTGTCGACTATAGAAAACTGCCTGGATGGTCCCAGGAGGGGCTGAAAGGCAAAAGGAAGCTGTGATGTTTCCTTCCATACACCAGGATGACTCGACAGAATAAACATATAACCCTTTCCTGGTGAAGAGCTGATTGGGAACAGAACCTTGTGGCTCAGAGGTTAATCTTCTGACTTTCAAGCAGACTGCCCAGGTTCAATTCCCACTACGGGTATGGCTATCTGACGAGAGCAAAATAGCTTGAAATAGATCTATAATAGTCTCCCTTTATTTTCATTTATCAGCAAAAAATGTTACATATATATATATATATACACACACACACACACACACACACACACACACACACATATATATATATATATATATAAAATTCCAATTCTGAAAAATCAAAAATTGATAATATGAATTGACAATCTAAGCTCCCTCTCTATACATTAATCATTAGTTTTTATTAAAACCAGATAAAAGCCATAGTACCACTATATTTAGGTGTCTCAAGGGCTTGACTTCAATTAACACCCAAACCACTAATGTCAGGAAACTCTTATAGTAAACCCAGAATATCACTTCTCAGTTTCAATCTGTGAATCATGATTAATGTGCAAAAAGATTCAGAGATTTTAAGATTATTTTTCCTATCCTAGCAACTTTTAAGTAGCAGGATTCATCTCCTATCATCTCCAGCCAGGAAAATCAAAGCTAGTGCTAACTGGGGATTATAGAAAATATTGTCTGATAGCTGGGTGTGGGGCTGTTCTGTTCAAAGTATACATTAATGTTTATAATTGTAATCTTTTCTAATCTGGCAGTACCTGAAAAACTGTGGGAGGAAAATTTGTCTAATATTATATGTTTCTGTTGGTTAAAATCCTACTCTGTCATCAAGGAAGCTGTCTTATCCTGAGTTGCAACAGTTCTATTTTCCTGGATTTGAGACATTCTGAGTAGCTCTGTGAGTTGGGTGGTCTCTAATTTTGATTTTTTTTTAAAAAATTAAACAACAAGCAAATTATAGAAGCTCCTGAATAGATGGAAGGTTTATGTTCTGATCAGGGAGTGGCTCTTTCCACTGTAACATGAATGAGCAAATGGAAACTGCCTTGTGTGAAACAAGATCTGGGCCAGTATTTCTACTTTGGATTGAAATGGTTCTTCAAAATCCACCTTTCACTGTCCAGAAATGCAGGATGGTTTCAGCTGGAGCTTTCAGGAACTGCCCTGGGAAAGGTAATCTGCCTACAAGGTGAAATAGATTGGCCACTTCTCTGTTCTAGGGGAAAAAATACTAGAAAAAAGATCAGGCTCTGTTAGGGAACTGATAGAAAAAGAAGCCAAAGCCTTTATTAACAAGCTTCTCAGATGTAGATTTTTATTCCACCATCTTTACATTATTTGGAGATAATGTTCCTGAAATATGCTCTCTCCAACATCCAGCTTCCTAAGAAGATTTACACTCTTAAGGAACAAGAATTATATACATATTCAGGAATACTTTGTAATGCACTCAATAGGGGACTAAAACCTACCCCTCTTGGCTAAATTTATGGATATGGAGCCCCTCTCCTCAAAGCAGGCAACACAACATTAGATTTCTCACCAATGCAACGTCAGGAAAGCTGGTTCAACCTCCGGATCCTCTTTTCAGCCGAACTTGTCTCCACCCTCTGCCACCCCAAAGGCGACGCGGCCTATACAAAACCCGTGGCCGGCGCTTTCCTATCCGCCCGCTGCGCCTTCCGCTTCAGCACCAGGGACAGCTCCGCGCTGGCATAGCTCCAGCCCGGTGGATTGTCCGGTGGGCTGAACCACTTTGCCGTCCGGAAGAGGGAGGGATATCTGCAGCTCGGCACGGGGCAGGGAAAAGCTCCAAGCTGCGGCCCGAGGAAGGAACCCTTCAGTGCATAGTGGGAACTCCCAGACTTGACCACCCAAACCTCCAGGATCTGAACTAGGATCCGGAAGAGGTGCAAATACGGTGCAGTTCCAAATCTCCCCCGTTCTCCATTCAGTCAACATTTTCAAGGAAGGTTCAAGTGTGAGGAAAGTATGTTTGTATTTTTGTTTGTTTGTTTGCATGTAAGGAATAGAGACCAGGAAGAAAGAAGAAAACAGTGAGTCACCATTGCTATTTATAGCTGGGGTGAGGTTAAGTCGGGAATTCCTGATCTGGTGCAGCTGTCAATCAGAGTATTATACCTATTGGCACTCTAATTTAATGGGTCAATAGGGCAGAGGAAAGAGGCAATAATATGGTCTAGTGATGAGAGAAATGCAGCAGCGCATGAGAGACAGGCTCAAATCGCTGAGCCTGTTACTGGAATCAAAAAGCTTATCTCCCAACAATCCTGGCCACATGCTAAAATAAAAACTCTCTTGAGTTCAGCTCAACTTTGGTGACATATTCACATCCTTGTAGTTCCCTTGGCAACAGTGCATGATTTGCCACACTTCTTCTGGGACATTTCCCCCACTTCCCAGTACACCCCACAGCCTTAGCCTTTGATCTTCCAAGCACTACCAGGTCTGATCAAGATATAAATCTCATCTGTCATCTCATGCCACTTCCTTTTCCTTGAAGCTCTTCTTCAGTCCCAAACAATGTTGGAGGTTGTCCTGTATGCTTTCCATAGAAACTCAAGCACTCTTAGCAGTGCTATAGTCTATTTTTTTAAAAAAAAAACACTTATGGGTGATGCTACAAAGTCAAAATCAGAAGAAATTCTCTGCAGTTTTTGTTCATTTCAGCCTTTTTAGCCTATTTCCCCTTGTTCTCTGCCCCACGTTATCTGAACAGGGTGCTTATGTATATATGAAGTAACATCATTTGCTCAGGAAGTCTGCAAAAGATGTATTAGTAAACAAATGTTGTCTAATACACCCAGGGAGAGCTCAGTTCTCTTCTTTGGGCAAATAGCTCAGCTCCACCCAGGCCTGAAGCTGCACTGCTGGCTCCTCTTCCTCCTCTTCCAGCAGCATTCTGAGCACCTGTTTTTAAACTGTTCCATCTGGATAAGGAATAGAAGAACAAGAGAGATGTGGGGATATTCCCAGCAGCATCTGCTGGGGAGGGGGGAGATCAGAATCAGCAATGATGGATGGGGCATGCATGTGATATTGACACACGTACAAAAGAGGTGAGGCTTGTGTTGCACTCTTGATGCTCCAACCACCCTCTTGATGCTGAAGAGGCTGGTTGCTCTTCACCCGTTAGCAACTGCAAAGAATCTTTGGCTCTCCAGATTCCAGAAGATTATCTACATGGTGGGCATTCAATCATGTTGCCTGATCTCTTTTCATTCCAAGTAGGCATGGTAACAGTTGTTCATTTTAAGAACTTGCACCTGTGCTTGACTTCTCACCTTTCCCTTTGCTGGTCTGTGTTCATTCAGCATATTTGACCTAATCAGATAAAAGCCTAGCAGCTACATCTGCACAAGAAACTAAACTACTGAGTAGGGTTTTTTTAACGGTCCAAAGCATTGTGTGACCCCAGTTCACTAGATTGTGAGCACCCAGAAGAATAGGATAATTCTGTAGCTGGTTAGGCATGTTCTCCGAATACAGAATGTATATGTTATATTTTTAGGCTCTCCTCGCTAATATATGTAAGCCACACTGGAGGTTTTTTTAGCTGAACAGTGGGATAAAGTGTTATAAATAAATATAATGTTTATGGCAATGCTTTTAAGCTTCACTTGATTCTTTTTCTTTGCTTTCAACCTGGATGAAACAAGCAGTAATTAAAAAAAAAAACCACCAGGAAATGCAGACCATTACATAAGAGAATGACATATTTAATTGTCATTCCTCCTGCAGTTCTTTTCTCAAATATGCCCCACTTCCAGTTGAATGTCTTCACTATCTCAGAACTGCAGCGGCCCAATGGAATAGTAAAACAGCAAATCCCGTATCCCATGTTAGATAGCATAGATGGACGTAGGAATCTGGTATTCTAAGAATGGTCGATTTTGTTCTAGATTGTCCAGCATGTGGATAATTAAAAGGTAGACAAGATGCATGATTATAAACTGGAAGGAGTTCAAAGGATTTACCTGGCTGGTCTCCTCCACTGCTATGCACAGTTCCTCCCATGGCTGTGATACCCTTTTAGGAGAAAAACCATTTGAGCAGGTAGTCCTGGCTGACGTGTTGAGCCCCAAGTCCACTGCAAAAGCTACAGAAATGTCTCCTGATCCCTGGCCACAGGGCTCTAGGGCTGCCTTAAAATTCTTCAGAGCAATCTGTCTCTGTAACCGCAGCACTTCCTTCTGAGATTCTTGGAGTAAATGCTGGAAATCTAGAAGAGGCAGACATGGAGGACCTTCCTAGAAAAACAGAAATTATCACTTACCAGATTAAATAAATCTTAGGTGGCTTAAAAACCAGAGAAAACTACTTATATTTGCATATGAGAAACATATTACATAGCAAATGACTAACTACTGTTTGTTTTGTCTTAGATGGTAAATGTCTATGCCATTGTGTCTTCAAGCAACATCTTAGAAGAGCAATTTATCTTCCTCCCACATAGAAGATAGAATCCCTCTTCTCAGATAACACTTGTTGCCTGCACTTGAAGAAAAGCTTTTAAAAAGAAAATGCCTATGTTGATAAAACTCTGTTATTAACCAAAAATGCCTTTTCAATGACAAATCTAATCCAGATTTCACCAAGCTGTTGCTCTCCAGAATTGTGAGACTTCGACTCCCTTTAACTGTGCTGGCTGGGGATTAGGAGAGCTGAAGCCCAATAACTCTGAAGGGCAGCAGTGGGAAGTCTGAGTTATTTACCTGATTAACACAGCATCCCTAATAATATTAATAGTGAAAAGGGGCATATTTCAGATTTCAAGCACATTTCATAACATTCTAGTAGTCTGAAAAGAAAAATTAACAGACATGAAAACCTGCAGCAAACAGTTAAACTGGCTCATTCAAACCAGCCAGTGACCTGGGCTTCTGTCTCTTTGATCTTCCTACCTCTTAGGCTCCTACGTCCTCTCCTTCACTTTCAAACATCTCTCCTTGACAACTTTAAGACAGATGGACTTCAACTCCTAGAATTCCCCCAGCCAGCCTGTTGAAGTCCAACTGTCTTAAAGTTGCCAAGACTGAGAAACACTGGTCCAGAGCATGAAATCCCACTTCCTTTAGTTCTTGATAAGATTTTCCCCCACCTTTTGCATGTTAATAGCATCTTCTTCCAGTAGTTCTTACAAACCTTGTTTCCCAATCTTTTGTTTGGCTTATGGACACTTATTCATAATTATCTGTTCTGGCACTTAATTGTTCCTCCTACCTAACTCTCCCTCTGCAACTGCACTGCCTATTGGCAGTGAATATTTTTCTTTATCCCAAAATCCTGAGTAAGTTTTTCCCCAAAGTGAAAGTTCACTTTCCTCAGAGAATGATGTAGCAGTATTCATTATCTGGAAAAAAAAATCTCCCTTAAAAGTTAGAATATTAAATGGAAATCCTTTGATATCAGAGATACTCAGCCGGTGCCCTGATGGAAGATGGCTTTCTGGTCACAATAACTAAAATCCACGAGGCTTTTCTGAGCATGGTGATAAAGAGACAACTTTTCTGTACTGACACACTTGGAAGTGTAGGAGCAGAGACAGAAAAATGTGATAATCCTGGTCCAGATGGGCCTGGATCCAAATCCTAGTGCTCACTCACAATGGATGGAGGTTTACCACATCTGGACAACATCAGCCTGAGTGTATTCAGTGGTAAACATTCACCTTTCCACCCATGATTTTAGTTTGAAGTTCTTGACATTCCCTCTGCAGAGCATTGATCTGTTTGTCTTTCACCAGGAGTGCATTGGCTTGTTCTTGGAGATCTGTGGCCCGTTGGCGTGCCAGCGCTCTTTTGCACAGTCCTGCACAGGAGCTCTTCACATTTATTGGTGCATTTACCTACAGCAAGAAAAGACTGACAGTTGTCTAACAGGCCAATCTTTGGGACAAATAAATAAATGACTAAGAAGATAAGCTGACTTAAGAGACAAACCATTGGTCTATCTGGCTCCCTTCTATCTAACTTGACTAGAAACCTATTTCTATGGCAAGGGCAGGCAATGTAAGGTCTACCAGGTGTCAATGGACTGCAATTCCCTTCATGCCTTACTATTGATCATGCTGACTAAGGTTGATGGGAGTTACAGTTTATTTCTTTACAGTTTCTGGTTGGGATTTTCCTAACCACATTTGGCCACACCAGGGATTAAATTGGAATTTTGTTGCAAACAAAGCATGATTCCTAAAGATTCTTCCGTACAAAAATGACAACACATTTGAGGAATGACCATTAATAAACTACAAAGAATATGTGGGTATATGCATGTGAAAGGTGAAAGAGAATTCTAAATCAATCAGTAATTAATTATCATAGTTGAGCAAGAGATCAGAATTCCAGCCTCTGTAGGCTAGTTATAACAGACTTAATGTAGGGCTTCATAATTCTGATAGTCAAGAAAAAATATTCATTGCTTTTGAAAAAAGTTTGCTTTTTAATATTGAAAAGATTGTAGTAAACTGTGACTTTGATCACCTTTGAGGAGTGCCAAGCCTAACAATATGGGCAGCTTGACTGAGCTTGTCTGCCACCCAGGGTTGCTCACTTACCACTCTGAGGTTGGCCTCTTGCAGCTTCCTGGCTCTCTCCTCCAGACGTTTTGCAATGACCGCCAGCTCTGCATTCTTCCTCTTCAAATGCCTCACCTTCTCCTGAGTCTCTGGGAAGCAGGTCTTACGCTGGAAAACAAAAAACAAGAGAGAAAGATCTGAACTGCCTTTTTGACCCAGTTTTACTTTTGGAGAGGGATCAATTTTGGGAAAATAAGTTCATTCAGCAAGGAGGGCAGTATAACCACCTTTTTCTCCCCCAGGTATGGTATGGTCTGTCGATGATTGCTTAAGTTAGAACATGAGTCATAACCTGAGATGAAGGCAGTCTAATTGGATAGAAAGCAGCTTGGATGGTGCATTTTAGGTTAAAATTTAAAATCTCCCAGCTGTTTATTAAGCTTAAAGCAACTTCAGAAATTCCACTCCAGATTTTTATTTATTTATTAAATTTCTACACTGCCCATCCTACCTAAGTGACTCCCCGCCATTTACAACAACATAATAAAGCAACATAAACATACAAGTAAAAGCAGAGATTAAAAACAGAATTAAGAACAAAGTTAATACCTACAAGGTAAAAGTGAAATTCAAAGTTAAAAATTCAGAAGGCTAAAAGGTTGACAAGGCAAGAGGAATATTCTCAAGACATCAGCCATCCCCACGGTTACATCTTAGATCCCATGCTAATTGGCAGAGACAGGTCTTTATACTCTTCCAGAAAGCCAGAAGGGTGGGAGCTCACTTCACCTCTGAGGGTAAGATGTTCAAAAGGGTGGGGGCAACAGCACAGAAGGCCCTCCTGCTAGATCCTGCCAGCTGAAATCCCTTGACTGATGGGATATGCAGAACATCCTCCCTGCTTGACCAGGTGGGACGGGTCAATGTAATTGGGATGAGGCAGTTCTTAATGTATTTTGAGATTGCCGTCGGTTGATCAAGGAGCTGGGCATATGCTCAATCTGGACTATGGTCACCACAAGAACAGATTGGCTGTTCCTATGCTTCTTGTCCATCCCATCCAAGAAGGAAAGTCAAGCCTTACTGGCTTGCTTCTGCCTACCAGTGCCTGCCTTTTTCTTTTAGGGATTGTTCTCTCCTCAATTGTTCCTGTATCCTGCATTTGTTTTCTCAGATATTTATATACATGGATTTCTTCACTACCACCCTCTATCATTTTCTCACATTATCTCCTTTGATATTCATAGAGATCCTTCCCCTTTTTTTTCTTTATGGTGTCTTCTAAAAAGAGATCTTATTCCCCCATGGATGATTGGTTTTCCTTTTTTAAATTGTGTACTGTTTTAAATTGTTTTATTATATCTTTATTGTTCTTACTCTGTTGTACACCACCCTGAGTCCTACGGGATTGGGTGGCCTATAAGAACTTTAAATTAAATTAAATTAAATTCTGAGCAATAGCAATAGCACTTAGACATATACCTCTTCACAGTGCTTTACAGTCCCCTCTAAGTGGTTTACAGAGTTCAGCATATTGCCCCCAACAAGTTGGGTCCTCATTTTACCAACCCCGAAAGGATGGAAGGCTGAGTCAACCTTCAGCCGGTGAGGCTCAAACTGCCGAACTGCTGGCAACCAGCAGTCAGCAGAATTAGCCTGCAATACTGCATTCTAACCACTGTGCCACCATGGCTCTTGAGGCTATACATCTGGGTAGGGGATGGGAAAACAAGGTAGCATGCTTCACCCAGCCTGAGCAGAAACTGAAAGCATTAACACCAGGAGATACACAGATGATGTAAAGGTTGAATGGAGCGTGAGCTTCTAGAGTGGAGGATGGTTCATTGACTTAATGGGTCATTTTGGATCAACTGCAAGATTATTAAAAATAAACAAACCAACAGCTGACTAGCAGAGAACACTATACTCTGACAGCCTAGCTTGAAATGGGTAGCAGCTAATCACTGGAGGGAAAAGAGGCATGTCAGGCACTGCAGCCAATGAGAGCTGGAACTGCTACTAGACCTGAACAAAGCAGTGGAAACCGTCTACTCTGAAGACGTCTCAGGTGAAAAAGCAGCAGTTTTGAATTGCAACTGGAAAACACCAAAGTGAGATGCACTTGCAATGGACTGAGAGTTGGATGGTGGGTGACATTATGTATTCCTGCATACAGAAAGCAGTGGATTCAGAAAGCCCATACTGGTACACAAAGGGTCACAAAAATTCCTGAAAAAAGTAGTAAGCACAAAAACTGGAGAAGAGTTCTCTGTGATCAGGACTTCTTTCATTGTCTGAGATCTTGGAGAAAGTGTTCAAGTCAAATCTGACAACTTCAACCTTGTCCATTGTGATGATCTCCAGGTAAGTGGGATTGCAACTGCCATCTTCCCCAGTTGCAGTAGAGACCTCTGGAGGGGCACCAGGTTGGAGAATGTTGCATTAGATAGAGCAGGCGGATAGAATCTGAGGCCCCAAGGCATCATGTGCTCACCTTAAGTCTTAGGAACAGCCTGCAGAACCCTTCCAAAAATACTGCTTAATTAATCGTATTAATTTAAAAAGAGTGTCCTTGTTGCATTGGCCTCATCCATGTCTTCATCCTGGCCCCATCTACAATTTGTAGCCTGGTTCCCATCATTTCAATCAGCAGATGGGTCCAGCCCTCCAGCCTCAACAGCCTCGCTTAAGACAAGACAGCTCCTTACAGTCCATGGTTCATCAGCCTCTTAAGGCAATACGGTACTTTCAAAACGTTTTTAAGATTGATGGAGAAACGGGAGAAAGATCTCAACCAAGCAGCCAGCAAGGAATTCTAACTGCTATTATAAAGCTATGGAAATCTTGCCCTTTCACTCAGTGGAACTTTGGCAGGACAAAGGCTTGCTAAGTAGTACCCTGTTTTAATTAGCAGAAGTGGAGTGTGGCTTAGATATTCTATTTCAAGTGCCAAAACAGTTTGTTCAACCCTGTGCTGAAAGCATTGGTCTGCATCATTTGGAACTAAGAGTTTCAAGCACCCTTTTTTTATTCCCTCAAATGTCATTGCAAAAGAACATCTTCGAAATTAAATAAATTATCCTTGCTGCCCAGTACAGTAACTCAGGATTGTCAATTACAGATCTCCAGATAGTGTTGCACTTCAATTTCCATCACCATCAGCCTTGGCTAATGACCAAGGTTGATAGGACTTGAAGCCCAAAACATCCAGATAGACTGGTCAGTCCTGCTTGTCTAAACAACATTTGGGTACAGTGTATTCAGCTCTTGCATGCCCCTTACCAGCAGACTGTTTTCCTTCTTCAGGCTGGAACAGCGCATCTGCAACTCCTCTAGGGCTGTCAGAAGCACTTGGTTTTGACGCAGAAGACAAGGATAACTCACACCATACTGTAAAGCAGAAGGAGGAGTTAAAGAAAGCACAGAAAAAGGAGGAAAGGGGGAGGATATTACTAGTAATAGCTCATTATTTACTAATAACACCATTAATTCCAAACATTCCAGGAAGATTTTCCTATTCCCACTTTTGTTTAGATGTGCTCACAACATTTATAAGCTTGAACAGCAATTCATCTTGATTGGACTAGGATAGAGAGGGCTATGCTTACAAGGTATGTAGAATGGAACCAAATTCTTAATAGTTATCATGGAAAAATAACAACATGCACCACTATGTCAATGTCATGCTGGTAGATTTTCTCCTCTTTTAGAGAATGGCTCCCACTGACTGCTATGAGGAAATGTGTGATGCTCTTCCCTTCCTAAGCAATACAATCTTCATAGGAGGTAGTAAGGATAGCTTCCCTGGGAAGGATTTTTTTGTTCGGAATAAAAAAAAATTGGATCCAAGGCTTCTTGCCAGAATCATTATACAGGATAAAGATGAGCCCCTCTCTGATGGTGAAGTGTGAAGTCTAAGAAGTGTGAAATAAAACAAATAAGAAAATATAGATGATGATAATGATGATGGAATCCTATGATATGGAATCCTAAGCCGCTTTCTTTCAACATTTTTAACCTGGTTATTCCTAATCTATTGAACGACAAACCAAAGAAGCAGGAAGAATTAATACAAAAGGCTAAGCCAAAAATAGTCTTAAAGAAAATTAACTCTGAAAAGCATTTAGGCCAGTGTTTCCCAACCTTGGCAACTTGAAGATGTCTGGACTTCAACTCCCAGAATTCCCCAGCCAGCATTCACTGGCTGGGGAATTCTGGGAGTTGAAGTCCAGACATCTTCAAGTTGCCAAGGTTGGGAAACACTGATTTAGGCAGTCTTACATCTGCTGGGTCTCTAACTGACCTGGTTATACCAGTTGCGTGAAGAAGTCATTGTGGCAGAGATAGAGCTCTAGCTTAATATTAGACAAAACTCCTAATAGCAACAGTAGTTTGTCAATGGAGCCAATGACCCAAAGAGATAGTGGATCTCCTTTCAGACAATGTGTCCAAGCACAGGCTGAACAGCCCATCTGTCTAGGATGCTTTAATTGGGAGATCTGTACACAGCAGAGATAGGCCTTGAGGACTCAAATGGCCCCTTACAATTCTATGGTTGACAGAACATATTCAGTAGGTCCATTAGATTGGGTGGATCCAATAACATGGTCAAGGATGTTGTGTGAATGCAAGCTAGGCTTTCATATATATGTATCATCCTCATCATCTCTCAGTAGCAGCCATGTGCAGTGAAAAATCCAATTCTGGCAAATACTGTCTCCTTTGCTCTTGATTTTCCACATCATAATATTATAACTGGTTATCATGTCTTTGGAGTAATAGACAAATCCTTTTTCAGAAACATTAGTCAAACATCCTCTGGCTTCTCCCCCCCCCCCCCCGACTGTTTGTTTATGGAAAGGGGGATTTGGGAACTTTTGGCTCTCTCCCAAAGCGACAGTAGTTAATCTAGCTGCGTCTCCATGCCTCTGAGCCTTCACTGATGATGGCAGAGGCACTGAAGCTATGCAATAACTTCCTGGCATCTACAAAATATACTCCCATGGAGCTTTTTGTCCTTCCTTCCCAGTCTTACAACTGCAGGGCTCAGTAAATAAAAGAGATATAAAAATCAAAGGCAAAATAATAATAAAAAAATCTTAGATGCGTTCTTCTTAATACTGTAAAGGGCGATAGATCTCCCCAATGTGGAAGAATCGTATTTTTAAACTTTCTTTTGCTGTTATATTTTATTTATTTATTTATTTAAACGCTCTTATAGGCCGCCCAATCCCGTGGGACTCAGGGCGGCGTACAACATGAATAAGAGGCGTACATTTAAAAACAGTCGTCATTAATTTAAGTTAAAAATATAATTAAAAAGAAGACATTATAAACACAACATTCAGGGGGAATCTGATTGTCCTATTCACCCCATCTGCCGGAAGAGCCATGTTTTTAAGGCTTTACGGAAGGCCAGTAGGGTGGGGATGGTCCGGATCTCTGGTGGCAGTTGGTTCCAGAGGGACGGGGCTCCCACAGAGAAGGCCCTCCCCCGCGGTCCCGCCAACCGACATTGTTTGGCCGACGGGACCCGGAGGAGGCCCTCTCTGTGGGACCTAACCGGTCTTAGGGAGGTATGTGGTAGGATATAAAGCAAGCCTTCGAGGCATGTGCTGAGTGTCTTTCCCTGAGAAATAGTAACCTCATGTCAGCCTTTTAGAAGAAAGCAGCAGCCATCCCCAACACTGACTTCGCTAGATCCCATTCCCATGTCCATGATTGAGCACAAGCTACTGTATGCGTGAAATGTTCGAAAACTCAGAGTAACAGCATTTCCCCTTCATTTTTAGAAGTATAAATGAAGCAACATTTTCTCAGTCTGTTGCCTGCAGGATGTAGGACTTTACCTCTTATAATACACCAGCAAGCAGGTTAAGGAGATTGACAGCTGTCCAATTTAGAGGAGGTAGCTCTTAAATGGAATGTTGTACCGCCACTCATACCCATGGGATGTATTCATACAACACATTTTACCAGGTCTCTCCTACCAGTGCATGCCAACCTTCCTCACTTATCAGCCTGAAGACTCAAATTCAGGAAGCCCCCACTGGCACTTGCACAACATCTGCCCAAGAACTTTAACATCAATTCCCAATGGAAAGCTAAATGGGTCGCTGAATGCCCAGTTATAGGAAGATATATAAATGACCCCCCACAAAAATGTCTATGGAGATTCTCAGTAATCCAGGTCATGGTTGTCCCAAAGGTGCTTTTTCAAGAGGCAACTGGACTGTCTTGTTTTTTCTTTTGAAGACGTTTCGTTTCTCATCCAAGAAGCTTCTTCAGCAGAGCTGAAGCGAAATGTCTTCAAAGAAAAACCACTAAGTCCAGTTGCCTCTTGAAAAAGCATCTTTGGGACGCCACCAAAAAAGGTGTCAGGCTTTGAACTACCACGTCAGCAATGGACAATCTGAGAAGGATTCGTATCTCACATGGTGTCTGCTGGGACTCTCTGTATAAATGGGGCATAACAACCTCCCCTCAGTGTGATTGTTGGGTGCCACGTCAAATTGTAGATCACATCATGACCAGCTGTAAACTGCGGGCATATATCTGACTTTTTAAATATAAACAATGCTGTGCTCCAACGGTTACATGGTCTAGACCCATGATGGCAAACCAATGGCATGTGTGCCACAGGTGGCACATGAAGCCATATCGGAGGCTACGCAAGGCGTTGCCCTATGTCAGCTCCAGAGAGCATGCACGCGCTGGCCAGCTGATTTTCAGCCTTCTTTTCAGCCGTTTTCGCTCTCCCCAGGCTTCAGGGAAGCCTCCTGAAGCCTGGGGATGGTGAAAAATGGCCAAACGGGCCAAATGGAAGTTCAGAAATGAACTTCTGGTTGGCTGGTTGGCCCGTTTTCACTCTCTCAAGCTTCAGGAGTCCATTGTGAGGCCTGAGTGCATGCACGGGGGAGCAGGGGGGAGTGTGCATGCGCGGGGGTGCAGCGTAGGGGTTGTGCGCATGCACGGTGGGAGGGCATGGGTGTGGCCACGCGCGCACGCTAGCATGTGCGCACACACCCTTTTCGCATGCCAAAAAAGGTTCACCATCACTGGTCTAGACATTGGTATTTGAACATAGATTTTTTTGACATTTATATTTTATTGGGTTCTAATAATCTAGTTGAAATGTTAATGTATATTGCTAGTCCATGTATGATATGCCATCCACTAAATAAATAATAACTAGGTCAGATCAAGACTTGGCAAGTGTATTCTCAGAGCATTCTAAGCTTGCTTGTCACTAATCAGCTAGTTTAATTTATAGCTTAGCATCTTATGAAAGCCCAGCCAACATATTAAGTTATGATTCCACATATTATGAAAGTGCATTAATTAATTCAATGGCCAGTTTATGCTTGTTGTGTAAACGGAACTGTAATATTCATTGTGTGCAAACATTTGACATGTATGGTTTTTATTCTTTCAGTAGGAGGCATAGAGTGGGTAAAGAAAAGGAGCGTCTCGGCTAGGGATACAAGTGGGGTAAAAGGTATACGTAAGTCTCTTGGAGGTCATAAGCAGCCCTCAGGCTCTGGGTTGTGCTTCTCTGCCCTAGGCAATCTCTCCGTGATTCAGCAGCATACCAAATACTATCATTTTGCAGCCTAGCAGGAATTACCCCTTGCAAAATCTTTGAATAACTCAGATATAATTAAATTCATGCTGTTCCAGCAAAGCCTGGTGCATTTAAGGCAGCCGGTTGCACTTGAAAGCCTCTTCCTTAGCCACCTGTCTGTTTGGATTCTTTGGGTATGAACAACAAATGTTCCCTTCAAATCGACTAAGGAGTTTAAAAAACTGCTATGCATTCAAGGTTGAATCTCACAGAATGAGAAGTAATTGGCTTCTCTGAGAGGATAGGTCATTTGATTCTGGAAAGTGGTGACATCCCAAAGAGAATGAATCAAGCTGACATATTAAGACTACAAATCTGGGGCACGTAGCCGAGCAGCCTCCTTTTACCGTATGGCGGATCTGTGCAGGATGCAAACGATGATGAATTGTAGATTCCTTCACCCTTGACTTCAGATTTACGGAGGGTTGCTGATCCTTGAGATAAGCCTGGGACCCACAAGATTTCTCTACCTGCTCCATGAGGTCTCCCCGTCTAACTCCTCACCTGGGACCTGGGATTCTAAAACATTTCCCCAAGTTTTTGTTGTTGTTTTTTCATCTCCTCACCAATATGTCTTTAAACATTTCTTCATTCCTGATGAATGAAGGCGAATATAAGTGTCCCAGGATAATGTTGCAAGATCCAATCAGGGCCAGAGGTTTTGTCTTCCGAGCTTTCGGACTCGGAAGCTTTCGGACTCGGAACAGGAGTGCTGATTTACCACCAGTTTATCAAGTACTTAGGAGGCGAGGGCTTGGCAGCACAAGGAAACAACAGCCAACCACTTAATAGTCAGTCATCAACACCCCAATCTAGATCTAAAAAGCTACACACCACATAAATATCACACACAGAACTTCCCAAAGACTTCAGAGAAATATGTGAAGATGGGCTCCAGCACAATTCCAAAAGCTCAGAAGAGAAAACCTCTGGCCCCAGTGATCAACCCAGATTGGATCCTGCAACTCCTTTCTTGAGTCTTCAATCTCACCTCCCCCTTTGCTATTGAGCTGGGATCATTCCTCACTATTGGCATGAAGCCTCCAATATATATGTCTGGGAAAATGTGAGGGAAAACAGATTGCCCAGTGCTGTATCAATCTGTGGAATCAATAATCACAAATTGCTGTACTGATCAAATGATACTATATTGTAAAAAGATTATTAGATATTGTAAGAGAAGAAATATATCAATGGATATTGAGTTGGACCACAGGCTCACTCCCACGTTAAAGATCTTTAAGTTCCTCTCTTCTACATAAATCAACATCAGAGTCATGATATTAAGGAGAGACTATAGTTCAATAACATTTACTCATACGAAGAGTCTTATTGGATCAGTTCCAAAGTTCTGCTGGTTTGGGATCTGGCATTGCCCCAAAGCAAGTAAACAGAAGTTACTGAGAAAGCAACAAATGGGCCTCTCACATGCTTCCAGGTGTGTAATTCCCAGTCAGGCTTTGGCTTTGGCCATACTAACTGATATCTACGGGAGTTTAGTTTCAATACATATTTTGTAAGAGCAACATTCATTGTTTTTCTCTCTGCGGCACTGACTGCTCATACTCCAAGCAATATTGGATTTTTACTGGGGAAGGTAAGCCTATTGGAATCATAGAATAATCAAACATCAGTTTGGACAGAACATTGGAGATCATCCAGTACAACTTCTTACCCAGGGCAGGAATCCATTACTATTACATTCCTCCAGATCAGTGTTTCCCAACCTTGGCAACTTGAAGATGTCTGGACTTCAACTCCCAGAATTCCCCAGCCAGCGGCTGGGGAATTCTGGGAGTTGAAGTCCAGACATCTTCAAGTTGTCAAGGTTGGGAAACACTGCTCCAGATGACCATCAAACCTCTGTTTAAGCCAGTGTTTCTTGACTTCAGCAGCTTTAAGCTAAGGTTGAAAAACACTGGTTTAAATGCTCCAGGGGTGGACTCATGTCCATAGATTGTTCTTCCAAAGTCTGAAAGGCTGACTCACTATTTTTCATTATTGAGAACATCAACAAGGTAGTCATTAAGTATCTGAACATCTCATTAGTGAAATTATTAAGCTCAACTTCCTTTTGTCCTCATTGCATAACATCATATTGAATACGCAGGCGGCACTCACATCCTACAATTAATTTGGTTATTGGAACAATGCTTTTTTTCTGGTTTTACCTAATATAGATAATTCTTTAGGTTTAAAGACAACACTGCTTTGCCGTTCATCTTTGACATGGAGGTGGCCATGTAATTCCAGTGTGGAAGCACAGAATCTAGCACATTGGGGGATGCTAGAAGATCATTGTTATAACTATGGATGTTATTCTGTGACACAGCTCCATTTTTGGCGGTGCCTCTCTTGCTGCCAAGTCAATACACATTTTGTAGCACAAGGAACTGAGTACAGTTTAAATAGCAAAGGCATAAACAAGATGAGCAATTAATTAGAGAAAAATATGGCTCTCAACCACTCCTTGTGAACTTCCAAAGCCACCTCGTTGATCCCAAGAAGAAAGAGATAATTTGACCATCTTCAACTTTGCTGTATATCTACCCATGATAGTTGAAAATAGATTCTCTACGTTCAAAAATGGCCCATCTAAAGGCAAAGGGAACATCTTAAAAATAAGTTACTATTTCACCGTTCAGTTTTTTTCAGTACTCCTGTTAGTCATCCTTTTCCACCAGAAAACAATTAAAAGAGCCAGTTTAGTCTCATGGTGAAGGCACCAGGCTAGAAACCTGTGAGCCCGTGAGGTCTAGTCCTGTTTTAGGTTTACCTCATTTGGATGACTTTGGGTCAGTCACTCTCAGCCCAACCCACCTCACAGGTTGGTGTTGTGGGGAAAATAGGAGGAGAAAAGAGTATTAGATATGTTTTCTGCCTTCTTCTTCTTCTTCTTCTTCTTCTTCTTCTTCTTCTTCTTCTTCTTCTTCTTCTTCTTCTTCTTCTTCTTCTTCTTCTTCTTCTTCTTCTTCTTCTGTCATTGGACGTTGGCAATCAAGTTGGCGATCCTATTTTTATTAATAGCTGCACAAAAAAGTGCTTTTGAGTTTTGCCCAAACCAATCCCTTAGATTTTGAAGCCATGATGTTCTTCTCCTGCCTGGACCTCGTTGGCCTTCAATCTTTCCCTGGAGGATTAAGTGAAGTATGGCGTATTTTTCCAGGTGTCACATCACATGTCCAAAATATTCTAATAAGGTGGGAGCCACTTTGGTCTAGTGGTTAGGGCACCAGACTAGAAAGCGGAAGACCATGAGTTCAAATCCCATCTTAGCAATGAAAGCCAACTGGGTGGCCTTAACCAATCACTCTCTTTTAGCCCAATTGTTGTGGTGGGGAAAATTGGAGGGAGGTATGTTGGATGTGTTCGCTGCCTTGAGTTATTTATAAAAATAATCAAGGTGGGATTCAAATAAGTAAATGAATTAAAATCAGAAAATATCAAGAGAAGCAATTTAAAAAAACCTCTTTGTCAGGAAGCATTCTAATCTGTAGAGTTGGGCCTTTCAAAAGCAGAGTTGAGAAACTAAAATGCAAAGCTGCTACATTTATACCCAGCGGCTGTGGCCTAGAGGTGGAGCTCTTGCCTCACAATCAGGAGGTTGTGAGTTTAATCCTAGGTAGAGGCAGATGTAAGGGTCTCCTGCTTGGGCAGGGCGTTGGACTAGATGACCTGCAAGATCCCTTCCAACTCTGTTAATCTGATCAAAGCAAGTTGATCTGACTCACTCCCATGGATACAGCCACAATGCCACAGTCTCCTTTAGCATCCAGTTCTCTAACCCCAATGAGCAGCTTTTCACTGCAGAAACATCTGCCATTGTAGCTGCTGTGAATTCAAAGGGAGCTTCTCTAAAACCTGTTCAAAGGGAGACCAGCATGCGCCTGTAAGAACAGGGTTTCTGTTGCCCTCGAGCACCACTAAATATCTTTTTCTTTCTTTCTTTCATTCCTTCTCTTCTCCTGGGCTGCTAAAAAAAAGAGTATCTGATGGCTTCTTAGCTTGGAAACAAATTTTGCTCTCTTGTTGAAGCCAGAATACTGTCTACAATATAGTGAAAAACTGAAATCCAGAGATTTTTTTATTTTATTTTATTCAATCACTATGGCTGCCCATATGTCTAAAGGTAGCTAACAGCATTAAAAATGGCAAAAAAATATTCTTTTTAAAAAATCCAGAAACCACACACACACACACACACACACACACACACACACACACACACACACACACACACAAAATAAGAGACTCTATAGCACGGGATCAAAATTCACATAAACATTAACATTACTGGCTCACACAATATCCTGGCCCATGAACTGCTAGGTCAGCCAGCTCAGGACCCCTACAGATTTTGGGGGGTGAGGGTGGGGATGTTGCTCCACAGGGCAGGAACAGTGAACAAAAAGGCCAGCTTCTCAACTCTCTGCCGGCTTCCCATGTATGTGCGAGAGATGGGTGGGGTATCAGCTTGATCGATTGGTAAGCACCATGCAACATGTTACTTGATCTAAAATGTGAAGTACTAGATGTTGAAGGAATCATGAATGATAACACAGATTAGAAAGCCCCTATTTCAGGAATCTAAAGTAAAATTCTCCTTATTTATCCCAGATTTTTCATCGTGCTAGATTTCTAAAATTGAACATGTTGGGGACTCAAATCCTATCAGGAAATTATACCCAACTGGCATAGATACTCTCAGTATGCAACCACTTTCTAGAAGACCAAGGAAGCATTCTCAGCAATTAAAAAAATGCCTTGATTTATAGAACAGCATGGAGCTAGATTAAAATCAAGGGGTAAGGGGCTCATTAAAAACCAGGGTGCTTTGATCCAATGCAGGGATCACTCAAGGGCCCCGCCTCTTTTGTGTATCACCATTGTAATTACAAGGAATCCAGACTATTTCCCCCCATTAAACAGCATCCAATGCTGTAAGCTTCTCGGGAATCTAAAAATAGCTTTTGCTCTCCTCATAACAGTCCAAATCACATAAATAGCAAAACATCTTGCATTTTTTGGTGGATCCAGATCATCATTTTTACAAAAGGGTTGGAGCTAAATCCAGGATGCTTCTGCATAGAAAGTTCTTCCTTGTACATGAGACCCTGAAGTAGAGCCACTCCCAAAAGTAGGCAGTATAAGCACAGATATGTGCAAATTTTAGATCCATTGGGTCTGTTGAGTTTTGCTTTGTGGTTTCTGATTCAGAAGGGGGGGAGGACAAGCAGGAGATCTGATTTAGGACATAGCAAACATAGCTCCCACCCCCACCCACCCTCGCCAATAAATGGGATAACATAATGACTAAGGAGAAGCCCTGATTTCATCTAGCCATTCTTCACCAAGCTTTGATGCTTCTACATACCTTCTGTAATAGTAGCAACAGCTTACTGAAGGGTATTTTGAAACAACTGAGATAATAAAAAGAACATTTTTGAAGGTAGATTTGCATATATACCTTACAAAATTTACTAGTCCTTACAACATACACATATATTCAAACACTACATATGAAAGGAGGTTTTGCATTTATATCCTCCCTTTCTTCCAGGAGTCACAGTGGAATACATAACATATTTTCTGTCTGTTTTCCTCCAGAACAACAATCCTGTGAGGTGGGTTGGGCTGAGGCACCCTCCCACACCTTCATTTCAGCAGGTAGAAGATGGCAGTAGATGGAAATACCCCTATCCATTTTACTAATCTCATTCACTTAAAATGGATCATTCGTAGGTGTTTCTGGCTAGTCTGCTGGTAGAGCACATAAAAAGCAAAATACGATTAGCACAGAAGAATATAAGAGGAACTTGGCTGCATCCGATCAAAAGGTTTATTTCTTCATCTGATCCAGCTCCTTGTTTCTCAATAGCTGAGTCTGCACAAATTAGACTAAAATCAGGGAGGGGGACTTATAGATTGGGGTTCAGCATGTTGAATGAATTCAATTCATTATATTAAACCATAATGTGATGTATTTATCTGAGTATAGCAGAAAAATGCATTTTTAACCTGGCTTTTGGGTTTAGCATGTTGAATAATACTAGCAGTTCAAAGCAAACTGCCCTGACTGTTCACATGGTACCCAGTCATAGGTTCAACATTTTCTTAATGACATTTAAAACCCTAAACAGTTTAGGAACCCACTATTAAAGGGGAGAATCTGTCCCAGTATATGCAAGCCTGAAAATTAAGACCTGCAGGGTGGTTCCTCCTTGGCACCTCAAGGTTAGGAAAAGTGGGGGCAGAGAAAAGGACCTCTTCTGTTGTGTAACCCCAGAACAAATGTCCCTTCTGGGAGACCAGATTAATAGCCAGTTTGCTTACATTTCTATGACAAGTAAAGACTTTTCACTCTATCATTTGGAACTTAATAACCTCAGACTGGTAATGCCCTGTTGATTCTTGTCAACATCTGTGTCTCTTGATTATGTTAGTAAGGTAATTGCTGTGTTTTACCCCACTTATTTTATGGATTGTATCCTACCCCATCCTAAGGACAATGTGCTAGCTATAAATATTAATAAATAAATTAGTAAACCCTACCAAGTGTCGCCGCTGGATGCTTGCGAAGAGGTCTACCAGCAAGGCATCAAGCTCAGATCCTCCTTCCTACTGCTGCTTCCCACCCATTAAGTACATCGTTTCTGAACAAGTCAGCTGCATGTAGCCATAATAGTTAATGGTCACTGCTGCATCTTTGCCATGCTTTAGCTTCTCCAGAAAATAAAGGGGCTTCTTCTAGCTTTGGAAGGTCTTTCCAATGGGGTTTTTAAATGGCAAGGGTGCTGCAGCTGGCATGCCATGTGGGAAATATGGTTCCTCCTTAATGTCTGCCTATAAGGTTTGCCACCTCCTTCCTTGCAGCCATAGATTTGTAACAAGAAGACACCCCACTTCCCATGAACAAGAAGATGGTTTATCATTTTGCATTGGTTACCAAGGGCAGAAAATCCAGAGTAAAGTGAGAGCAACCTAGGAGGAGCTACGCAGGATCAGACGGAAAGGGTCCATCTACTCCATCCTCAGTATTCTGTTTCCAGCAGCAACCAACAGCAATCCTTTGCCTCCTCCTCCTCCTAGTAAGATCCAAAGGCTTCCAGGTCCTATTTTTGGCTTCAGTACTTGCAATTAAAATAAATTATCTTGAGAGATAGAGAGGCAATCAGTGAACTAATCCTCTCTGCTCTAAAATAATAATGAACTTTTGCATCTCCTACATCTCAAAAGATGCTCTAAATTACCTGCCACCATCAGCCTTCAATGTTGTAAGACATTTCCACCTATCAGCTGGAGCCGGACTATCTTGCACAGATAGGCAAGGAAGGCAGGAAAACTCCGCAGGCAGAAACAAACCTACCGGTTCCTATCTGAAGACAACCAAGCGCTTCTGAACTGTCACAAGTCTGGCACCCTCCTCCTGCACTTTCAGGGATAGACTGTCTCTGAACATGGAAGCTCTTCCTCGGGAAATCGCACAATACTAGACGACCCACCTCCTTACCTGCACCGGTGCCTCCCCCGGACAGCCTTCCAAGCCTTCGGCGGGATACCCTTCAGTGCTCCCGGGCATTTGCTCCGAGCACGGAGAGCTTCCCCGAGACGGGACTTCCAACTCCAGGGCTGTCTGGGTCCCTTCGGCTCCGCCAGGACTCCCGGCACTTTCCGGCATAGCTCCCACCAAGATGTGCCCTCCGCGCTCAGCTGCGCCGTCGCCGGTCTTGCCCCGCGCCCAATCCTGGAGGAGCTGCGCATCGGGCTTCCCCCAGCCCTGCCTCTTCATCTCTCGGCGCGGAGCAGCGGGGGAGACGTTCCCTTCGGGCTCGGCTCGGAGGAGGAGGAGGAGGCGGGAGCGGTTACCGCAGCGAGAGCGGCGGGGCTGGGGGCGCGCGGGCTGACGCTGCCACGGGACTCGGGCACCCGCGCTGGCATCCCAGCGCCAGCCGAGGCAGCGTTTGAGGGGAAGAGCGGAGCTGCTGCAGCTGCTTCCCCGCCTGAGTGGAAGGACCTGGCGGCTCCTGGGCGAGAGGGGCTCGGCTCGCGCGTCCTCCGCCTGCTGAGCTGTCCCTGGTTTGGCAGCAGGAGGAGGAGGAGCCGGCGGCAGCGGCGGCGGCGTCCCTCGCGTCCCGCTATACAAAAGGTCCAGGTCTCCAGCCCGCTTATGCCCTCGCTGGCAGCGGCTCCTGGGCGCCCGGGCGCCTTTTGCCGGCACTTCGCGGCGGGCTCTCTCGGCTGCTCGCTCCGGGCCGCCGCCGCCGCCTCCTCCTCCTCCTCGTTCTCCCGTGTGCTGTGGGACTACGGAGGTTTCGTCCGACTGAGCTGCCTCATGCTCAGTCGCCGCCCCACCCCCCTATCGGGGGCCGGCTTCGGGGCCAACTGGGCGCTTTGGCTTCCCAACCGGCAGGAGCGAATTTCCTGAGGAAACGAGAAGCCGCCGCCGAGCTCGGAGCGCCCGGCCCGCGTTCTTGCGAGCCCTCCAATAAGAAGTGGCTCAGGCGGTTTCCATGGAAATGGTGGCAGAATGCGGGGCGCGCGGGCTGGTTATTGATTCGAGGTTCCGGGACTGCAGCAAAGCGCCGCCGCCGGGCGAGGAAGGAACCTGGTGGCGGGGACGAAGCTGGGAGGCTGCGACCCAAAGCGGTCCTCTCCAATCTCGGGGTGGCGGGGAGCCCTTTGCGACCCAGGCCACGGTCCCTTGGCTGGGCTCTTGTCCCTTGTTAAACCGGTCTTGCCTAAAGGGAAGCGAAGTGGCGCTTTGCACCACAAGGTAGCCTCTGATGCAGTTGGCTTTGATCTTGCATTTGAACCTAGTCAACTGGGGTTTACTCAAGGATCGTGATTAGCAAAAACGTAGCTTTCTACCGCGGATCAACCCAGCCGCAGTCTAATTCATTGGAGAAAGCAGGCTAGGATGGGCATGAGCTTCTGGGCAAATCATCAGCTTAATGTTGTAAACCAGTGTTTCCCAACCTTGGCAACTTGAAGATGTCTGGACTTCAACTCCCAGAATTCCCCAGCCGGCAAATGCTGGCTGGGGAATTCTGGGAGTTGAAGTCCAGACATCTTCAAGTTGTCAAGGTTGGGAAACACTGTATAAGCGATCTAGAGTCGCCTTGTGGCGAGAAGGGTGGCAAACAAATTTAATAGATAATCATTATTTGACCCAAGTGTAACCAGCTGATTATAAGGCATGTGTTTTCAGGACTCTGGATACTGGCTCAGGCAATTGGCTGCCCTTGACAAAGGGATGTTATGAAAACACATCACACACACACACACACACACACACACACACACACACACACACACACACACACACACACACACACACACACACACACTATTATAACCACAAACCACAAAAGGACAGTTTTCATCCTACAACCAAAATAAGCTGCCATATCTTAAGGTTCTTAAGGCCAGTCTCTGTTGTTGTGAGGAGAATAATAGAGGATTATGTACATTGCCTTGATCAATATGAACTTCAGGGTATATATCTAATAAATAAAATTGAAATACACCGCAAATCCATTTATTGTTGACTCTGTTGGCAGCTTTCATGGGGGTATCTCCCATCCCCTATAATATGGTTGTGTTTTGTTTGATTGATTGTTCTCTTTTTATTGGAGGCTTGAGGATTTGAACCTTGGGATTTTTCCTATGAACAGCCTCTTCCTAAACTGAGCATTCAGGTCACTGCTTAGCATTCACCTTTCCCAATCTGTTGTCAGGTTTGGTTAAATGGTTAAGACACCAGGCTAGAAATTAGGAGACTGAGTTCTAGTCATGCCTTAGATATGAAAGCTGGCTGGGTGACTTTGGGCCAGTCACTCTGTCTTACCCACAATGATGTCAGACTTGGGTGAAAAACCCTTCAGTCAATTCCTGTTGCAACCAATGGGTCCATATTCAGTTGATTTAAAAAGAAAACCCTTTTAAAAGCGAACCCTGCACTTACAAGAAAATGCTAGGAAAGAAAATATTCACTGGTGTCCTTCAGTTGGGTTCAACTACAACAGTCCAAATTTGATGCCGATTTGATTCACATATGCTAAACCATAATGGGGTTTTGATTTAGCTTAGTGGGTTGTTTGTAGATTATTTACCATGGTTAATAAACAGTAACTGATCATGTATTACACTGTGCAAATCTAACCATTTGTTACTCAAGTAAACCATGACACCATGTGATGTACGAACAGCCAGTAGTGATTGATCAATAAACTGGAAAGTTGCTATCTCCTAAAACATGCCCTGTGAATTCAGCCACTAGATTTGAAATTGAACTCCATATATTTATATATATGAATACAATCATACACACACACACACACACACACACACACACACACACACACACACACACACACACACACACACCACCCATGACCCCTTGGGTCATTATTTCAGAGACATTTCTTTATCAGATTCCTCAATGCCTTCAACAATGGCAGAATTTCCAAAGCACTTGAAAAATGCTTCAGAAAAAAAACACCTTCAGAGATGTATCTCCTTGAAAATACACGATGTTGAACTATATAGCACAATGAAACATCAGCAAAGGAAATGTTTTGTGGCATTCTGTATTCTGTCATAAACTGTTTTATGATAATTTTCATGTCATAAAATGTGTTATAAAATTTGCCAAATTTTAATTCTACAGGAATTATGGGTCCCATAATTTTTGGGTGCATTCTGCAAGGTAGTCCATTTGAGTACCTTGGTTCAAAGCTGTTGCCCTATGATGCACTGTTTCATCCAGTTGCAATTGTAACCCATGGCTGCACCTCTAAATCACAGTTACAGGTTATGGAAACACAATTGTTAGTAGAATGTAGAAATGTGGATGTACAAAGGTTATACTTCTGTTCCTTTTCTGAACTGTACTATTCTGTCAATGGTCCAGTGATTTTGTAAAAGTTAGTCCGTCAAATCAGAAATTTGTGGTGTTCAAGATGGTATTCCAGATGAGACAAGTCTGTTTCACAATGGGCACTGCTCCCTGTATATCACAAACTGTTTCCAGTTCAGAAGATTAACTCCTGGAAAAATGCCAGACCACCCTAGAGCAGCAGGATCAAAGGGAAGTTCTATTCTTCAAATAGTACGTTATGATGAGTTCTTACCATTGGAGAGAGGACAGATTAAAGTCAAAGTCCTTAATTGGGGGTCCATGGATCCCTTGGGGGTCTGTGAATCGTTTTTAGGGGATCTGTGAACATGGATTTGAAAAATATAACAATTTATTTTCCCTAACCTCTAACTGAAATTTAGCTTTTAATACGATAATGTATGTTGCCAAAATGATTTTTGGTCTGCAGACTCCAAAAATGTTTGTTAATTTTAATCAATCTCACTATCTAAAATTTTTATGTCCTTAAAACAGTAGTATATTGTCTTGTTATTGATTTAAGAGATGAGTAAAAAAAAGCACACATATTACTATACATTTGTTGTTTTTTAACATTTTTATAACCATATTTGAACAGTATAGTTTCCTTTCTAATACAACCCATATCTGTGCATTTTTGGATGGCATATTACCCATTTAAATTTATTTTTTCTGAGATTTCCCCAAACTTTCAGGGGCATCCAGGGTACAAAAAAAGTTTAAAACCCCTGTTTTAGAGCAAGAAGCAGTCTGAAGGAGGTGATTATTTATGTAGCATATGGCAAAAATGTTAAAAAGCACATCACATTTACATTCTCAATGAGCAAATATGAAACTATTTACTCTATTTACAAATTCAATGACAGACTATTTATACAGTCAATACGTGATGGAGTTGCATACATTAAGTCTCAGAAGGTCTCTGGGGTTCCCTGATATGTGCTCGGAGGGCACTACTCCACATCGCAACTACTATTACGAAGAGGAGAGCTTTCCCCATTTATGGAGGAGGCTAGTGCCCCTGCCATATTGAGTCCTAATCCTATTGAGGATTGACCAGGTTTTACAAGGTAGATTTAATCTTTTTGGTTCAGCTGTAAAGCAGGGAATGTTGTGACACACTGGAGGAGCAATAAAGAATCATTCTTGCATCCAAGCCTGAAGCAGATTAAAGTTGTTATCCAGTCAGTTTGACAGTCCTAATAGGTGGATAGCATCATCGATATCTGCATTGATTGGCAGGTGAATATTGCTAGTTATTTTTTTAATACTCTTGCAATCTAGTGTTTTCCCTTCATAGGTGTGGTGGAGGAATATGGCTCAAAACTGGTAACCAGAAACTGGGGGTAGATCTTGTTCAGGGGCAGGTTGCTCACTTACCTCACTGCCGGAGCCATGCGCGCGCATCTCCATGCTTTGGGGGGGCACTCGCTCGCTACGTGGGCGTGCCCCCTCACGTGATTTTGCTTCTGCACATGCATGGAATCAAAATCGCGCCGAAATCTCATGAGGGGACACACGTACGAGAGAGATTTCGGTGTGATTTTGATTCCGTGCATGCGTGGAGGCAAAATCTCACCAAAATCTCGTGTGCGTGCGTGTCTTCTCAAAGATTTCGGCGCAATTTTGCTTCCGCGCATGCGCAGAAGCAAAATTGCCCAAAAATCACCGAAAATCACCGGAAAAAAATGGCGACGCGCCGGGTGGACCGGCAGAGAGGGCTCCGGAGTAGTTGCGAAATCTGCCGCTCCCTACCGGAGCTGCATACCGGGCAGCTCCGGCAGGAACTCACCTCTGATCTTGTTGT
Source organism: Diadophis punctatus similis (assembly GCA_023053685.1). Classification (NCBI taxonomy): domain Eukaryota; kingdom Metazoa; phylum Chordata; class Lepidosauria; order Squamata; family Dipsadidae; genus Diadophis; species Diadophis punctatus. The sequence goes on from JALIGW010000001.1 coordinate 22,957,398, forward strand.
GACCTATACGATGCTCATAGTGTGATTCAGCAGTGTATTGATCAGTTGGTTATGGCTGCTATTTATCCAGACTGAGGAACTCTGCTGTTGAAAAGACAAGATCAAGTGTCAGGCCGAAGCCATTTTATTTGGGATCTTTGGCCTGCCACGTTTTATACTATTCTACTATGCATTTTCTACTGTGGGAAAATGGGAGGGTGGCTGGTATGAGGTTGTTAGTATGTAGCCATAACAAATTCCTTCTAGAAAGCCAAGGTCATCCTTTGTCTCTGCACCTCTGCACCTGCATGGAAGGAGATGGGTGGACTCTGTCAGCATGGCAAATGAAGATTGGACAATGTGATGGATTTGTGGGCGTGGGGACAAGGACTTGAACTTTCAACTGGGTGGTGAAACCCGGAGGACTTCAGATTCGGGTTTCACCCAGATGTACCAACATGGCTCTAATAATAAATTGGGACTTTGAGGAATTCTTTGACTCGGACTCTGATTTAATTTTGGATGCTATTTGGAACCCTGACACCAAGAGCTGAAAATCTGGAGTAGGTGGAGAGGTGGGTTCCTGCTGGTTCAGAATGGTTCTATAGAACCGGTAGCAGGAATTTCCCCCCGCTCGCCGAACTGGCAGCGATGGGTGGCTGGACATGCCTCCGAACTGGCGCCTATGTCGCCGCCATCTTGTTTTTTGCTTCTGCGCACGCACAGAAGCTGGGTTTTTAGCACTGCATGTGCGCGCCCATGCAGCACATGAGGAAGCGAACCGGCAGTGAGGTAAGTCAGAACCCACCCCTGAGTAGGTGATATACTGGAGGTGCTCATAGTAAAAATTACTTCCTTTAAATTGTGGCTATTAACAAATCAGTTGCTGAATGTCATACTAATTGATGAACCAATTAGGCATTGTTGGATGAATTAACAGCATTAATAGTATTAACAGCACTACACACAGCATATGTAGTGTTGTGATTAAGGTATTGGATTTGGACTGTTTAAATTCATATTCAAATCTCCAATGGACATAGAATTCACAAGGTGAGTTGGGCCCGCCCCAGTGGTGGGTTCCTACCAGTGCGGTCCACTCTATAGCACCGGTAGCCGCCTGACATCACAGTACCGGTGCAGTCGGTTGCCGGTGCCTGGGCGCCGCCATATTTTTAAAAACAATTTTTTAATTTTTTTTTTAAATTTTCTTCTGTGCATGCCCAGAAACCGAGCTTCCGGCACTGGACATGCGCTGCCTTCCTACCCCACAGTGAGTCCAAGCAGGGGAGGATGGCTGAGGGAGCGCGTGAGATGCTGAAAGAACGGGCAGCAGGAGCTATCTCCATTCCCCTCCCTTCAGCAGTCCGAGAAGTGGTCATGATCCTAGGCATTTTCGCACATTTGAGGCTTCTCAAGCTGCTGAGGGGAGGGGGAATGGGCGGCAGGAGCCTAGGATCATCGAATGGGGAGAAGCATTCAGGCCGGACGGAGCCTCCTAGAAGAACCGCTGCCGTGGTCTTACTGCTCCCGCTGTGGGGGGCTGCGTTGCGGGTGGGCAATGCCCCCCCCTGCTTCTCCGGCCGCTGCCAAGTTCCCGAGGCCCACGCCCATCCGGTCACATGGCTGGCAAGCCAAACCCACAAAATAAGCCACAGCCACAGAGTTGTAGTAAAAAAATTAGGAACCCGCCCCTGGGCCCGCCCTATCTCTTTTTATCAGTCTTACTTCATTTGTCTATTAATCGCTCATGGTCCTGTCTTAAGAGTCATTGTTAGATGAAGAAGACCACCAGGAGAAGACATCTCAACAGCTAGATACCATACTTGCAAGCTTTAGCAACTATGCTGAGCCAGCAAAAAATCCCACCATCTTTGCTTGGACCAAGGACCTGATCTAAATCTAACAAAATGAAATTCAATGTAGAGAAAAGTAAAGTCTTACACTTAGGCAAGAAAAACCAAAAGTACACATATAGACTGGGTGAAACCAGGCTTAATAGCAATAACTGTGAGAGGGATCTTGGAGTCTCTGTGGACAACCAGTTAAATATGAGTCAGCAGTGTGCGGCGGCAGCCGAAAAAGCCAATGCAATCCTAAATTGCATTAACAGAGGGATACAGTCAAGATCAAGTGAGGTACTATACCACTCTATAAAGCCTTAGTAAGACTACACCTAGAATGCTGCATCCAGTTTTGGTCACCACACTATAAAAAAGATGTTGAGTGCAGAGAAGAACAACCAAGATGATTAGGGGACTGGAGACTAAAACATATGTAGAACGTTTACAGGAACTGGGCATGGCTAATCTAGTGAAGAGAAAGACCAGGGAAGACATGATAGCAGTGTTCCAATATTTGAGGGGCTGCCACAGAGAGGAAGGGGTCAAGCTATTTTCCAAGGCACCCGAAGGCCAGACAAGGAATAATGGATGTAAACTGATCAAGGAGAGATTCAACCTAGAAATAAGGAGAAATTTTCTGAGAGTGAGAACAATCAACCAATGGAACGGCTTGCCTTCAGAAGTTGTGGGAGCTTCATCACTTGAGACTTTCAAGAAGAGATTGGATTGCCATTTGTCAGAAATGGTGTAGAGTCTCCTGCTTGGGTGGGGGGTTGGACTAGATGACCTACAAGGTCCCTTCCAACTCTGATGAACTGTAATCTGTAGATCATGCAGTGTCTTTTCTACCCTGTTCTGAAGGCACCTTCATCTTCTAAAGACATAAGAGCACAAGATGGAAAGCTGTAGAATCCTCATCTTTATTGATGATCAATTGAATCAAATAATGCCCCTCCATATTAACCTGCCAAGTATAACTAGACTTGATCAAGGTTAGCAATGAGATCAGATACTTCTGATAATTGGGGAGCAACTTGGGCATGACAAAGCAACTGGAACAAAACTGATCTGTGAAGGTCATCCTTGCTGTAAAAACATCCCTTGCATTTGACTTCAGCCCAACTTGTGGGTTCCTTGCTCATTCACATGCTGATCCTCCACCAGAATGGTTTTGCATTCTGAACTTGAATTGGATTTATAACTACAAGACTATCTTGAAGGATTTACAATACAAACCAGGCGACCAGGACACTATCAATGGTGACATTAAAAATACTTTGCTTTGGCTAACCTATTCTATACAATTGTAAGTTCCAACTCACCTGTTTCATGATGAAATCAGTCTTTGTCTGCAGTTCCTTTATTCCTTCCTACAGGCCAACTTGAGGTCATTGTCAGAGAACTGTAATGTTCACTAACTGATGTTTGGCCTTTTATAGAAGCTTTGGATGACATCATCTAAAAACTCTAGCTGTGAGCAATAGATTTGCTGCTTTTTGCATTGCAGTTTCTGTACCTCCAAAGACTAAAACATTAAATGGGAGATCTGAACATTCGGACTCTAAATCACAATGACCCAACAATACTCTGACTGCATTGGTGTAAAACTGGAGGGAGTTGGCAATTCACCCGAAATCTCTCTGATGAAAAACAATGATATGCCCATAACAGCAAGTTTCATTTTAAAAGGGCAGAGTGCTCAAGTCTTCCCTACAATAAGCTGCCAGAAGATTCTCCTCTGCCAGATGTGTGACTTGGCTTTGCAGCAACAGCTCCTGCCTAGTTTTGAATGCTGATTGTCCTCCTGCTTGGTTAACAACAGAATGAAATCTACACATCATTTATGAAATGAAAGGCTGCACAATGCAAGGATGCTTGCAGTTAGATAAGATTAGATTAACAGAGTTGGAAGGGATCTTGTAGGTCATCTAGTCCAACCCCACCCCCCCGCCCAAGCAGGAGACCTTGCACCATTTCTGACAAATGGCAGTCCAATCTCTTCTTGAAAGCCTCTAGTGATGAAGCTCTCACAACTTCCGAAGGGAAGTTGTTCCATTGGTTGATTGTTCTCACTGTCAGAAAATTTCTCCTTATTTCTAGGCTGAATCTCTCCTTGATCAGTTTCCATCCATTGTTTCTTATCTGGCCTTCAGGTGCCTTGGAAAATAGCTTGACCCCACCCTCCTCACTGTGGCAGCCCCTCAAATATGGGAACACTGCTATCATGTCTCCTTTGGTCTTTCTCTTCTCTAGACTAACCATGCCCAGTTCCTGTAACTATTTTTCATATGTTTTAGTCTCCAGTCCCCTAATCATCTTGGTAGCTTTTCTTTGCACTCTTTCTAGAGTCCCAACACCTTTTTTTATAGTGTGGTGACCAAAACTGGATGCAGTATTCTAGGTGTGGTCTTACTAAGACTTTATAGAGTGGTATTAGTACCTCACTACCGGTAATACCTTTAGTACCTCACTAATTAGTACCTTTTAGTACCTCACTAATACCTTACTATTTACATCCATGCACATTGAAAAACCATATTCATATCTTCTAGAGATGCCTGAAGAATAATAATAATCATTCTTCCCTCACTTAATAACAGGGAGCACCAAGGATAGGCAGGCATAAGTAGGATCAGCTGGCCTCTCCAGGGCTGCAGCTCATGCCCAAACTTTCAATAATGTCCTGTCAACTTTGTTCCTTAGGCCTATTCCTATACATTAAGGCATAAGGCTAGAAACCAGAGGACCATAAGTTCTAGTCCCACCTTAGCCATTGAAAACTGACTGGGTGACTTTGGGCCAGTTAGTCTCTCTCCACTCACCTCACCTCAGAAGGTGGTTGTTGTGGGGAAAATAGGAGGAGGAAAGTGTGTTGGATATGTTTGCCGCCTTAATTTAATTTAATTTAATTTAATGGATTTGTATGCCGCCTAACTCCCTAGGGACTCTGGGCGGCTCACAACATATTCAGATCCATTACAACAATATAAAATACAATAAAATACAATAATTAAAAACATACAAAAGTTAAAAGAGTATCGTCTCGCTTTCACCCCGCCTGCCGGAAGAGCCAGGTTTTTATTGCTTTCCGGAAGGCCAGCAGGGTGGGGATAGTCCTGATCTCCGGGGGAAGCTGGTTCCACAGGGAGGGAGCTCCCACAGAGAAGGCCCTCCCCCTCGGCCCCGCCAACCGACATTGTTTGGTCGATGGGACCTGGAGGAGGCCGACTCTGTGGGCCCTGACTGGACTTAGGGAGATATGCGGCAGGATGCGGTCCCGAAGGTAACCTGGCCCTGAGCCATGTAGGGCTTTAAAGGTAACGACCAACACCTTAAATTGGATCCGGAGACTAATGGGCAACCAATGCAGCTGGCGGAGGATTGGTGTTACGTGGGTGCATCTGGGTGCACCCACCACAGCTCGCGCAGCTGCATTTTGCACCAATTGCAGTCGCCGGACACTCTTCAAGGGTAGCCCCATGTAGAGCGCATTGCAGTAATCCAGCCGTGAGGTGATGAGGGCATGAATTATTTGTAAAAATAATAATGGCAGGAAATAACGAAAAAACTTTAACAGCTGTCTGGCATAAAAAGCTTAATATTTCAAGGTTGTCCATGGAGCAGAAGGGTGATAAAATAAAACCCTCAAGGTGGTAGCCGCAAGCCAATAATAAAAGCCCTATCCCTTTTTACATGCCATGTCAGGACACACATTAAAAGGGAGGGGGGGTGGCGGCTTCAATTGTGTAGTTGTTACTGACTGTTTTGATAAACCCCCACACACACACCAAGCAAGCCCATTTTTTCATTTCCTTCCAACATGGAGACAAGAGCGATAGGAAATTTTTATCTGCTAAATGGTGGGATAGTTGGTGGTCTACTTGGTGCAACCATTTTAAAATATTGAACTGCTTTCCTTTTCCCACAACTCCTTAAAAGTATGCATGAAGATTTGCTGCAGTGGAAGAGGAAACAGTTTGCACATGCTCAGTGGGACAATGTTCAGAGCTTTCAGCTTCAGAACCCTAGTAAGACCACACCTGGAATACTGCAACCAATTTTGGTCACCGTACTAGAAAAAAGATGTTGAGACTTTGGAAAAAGTTCAGAGAAGAGGAACTAAGACAGTGTTTCTCAACCTTGGCAGTCTGAAGATGTGTGGACTTCAACTCCCAGAATTCCACAGCCAGCAACGCTGGCTGGGGAATTCTGGGAGTTGAAGTCCACACATCTTCAAACTGCCAAGGTTGAGAAACACTGAACTAAGATGATCAAAGGCCTGGAGACTAAAATATATGGAGAATGGCTGCAGGATTTGGGTTTGGCTAGTCTAAGGAAAAGAAGACTTAGGGGTGGCATGATAGTAGTATTCCAGTATTTGAGGGGCTGCCACAAAGAGGGGGTCAAATTATTCAGAAAAAATACAGAATGCAGCTGCGCGAGATGTGGTGGGTGTGCCGAGATACACCCACGTAACACCTATCCTCCGCCAGCTGCATTGGTTGCCTATTAAACTCCGGTCGCAATTTAAGGTGTTGGTTTTGACCTTAAAAGCCCTACATGGCTCAGGGCCAGGTTACCTCCGGGACCGCATCCTACCACATTCCTCCCTATGACCGGTTAGGTCCCACAGATTGGGCCTCCTCCAGGTCCCATCAGCCAAACAATATCGGCTGGCGGGCCCACGGGGGAGAGCCTTCTCTGTGGGAGCCCCGTCCCTCTGGAACCAACTCCCACCAGAGATCCAAACTATCCCCACCCTACTGGCCTTCCGCAAAGCCGTGAAGACATGGCTCTTCCGGCAAGCGGGGTGAAGAAGTAGAAGATCGGATTCCCCCTGAATGAATGTTGTTGTGTTTTATATTGTCATGTCTTTTTTACTGTATTGTTCTTATTCCCATTGTACGCCGCCCTGAGTCCTACGGGATTGGACGGCCTATAAGAACTTTTAATAAATAAATAAAATAAATAAATTCTCCAAAGCACCAGAGTGCAGGACAAGAAACAATGGTTGGAAACTAATCAAAGAGAGAAGCAACCTGGAATTAAGGAGAAACTTCCTAACAGTGAGGACAATTAACTAGTGGAACAGCTTGCCTCCAGAAAACATGGGCACTTCATCACTGGATGTTTTTAGAAGAGTCTAGACCAGGGGTGTGAAATTGGCAGCCCGCGGGCCGGATGCGTCACGCGCAGGCCACGCCCACCCCAGCTCCGTGAAGGCAAAAAAATGTCGCGATTGTCACATGACATCAACATGACGTAGCGAGTTTGACACCCATGGTCAAGACAGTCACTTATCTGAAATAGCATAGGTTCTCCTGCTTGAGCAGGGGGCTGGACTAGAAGACCTCCAATGTCCCTTCCAGCTCATTCATTCATTCTAAATCTCAAGGCAGCAACTTGGAAATGCTTAAGAGTTAAGTTGCAAATATTACCAGGCCAAGCAGAAATGCCTGTGGTTCAACATTGCACTTAAAATAGGTCAGTACTATTTCCAAATGCATAGGCAGAGGAGGCACATTTAAAGTGTCACACTTCCTTACCTCACTCCTATTCAAAGTTCAGAGTGGGGGGGAAGGACCCATTTTAATCCCAAATGCGGCGGGCTATGGATTTAGTATCGTTGCTGTCAAAAGGAGAGCACTCATACCCTCAATACAAAGATTGCATTAATATAAAGAGGACAACATGCACATTATTTTGACAACAGAGCAAGAGCCATCAGACAAGATGAATCATGCCTCTGAAACTCAGCATACAAAGAAGTGCCAGCAAATCTGAAAGAAGATGAGAAAGGCTGGGCTGGGCACAAGAGGGGAAAAAAACATCTAGGACTTAATTTGGGCCTGTCAAACTCCTACCACATGCCTGACAGTATTAATAAGACTTAACATTATTTGCTTCCCTTTTATAACCAATTTCTGCAGCAAAATAGGCCCTCTGACGTCATGTGTTCCAAAACATGGAAGGCAGCGCACAGGCAGAATTTAAGCCCCCCAAATATCAACTGAAATAAATGTGTGGAGGGACTCAGTTATAGTGGCCACGAGTACAGCATTGGAGACAGGGGTAGGTTCTAACTTACCTCGCTGCCGGTTCTCTTCCTTCCGTGCTGCGTGGCCGCGCACATGCGCAGTAGCAAAAAATTCAAAAAAAGTCCCACCCAAAAAGTCAAAAACAAGATGGCGACTGCATGCACAGTGCCAGAAACCCGGCTTCTGTGCATGGCCAGAAGAAAAATAAATAAATAAATAAAAAATAAAAAATTCAAAAAAATATGATGGCACCCACAGACTGGCACCGACCAAACCGGTTCCATGACATCATTGTGACATCACCAGCGGGTTGCTACCGGTTCGGGTGAACCGGTCCGAACCGGGAGGAACCCACCTCTGATTGGAGAACCTGAAAGACCAGGTTAGGCATGGTTTGTTCTCAGGGTCTCCAACCTTGCCAACTTTAAAACTTGTGGACTTCAATTCATAGATTTCTGGGAGTTGAAGTCCACAGGTCTTAAAGTTGCCAAGGTTGGAGATCCTTGTGCTAGAGCACGGGTGTCAAACTCGCAGCGTCATGTGACTTTTGTGACATTTTTCCCCTTTGTGGAGCTGGGGTGGATGTGGACTGTGTGTAATGCATCCGGCCCACGGGCTGCCAGTTTCACACCCCTGTGCTATAGAGAGAAGTTCCCTGAGGAAGGGCTCCAGCACGAATCTGAAAGCTCGGAAGACAAAACCTCTGGTCCCAATGACTGAACCAGATTGGATCTTGTGACATTATCCTAGGACACATATATTTGCCTTCATTCATGATTCATCATAGAGAAAATACCAGGGGTGAAATACTCCCAGTTCGCTTTTACCTGTCTGTCGTCGGTGAGCCGATCGCGCAGGTAGCGCGGCGTTCCGCCCACTCGCCGGGACACCGCCATTTGAGTTCTTTTATCCTCTGCGCATGCACAAAGTGTTCTGTGCATGTGCAGAGGGTAAAAGAACTCAAATGGCGGTGTCCCAGCGGGTGGACGGAACGCCGCGCTACCTGCGCGATCGGCTCACCGACAACAGACAGGTAAAAGGGAACCGGGAGCATTTCACCCCTGGAAAGTACCCTTATATATTGACATGATGGACGTGATCAATCCACAAAGTCTAATAGGTGTTTCGTAACTGATTTGACTGCTGACCTGCTCTTACTGTAAAGAAATGTCTCCTAAATTAGGAAGTTGTTCAGCACCCCTAATGTTTCTGCTTTTCAGAAACTTAAATCCATTATTTCACATCTTGAGCTCTGAATTCACAGAAAACAGAGCTTCTGCTTGAGATCTTTTCAAGTATGAGATGAATGCTGTCTTATCCTCCCTCTTTTAAAAAGACATAACAGTACATTCCCATTACTTCAATCTCCTTAAAAATTTCTAGTTTGTGCTGCCCTTCTCTAAACTTCTACTTTTTCCAAAATCCTTTGTAAAGAAATGAGAAACATAATCATTACATAAATGTGCGACCCCTCTACTCTGATTAACAGACTTTTAAAAATCCTAAAAATAATTTAGGATAATGATTAAGAGTTAGAGGAAAAACCTCTTCAGTTCCAAGTTCTGAAACTGGATAATTTAGTTTTGCCCTGTTCACATGTGTACTCTCGTATTAGAAGATGTGTTAAATGTTTAAGGGCATAGGATCATCATTACAGAGTCTGAGTGCATAATCTAAGTCCCAAGAAGGGAGCGTTGGCAACAGAGGGATAAAGGCCTTATCCATGTTTTTGAGAATCCTCAACATCTCTTTTTTAAAAAGAAGAATTAAAAGGGAGGATTTAAAACCTTAGGTAACAGGAAACAGGCAAAGTCTCCGATCAACTAAGGACTTTAGAGAGATTCATGCTGACCCTACCTGCCACCTTTTCCTAATTAGAAAGTCCTGATTTTTCAGTTCAAGCCGTCACCTAGAGAGCTTAAACAAATTAAGATCTGGAAGTCAAAAAGTCAAATGTGAATTGACACCCGGGGATCAGACGTGAGCACAGCGTGAAAGCGCCAATGTGATAGATCCCCTAAGGCAGGCCTTGTCAGAGGAAAAAAGGGTTAACACAGAATAGCAGCGGTTCAGAAGCAAACCCTTCTCCTACACTGCAAATTAAAAGACACTCTCTGGCCCAGAAAGAACAAGTATACCCAGTAATTACATTCCCCCCACATGTCATCTCAAAGGGAGGGAGCAGCAAAGCAAGGAGGAGCGGGGCAAGATGGCTCCCACTGTGAGCAAATATAACTCCATTCAAAGGAAGCCCAGATGAGCCAAAAATCCAGATTCTGAAGAGGCTGAGCCCTGTTATTAGCAGCGACATAAAACTGTGCAGCCCAACCTTGATTTATGATACACTCATGAAAACCAAGCGGTTTCCTTCTCCCTCTTTTGAAAATGAGGAAACATCTTCTTGTGGCCAGCCTGTCCCCTCAGCACCAGATTTGGTTCCATTCTGTCGATTTTTCAACGAGTTATTCTGCAGACAGACTGAGTCTTGAGTTCCGTTATGTAATTTCTCTCCACATTCTGCCGGTTTGGAAATATTTTTTTTAAAAAAGGTGTTGCCATTTATATTGCATTTGTTCTTGGTAACTACCTAGCTAAGGATCAAAATCCTGACTGTGGAAGAAACCCGCTCCCTAGATTTCTGGCATGTGAGCTGGATGTCAAGAAGAGGACACAGATTGTTGGGGGCAATATAAATATACATTGCTTACTGGTGTGAACCGCTTAGAGCAGCGGTTCCCAACCTGGGGGTCGCGACCCATTTGGGAGTCGAATGACCATTTCCCAGGGGTCGCCCCACCCTGTCGCCGCCATTTGGGTTCTTTTACCCTCTGCGCATGCGCAGAATGCTTTGCGCATGTGCAGAGGGTAAAAGAACCCAAATGGCGCTGGCGGGGTGGATCGCGGTGGGGTCGCGGGGGCGGGTCGCGGGTCGCGGCATTAGGAAGGTTGGGAACCGCTGGCTTAGAGAGTGCTTGCACTGTGAGGTGGTATATAAATCTCACAAATACCGTAAATAAATAAATAAATAAATAAATAAATAAATAAATAAATAAATAAATAAATAAATAAATAAATAAATAAATAAATAAATAAATAAATAAATAAATCTTTAATTTAATATCTTGTTTTTCCACTATAGCTAGTGCTTCAGGCAGCCAACAATAATCCAGCATAAAATAATCAAGTTGCATAGAGAGATGCAAACAAACACAGAATGGTCAGTTCATAGGATTTTTAATTCAAAATCGTATTCCCTGTGTACAGGTAGTCCTCAATTTGCAACAGTTCAGTTAGTGACTGTTCAGATTTACAACGGCACTGAAAAATGTGACTTATGACCGTTTTTCACCTTTAGATCCATGGCAGCATTCCCATGGTCAGATGATCACAATTAAGACACTTGGCAACTGATTCCTATTGACGGTTGCAGTGTCCCGGGGTCATGCAATTATATTTTGCAACCTTCTGGCAAGCAAAGTCAATGGGGAAGCCAGATTGACTTTACAACTGTATTGCTAACTTAATAACTATAGGAATTCACTTAACAACTGTGGCAGCAAGGTCATTAAATGGGACAAAACTCACTTAACAACTGTCTCATTAACAGAATATGAGAGTTGGAAGAGACCTTGGAAATCATCTAGTCCAGGGGTCCCCAAATTTGGCAACTTTAAGACTTGTGGACTTCAACTCCCAGAATTCTCCAGCCAGCATAGCTGGCTGGAGAATTCTGGGAGTTGAAGTCCACAAGTCTTAAAGTTGCCAAGTTTGAAGACCTCTGCTCTGAATTCTGGGAGTTGAAGTCCACAAGTCTTAAAGTTGCCAAGTTTGAAGACCTCTGACCTCCCTTCTGGGAGTTGAAGTCCACAAGTCTTAAAGTTGCCAAGTTTAAAGACCTCTGCTTTGCTTAGGAACAAAAAGATTGGGTTCAGTTGTCGTCATAAGTCGAGGACTATGTGTATACTCTAGAGAATATCCCCATTTTTTATTCATTTTAAGCAGAAATAAGAACTCGTGTCTAAGGTAAATTAATCATCTGATCTTTAGAGCAGATCTGACACATTTCAAAAACTGAGTCCCACACACTTTTTTCTTTTAAAGCCTTCTTCTACAAAGATTGGTATCCAACAATGCTGTATGTTCTTTTGATGTTTCCCTCCAACGTAGAGCCGCTGCCTTTCTGCCAAAACACAAACATGTTTTTTTCAGCAAAGATGTGTGTCGTTTCTTTCTCCCACACACGTTCTACATTTTCCTTGAGTTTTTTCTTGTATAATTAACTGTAGTTGATGTTTCTTGTTAGATAGCATGTGTCATAAGTATTCTAATTTCCTTTTCTTACTGGTATTCACAACAGCATATTCTTTCTCTCCTTTCATAGATGCTCAACCCATATTTTAAATATTCTGTAAATCTGCATTTCAAAGGCATCTATAATACTAATTGTCATTTGAGTCATTACTCATCTTCCATTCAATATGAAAGAATTTGCTGTACATGACAACAACTTCTGACTAGCGAAGCTCCAGTCTTAAGGTCCCAGAGTAAACAAGTTTACTCATTCTTTAAAAGCTACCCTCACCTGTTCGTGCACTTTTTGTCCATGCTACAATCCCATCTACCATTCAATATGCAGCCCAGATATTTATATCATTGTATCTTCTGCACCTGTCCTCCCGGAGGGATATTTGCTAATAGAACAGTACTATTGGTGTAACACATTTATTATTACATCACAAATGTTTATACTTTCTTGGCATTTTTCTAAAAATTATTTGAAAATAACTTCAGAATATATATTAAATAAAAGAAATAATACATATGCTAACGGATAGAAAAGATCTCCTTTCCAATCCCCTATCCCCCAAATAATCAAAGTCCTACCAAAATAAATGATGCTTTTCTAATGCAATATTGTAATATTGCCCTGCACACTGGAGTTCCTCCCTCCCGAATAAACAGTAATATGGCCCATAGTGTGTGTGTATGTGTGTGTGAGAGAGAGAGAGAGGGAGAGGGAGAGGGGGGGAAAGAGAGAGAGAGAGAGAGAGAGAGGGAGAGGGAGGGAGAGAGAGAGAAAGAGAGAGAGAGAGAGAGAGAGAGAGAGAGAGAGAGAGAGAGAGAGAGAGAGAGAGAGATCTGTGTATGGTCTTTGCTAAGGATTTCTCTTAGATTCTGGAAAAGTGGCTGTCCCAGTGATCTCCAACACAGATATCATATAGATCAGCGGTTCTCAACCTATGGGTCGCGACCCCTTTGGGGGTCGAACGACCCTTTCACAGGGGTCGCCTAAGACCATCGGAAAACACATATTTCCGATGGTCTAAGGAACTGAGATATCTATACCATGGGAACTTCTGAGCATGCGCAGAAGCCGAATTTCCGGCACTATGCATGCGTCGCCATCTTGGTTTTGCATTAAAAAAAATTGGCACTGTGCGTGTGCGCGCAAAGCGCACGCGCGCCCATGAGGCACGGCCACACAGTGCAGGAGGAAGTGAACTGGCAGCGAAGTAAGTTAGAACCCACCCCCGGGTTTCCTAATAATTTTATTATTTTATGGTTGGGGGTCACCACATGAGGAACTGTATTAAAGGGTCGCAGCATTAGGAAGGTTGAGAACCACTGATATAGATGGTCAGTCATACATCACTTTTAGAAATTAGCGCACATTATAGAAATCATCAATATATCTCATTGATTTACTGTACTGGAGATTGGAAGTCTCTAGAAGACATGCAGTTAGCAAGCTATGCTAAAAAAAATGCAGGCTGGCACTGCCTCCAAGTGGCAGAAAAAAAAATCTAAAGGGAACCATCAATCTTTGAGTCCCATAATTTTACAGCTCTGTTCCCATCAATTGCTACTATTCATGCATCTATTCCACTGTCCCTAAACATTGATCATCTTTCCATATTCGAAATGCAGAGATTATGCCTATCACTTGACAACGCCTTCATATACCATGTGACAATATGAGCACCAAAAGAAGGCAGAGTGTTTGAATATTTGACACCTTATTTCTAAAAATAAAGGCAGGATAGAAATAAATATGGATTGAAACCGAAAGGGACCAACAAACAACTACGAAAGGCTTACTGTACGTTAAGGTGGTTTGATCGTATAATGAAAACGGAAAGAAAAAATGAAAGCGAAGAAGATGGAAGAAGTGGCTGAATGGAAGTGGTTAAGATAATGAAAAAGATGTTTACAGAGGGAAAAAGCAGTGTATGGAAATGGTGAATGCGAGGGTTTGCAGATAGAAAAATAGGAAGAGGTACAGTAAATGTTTGTTTGATTTGTATCCCATTTTTATTATTTTTACAAATATCTCAGGGTGACAAACATATCCAACATGCCTTCCTCCTCCTGTTTTCCCTCACAATAACCTTGTGAGGTAGGTTGGGTTCAGAGTCACCCAGATGGCTGTCAAGCAGGACTTGAACTCAGAATCTCCCACTTTCTAGCCTGGTGCCTTAATCACCTAACCCAGCCTCTGTGGCCTAGAGGTAGAGCTCTTGCTTCACAATCAGGTTGTGAGTTCGATCTTAGGTAGCGGCAGATGTAAGGGTCTCTGCTTGGGCAGGGGGCGGGACTAGATGACCTGCAAGGTCCCTTCCAACTGTTAATCTATGAAACCAGACCAAACTTATCTCGGACCTTCAATTTGGGGGGGAGGGTTACTGTTCTTACTGTCTGTGTTTTATAATGTTGCCGATTCCCAAAAGAATTAGGATGGTGGGTGTGAACATATAAATGTAGAAGAGAAAGACTTGTGGCTGTGTCACTCATATCCTCTTGTTGTTCAGTGGCTTCTTCGTGACACAATGAACATCATTTTTCCAGATTGTCGATAGCTGCTTCCCTGAGGCTTTACGCTCATGCTTGTTTGTCTCCATCAATGATTATATTAGGCATCTTGTCTCCTGTCAACCGTCTTCAGTTTTTCAAACCACTGGAGTCTTCTGCAGTGATTTTTGCCTTTGTGTCCAAGGTAGCTAAACTTTTGCTTCGCAATTGTTTCCAGTGAGCAGTCTGATTCTGATCTAATATAAAATCACATTTTAGTTGGATATTCCACATAATATTTGGAGGGGGATAAGGAAAAAAGCAATTAAAAATATTTCATTAGTATATGCTAGGCGACTTCATCACTGGAAGCTTTCAAGAAGAGACTGGACTGCCATCTGTCAGAAATGGTGTAGGGCAGTGATGGCGAACCTTTTCTGGTTCGCGTGCCCACGTCCATTGCCCCCCCATGCATGCGCACAATGGGCAAACAGGAAGTGCGGAAAATGCACTTCCGGTTTGCCCGTTTGCCATTTTTTTGCATTCCGGGGCTTCAGGAAGCTTCCCCGAACCCTCCGGAGTGCAAAAAACAGCCCAATGGCAAACCGGAAGTGCGTTTTTCCGCACTTCCGGTTTGCCGGTGGGCAATGCTCGCGTGCCCTCTGTTATGGCTCCGTGTGCCACCTGTGGCACGTGTGCCCTAGGTTCGCCATCACGGGTGTAGGGTCTCCTGCTTGGCGAGGGGTTGGACTAGATGACCTACAATATAAGGTCCCTTCCCATTCTGTTAATCTGTTAATCTGATATTTTATTGACTGTGGAAAGTTATCACTATACATTAAAAAAAACCATGTCTGGCTGTTGAATAATGTGCCAGTGAGCAAATTTCAAGAAACAAATGAGGTAAAGACACCGAAATGAAGGGCAAAAAAATTATTTTTAATTTCATGTAATGCAAATTACATTGCCATTAATATTATTGTTCCCAATATATTTCCTTCTTTCCCACCAAGCATTACAGTTCAATAGCAACTTAGGACTCTGGAGTCATACTTAAAAGCTTTCAGAGACTGTGTGCAGCATCCACAAGACCATTTTACACCTATGTTTTAAGACATAGGCAAGCAACCTGTAACCCATAACCCTCAGCTCATCATGGAAAATATTACCTTCTTGTATTATTCATCGATTTATTTACTAGGTTTTTATCCCACCTTTATTACTTTATAAGTAACTCAAGGCGGTGAACATACCTACAGTAATTCTTCTTCCTCCTCTTTTCCCCATGACGTCCCCTGCGATGATCATCATGCCACACAAATGGCAGCAGACAACCTGCAGTCTGATCTCTGCCAGCCTGCTGGTGTGCTGCTGCTCAGAGCAACTGGAAACTGATGGTCCACAGTGGGATGCTAGGCGTAGGACGGGAGAGTTATACATGGAACCCTAACCAGAATCAGCAGATGGACAAATGATCCCCATCAGCAGCTCTCCTGGCATAATTGCCCCAGCAATAATTGAAGGGGAAAGAAGTTTGGGTGCCAAGAATTGGGAGCTGATCCTGAATTGTTGCTGTGTTTGCACAGGTCTATTACACACTTAGTTGCTCTTACAGGATACAGATAGACCAATTTTTCAATGGCTTAATATGCATTACTCCTCTCAGAGAAAATCCTACAAATTGAGACTAGGCAGGCTAGAACACCTCATCTAGTACAGGAAGACAAAAAACTTTTAACAGCAAAAGCCGGAGTGCAGATTTCTGATGCTATGACCAAATTTATTAAAAACAGCTAAGAGAAATCAGAAACATTTCAGAATTACTGGCATCTCTTCCTTAAGTCTTTCAGGAACCCCCCCCCCCCTCCCCTTCATATCTAGCTCAAAGCCAGAAAAATGGAGCCACTAGTAGGCAGCCCCTGAGTCCTTAATAAAAACCCGATCCATGTAGAGATTGTCCTCCATATCTTTAGAATAGTCCATATGGCAGCATTTACAAGAAAAGGAAGCTGGAAAGACGTAATATTTGAGGAATTCTTAGGTCTTTATGGCTGTATCCCGAGATTTGTAGACCACTCCACGGCTCTTCAACTCCCGTACGATGCCTGCAACAACAACAAAAATATTTATTAATTTAATGGACTTGGATGAAGCATAGCTAATCCTTGCTTACCACCCACTTGCTCAGTGACCATTCAAAGGTGCTAAAAAAGAAGAGCTATGATTGGTCCTTGAAGCTGTGGCCCTTGGAGTGTCCTTGGCTCAACAGTAAGCAGGGCACAAATTTCTATTGTAATTGTTGGATTTTTTTAGAAATGAGAAAAGATCTCCAAATCCTAGTCCTCCTGAAGAGGATCCTGTAGATCAGGGGTCCCCAACCCCTGGGCCGTGGCCTGTTTGGAACCAAGCAACACAAACTGCAGGTCAGCGCACGTAGGTATGCAGTCTGACTTGCACAAGCAGTAGCACACATGCTGCTTGATTTGCACAAGTGGCGGGCTGGCACACACTCGTGCACAGCTCAACTTGCATGAGTGGTGGGCCGACGCGCCCTTATGCACCCATTCCAGCCCACTGCTTACGCGGCCCGGTTCCCCTCTTCCCCCCTGGGCCGCCAAGCCGTAAAGATTGGTTATCGCTGCTGTAGATTACCTTGGGGCAGACGGCCAGTGACTGAAACAGCATAC
This sequence comes from Diadophis punctatus similis, assembly GCA_023053685.1. Taxonomy (NCBI): domain Eukaryota; kingdom Metazoa; phylum Chordata; class Lepidosauria; order Squamata; family Dipsadidae; genus Diadophis; species Diadophis punctatus. The sequence continues at coordinate 22,974,735 of JALIGW010000001.1, forward strand.
ACGCCTGGCTTGAAATTACCTAAGAAGGCAGGAACAAATGCAAATTATGATTGCTGAGGATTGCAGTATAAAATAGTACTTTTATTTGTTTGTATCCCTCCTTTATTATTTTTACAAATAATTCAAGGCGGCAAATATATCCAACACACCTTCCTCCTCCTATTTTCCCCACAAAAACCCTGGGAGGTAGGTTGGGTTACGAGAAAGAGACTGGCCCAAAGCCACCCAGCTGGCTTTCATGGTTACAGCAGGATTTGAACTCAGGGTCTTCTGATTAATAACATGGCTTAAATAATATAACTTTCAGGAAGGGGGTCCATGTTTAGCGCTCACTTTTTACCTCAGTCTAAGTTTCTTTAATCAGTTGTCAGAAAGCTTTTTAAAGCTTTTGTGTTGTAAAATGCACTGTATTATTTTGATACTTGTACAACACAGTATTGACTGAAGATAATTAACACTCTAATATTTACATAAATGTAGACAACTGAGGATAAAAAAGAAATATACCAATAATGATTACAAACTGAGATATCAATATTAATGAACATAAAACTATTTGCCTATTACATCCAAAATTGATTATTAACATTTAAAAACTGCTTCAAAATGTTCAAAGCATTTGCTGAGCAGTAAAACAGTACAAATTTTGGCCTTAAGCTGATTAGCTAGTATTAAGATTACCACGGTGTTGTTTACTTAATGTTTTTATGCATCTTGATAAGGAAAAAGACAAAGCAAGCTTGAAAATGACTGAAATACCAGAATGTTAAAAAAGAGACTATTCAATTTCTAACTTACCCCTTTTTGTGCATCTGCTAATTTACCATATTTGTAAACATTTGGCATTCTTAAAAGTCAGATTACAAATGCTTATATTTGCCATGTTGCATGATATATGTGTGGAAACCATTTTTGCTCAAACTTCTATTGCGTATACATACTGTTAATTTTGCCACTGTTGTATATTCTCCAAGTTTAAGTTCCCAATTAGATATTATCAGAATTATTTTTTTTCTTCAAGTATTGAGCAATATTTATTCTTGCTGTTGTGAGCATGTCATTAAATTACATTCCTTATACAAAGTTAAATGTTAAATAAAGCCATAAAAAAGTTCAAAATTGAACAAGGGTGTTAAAAACCCCAGATTTAATGTTTAACTTAAAAACATTTCAGGGTTGTTTCACGTGTAAATACAATCCCAAGAGACTGAAAATAATTACTATCAATTAAAGCTAGTATCTGAATGGTCCTGAGTTCCCCAGAACAAATACACATGCAAATAATGCGTCTACTATCTCTTTTTCAAATAATTTCATCACTATTTCTTCCAATGGACATTTAAGCTTCCAGTGTTCAATTACCCTTTTTAAATGTCATGCTTTTGAGCTGATAATGCCACGTTCAAAGAAATCAATTTGAATAACACTAGCAGTGTCCCTTCAAAAAAATGTAACTAAGAATCTCCCTGGGTTTTGAATTTTTTTCTCACAGGTGAAGCATATTCCATGGGCTGATGCTTCACTCCTGGGCCATAATTTATTTATTTTATTATTATTTTATTAGTTGTATTTGTATGCCGCCCAACTCCCAAAGGGACTCTGGGCGGCTAACAGCATATGCAAATACAAAACAATAAAAAGTAGATAAAAACATTATAAAAACTCACACGTATCCCCTCACATAGCCGGATCTCATCAATTGTGATCCTGGGATCAACGGCTATACGTCTGCTGGAAGAGCCAGGTCTTGACTGCCTTGCGGAAGACCGGTAGGGTGGGGCCGGGCCGGATGTCCGGGGGTAGTTGATTCCAGAGAGCCGGGGCAGCCACAGAGAAGGCCCTCCCCCGTGGTCCCGCCTTGAATTGCGCTTGGAGACCAATAGGAAGCCAGTGCAGCTCGAGAAGAATAGGTGTAGTGTGGGTGTACCGAGGTACACCCACAATAGCTCGTGCGGCTGCATTCTGGACTAACTGTAGTCTCCGAACACTCTTCAGGGGTAGCCCCATGTAGAGCGCGTTGCAGTAGTCCAACCGTGAGGTGACAAGGGCGTGACTGACTGTGAGAAGAGCCTCCCGATCCAGGTAGGGCCGTAATTGGTGCACCAGACGGACTTGTGCAAAGGTCCCCCTAGCTACAGCTGTCAAATGTTGCTCTAATTTCAGCTGTGAATCTAGGAGGACACCCAAATTGCAAACCCGTTCTGAGGGGGACAATTTCTCCCCCCCCCCAAAAAAAGTCAAAGATGGATAATGTCAGATAATGATGTTTTGTTAATTGTTATGTTGTTGTGAAGAAATTCTTACAACACAAAATTGCTAGCAAATTTCAGCTCCTGGAGTTTTAATCTCTGCTGTCAGCAAGGGAGGAACCCCTCTCGCAGAAAGCTTCCAATACTGAAAAACATCAGTAATGTGACCTACTTCTTCCTGTAGACAGAAATTACGCTTTCAGTAATCTACTACTTGTCTTTAATGTATTCATCAATAAATCTCAATTCTCAAATTCTCAAACTTGAATGCAGTCATTTGTCTAATGCAGCTTAATTATATAATTAAATATAAGGTAGATGAAAACTTACTGATCCGTTGCCACTTGGAGACCCAACTGTCCTCGGGACTCATCATTGCAATAATGCTGCAAGAAGAAAAGGAAAGTCAGAAAATTGAAAAAAGTCACACACACACACACACACACACACACACAGAGAGAGAGAGAGAGAGAGAGAGATTTGAGAGAGAGAGAGATGAGAGAGAGAGGGAGGGAGGGAGAGGGAGGGGGAGGGGGAGGGGGGAGGGAGGGAGGGACAGAGAGAGAGAGAGAGAGGGAGGGAGGGAGGGAGGGAGGGAGGGAGGGAGGGAGAGAGAGAGAGATTTGCTTAGCCAAAACAGTGGCAATAAGAGTTCAACCACTCTGGGAAATATGAAGTCAGTTCAAAATTTACAAAATAAAAATGGAGGATGGACAACAAAAGATGAAATTTGAGGCACTGTAAGAACTAGAATGGAGGACTGGAAGGGTGAATGGAAGTGACAGGGTGACAGGCGAAATGAAACAAGAGTAAGCAGAAGATGCTGGATGCTGGATCAGGACGTCTGACCAATTGCCAATCCCAAGATACTCCTTAGTTAACGGAGGAACTACTGGAAGGAAAACTCCCAAACAAAGTAGACACAACTGTGTATTGGGGTAAGAGTTCACAACTGATTTTACCATTGAAGTGACAATTATTCCCTGTACTTATTGTGCCTGCAAAGTCCTGTATAGCAGACATGTGAAAAATTATCTGGGAGCCTTTTGGAGAAAAATGGGTACAACTGAACACCTGCAGGGATGGAGGATGAATGAGCCAATCAAATGTCCAGGTTTCGTGGCAAGCAACATCTCTTGTATCTGCTGTCCACTGTAATAAGCAAAGCAATGTTTTCTGCTGTGATCTGGGATTCTTTTGATCTTATGGGGTGATGGTTGAGTTTTCTGCAGCAGTCTGAACTCTGCCACCTGTCTGTCCTTTTGGAGTTCTCGCATAGCTAGACAGGGCATGATAGCTGGCTCCATGAGAAAATCAATGGTTCTCTGAGAAAGCAGGTAGTAATACATGCTTTAAAAGAAGTGGGGGTGCAGTTTCCTACTTTCTCTTCCCAGTAAAGATTATAAGGAGGTATTAGGGAAGCAGCTACAAAAGATTCTGGACAAAATCAATTATTTGGAAACTCTCCTTTACGCCTGGATATCCAGACCACACGCTCTTTCTTGAATTTTTGGAGAACTACAAAATATGCTCTTCCAAAAGCTATATGAGGATGAGTAGTTGGTTTATAGTAGTACCTCAGTGCTCGACTGCTTCAAAGCTCGTCAAATTTGGTACTTGGTGCATTTTGACATGAAAATGTTGTCCCAGTACTCATTGGTTGGTACTGATGTTCGTCCATCGTGTTCGAAGAGGACCTTGACATCTATCAGGTTGTGGGCTGTTTACGATGTGTCCGCAGGTGGCTGGTAAGGCCTATACGGGCACGAAATGTTCTGCCACATCTTGGGCAGACATGTGTGGGCACCATTGTCGCAGCATTTGCAGCTCTGGCTTTGCGGAGTGCTCACTTCTCTTCTGCTATGGCCGTTCTTCTGTCCTCAGATATTTGGCAGCCTTGGTGGATCAGCATGCGCCATGTTGATCGATCTTGTGCCAGTGTTTCCTAGGAGGTGGTGTCAATATCGAGGGACCTGAAGGAGGCTTTCAATGAGTCTTTGTATCACTTCCTTTGTCCCCCGTGCGATTGCTTTCCTTTAGACAGCTCACCATAGAGGAGCTGTTTAGAGATGTGATGGTCTGGCATCCTTGCAACATGGCCTACCCAGCGAGTCTGGGCTTTCATCAGCAGGGTGGGAATTGATGGCAGGCCTGCTCTGGAGATGACTTCTGTGTCTGGCACCTTATCCTCAGAATTCTACGGAGGCAGATCATGTGGAAGTGGTTCAATTGCCTAGCATGCCTCCTGTATACAGTCCAAATCTCACTGGCATACATGAGGGTAGTTAGCACTACTGCTCGGTAGACTTTGAGCATTGTAGCAAGGCTTATTCTACAGCGGTCCCACACGTTGGTCAATAATCTGCCAAATGCAGAATTTGCCTTGGCGATTCTGCAGTTGACCTCAATGTCAATTGTCAGTGCACGGGAGAAGGTGCTGCCAAGGTATGTAAATTGGTCCACTGCTTGCAGCGTTTGTTCCTTCACTGTGATGGTGGGCTCTTGGTATTTTGCATCACCTCGGTCTTCTTTATTTTGATAAGGAGACCAAAGTTGTCGCATGCTGCTGCAAATTTGTCCATACTGGCTTGCATTTCCTGCTCTGATCCAGCATTCAGGCACAGAAGGTCACGTAGCACAGTCTCCTATATCTTGGTGACAGCCTGGAGTCTTCGCAGGTTGAAGTTTCCCATCGGTCCTGTATCTCAGGCTAACTCCCAAGGAACTGTTCTGGAAGGCATCTGACAGAATGGCTGAAAACATTATGCTGAACAAGGTCGGTGCCAACACGCACCCTTGCTTGACGCCGTTTGTAACAGAAAAGGCCTCTGAAGCTTCTCCATCGTTCAGAACACGGGCCATCATACCATCGTGAAAGTGACGTACCATCAGGATGAATTTATCAGGGCACCCAAATTTTGACATGATGCGCCACAGACCTTCACGACTGACAGTGTCAAAGGCCTTAGTGAGATCCACAAAGGTGGTGTACAATTCACGATTCTGCTCTTGACACTTCTCTTGGAGCTGTCGGGCTGTGAAGATCATGTCCACAGTGCCACGCTCTTTGCGGAAACCGCACTGTGCCTTGGGTAATAAACCCTGTTCCAGGTGGTCAGTCAGGCGGTTCAGCAACACTTGTGCAAGGATCTTGCCTGCGATGGAAAGCAGTGATATTCCTCTATGATTATCACAGACTTGTTGATTCCCTTTCCTCTTGTAGATGTGTACGATGGATGCATCTTTCAGTTCCTGAGGAATGGATCCTTGATTCCAGAAAGATTGGAACAGCTGAGTGAGTTTGTCAACAAGCACTGCACCACCATCCTTAGAGACCTCCGCTGGTATCGCATCAGATCCTGGGGCCTTGCCACTGGATAGCTGGCTGATGGCCTGTAGGGTTTCAGTCTTTGATGGTGGGGAGTCCAAACTGGTTGGTACTAGATATGCTGCAATAGGAAAAGGGGAACGGTTGGGAGAATGGACAGGAAGTCAGCATAGGAAAAGGGACAGACAGGAAGTCCTTCCCAGCCGAAACAAAGGTTCATGTGGTAAGTCACATGGTTTGTTTGGCACTCATCATTTTTAATACTCGTCACGCCTTGAGGAACCAATTAATGAGTGCAGAGGTACCACTTGTAGTTACTAAGGCATGAGGCCAGAAACAGGAGACTGAGAGTTCTAATCCCACTCTAAGCATAAAGCCAACTGGGTGGCCTTGGGTTAGTCACTTTGTCTCAGCCCTAGAAAAGAGGCGATGGTAAACTACTTCTGCATACCTTGGCAAGAAAACTGAAGGGACCTATCCAGGAAGCCTCAGACACAACTGAATGGAAGAAAAATGGGAGCGCACTGGACTGGGATCCCCAAATAAGTAAATATTCATAGACATAACAACCATATTTAGGGTGTATAACAGAATGAGCTAGAAACAATTACAATAGCAGAGAAGTTGGCCAAAATAAAGAACAGAAAGGGAAGGGAGTAAGTGATATGGAGCACAGACTATACTAGAATTAGAAACAAAGTTTCTTGGTTCAAATTGTTGTCTTGTACAATTCCCAAAGAAAAAAAGGAAGTTATACAAATTACTATGTATAATCAAGAACTTGATAAATGAACTATTGTTTATTCCTAAAAGGGTAAGCAGGTGGTTTATATATGTAATTACATATATGTGTATTTCTTATATTCAGGGGGAAAGCTATTTCCTACAATATTTTATTCCATTTAGCAGTTTTTCTAGATCTTTGGTAAAGATCACTCAACTTTTTAAACAATTTTTTTTCAAGAGATCCAGACCTTTATTAAAATGTATACATCTTATCAAGGATTTGCTTTCTTATTGGTAACATCATGTTCCATAATGGTTGTATTAATTCAAAATCTATGTAAATAACTGCCTCTGTTTAATTCTCATGAATCCAGTCACACTTTTCCTGTAGACCAAGAGTGGATAACTTACAAACTGCAGACATCACCATTCTTTTTAAGGTCCGAACCCCCTTCCTATACATAAGATCATGCTGCTGAAATTTGGTAACAAACTGCCAGTGGTATCGTTTTGTTGAATTCTTACTTTTTCCAAGTAAGAAGGTGTCTAATAATATAGATAGTGTTCATTTACCAACCGACAATTGGGACGAACAACTTGATAGTTAAATGAAGTAGTCGCTAAGTGAAACCACAACTTTGCTGATAATCTTACTTCAGCTTTCCTTTCCTCTGCAGACCTGCAAAGGTCATGAGGAGGATGAGGATGGTTGCAAAGTTACTTTTTCATCACCAATGTTAACTATAATGCAGTTGCTAAATGAAGACTCCCTATTATAATAATACACGAAACACTGAATGTGAAAGATTATCTGTTCCATTGCAGAATCTGCACAATTGCAAATTCATTCACTAAAAGAAGAGTTTGCATCTCAGTTTGATTTCTAGAAACTATAGACAAAATATAACTTGGGGAAGAGCAATTCTGCATTTCCTATCTGCTGTATTTAAGTCACAAGTAATTTAAAATTATCCAAATAAGATTCAAGGGGTATTATGTTTGCAAGATGGATAACTTGCAGAATATTACTGGCACATAATCTAAGATCATTCCTTCAGTAACCTTCCATTGGAGAATGAAACAATACCCTATTTAATTTTGCCTAGTAAAGATTAGATATGTGCACCTTTTTAGTAGCCAAGGCTCTTTAAATTTTGTTAAGGTGGCTGACAGCTATGAAATGGGTGGACCAGACCATGCAAATGGAAAAAACTTGGTTTTCTGAGTACTTATCTTTTACATTATTGTAACATCAGGCTGGAAGGTCAGTAAACAAGCTTTTAAAAAATATATCAGTTGCATTTTTTTTGAAAAGGAAAAGTTCTGCTAAAGATTATTATCTCACCAATTTATCAAATGATAATTATAACTAGCAACAGCAAAAGAATGTTGGATTTCAGGCAGATATCTCACCCTCACCTGAAAACAACCCTGACAGTTATGTGGGGAACTGACACAAGGACACTTACCCATCGAAAGAAGAACTGGTACAATCGTAAACCATTTCACGGTTTCCCTTCATCTGGAGATAGGAGTCACAGTTGTCACAACCATCAAACTCAAACTGGTCAATAGTCTGGTGAAGAAGAAAAAAGTTATAACAGAAAAATCAGAAGTACTGCTACTAAAGGAGAAGCAAATTTAAATTGGGAGCATCCCCTAAGGTTCCAATACATCTTTTTTTACAGTTCTAACTCAATAATGGGAAATACTTTTGCTGCAACTAATTGCAAAAATGGCTTTCCACAAAAAAAGTAATTAGAATTCTTCATATTTAAATCAAATCCCAACTTTCCCTTACATTTAACCCTTCAACATGCTTTTCCTTTGCAACTCCCTTCCCATTTTATAACTATGTCAACAATACAATAGGTTGCCACAAAGATTTTTTTCAGTACAGTTGTTACATTCGTTTCCTTACTTTTGTTTCAGATACTAGTAAGCAACTTTCTCCCATTTTTGTTTTGAATAACCATAGTTGTTGAGAGAGACTAAAAATATGTCTAGTCAATTAGTACAGCAAGTAAGCAAACATCTAAAGTCAAAGCTAATACTCATTGGAAAAATTTAATACTTTTTAAAACATTTACTATTACAGGGTTACAATTTTAAATTGGCTTTTAAAATTAAACATGATACAAAGAAATTGAAGTTGTTTTCTTCTTCACATTTAATACTGGGACTTAAGCCATCCACTGAAGTTTGAGATGGACAAGAGAAATACAGCTTATAAGGATAAAAACAGCACATGGAGGTATTGATGTGTGACAAGGTTCTTAACCATGGTGGAGCTATGAAACTCCAGAAGCAAATTATGTCTGAATAGTAGTATTCAAAGTATCTCTACCACTCTTTAACATGTGGTTTATTAATTTGATTTACATGTGTCATCCAAGTAGGTAGCAGCACTTAATCAATTGAATTAGCTGAATTGGAAAAAGTTGAACTGGTTAACACTTGGCTGGGAGACCACCAGGAACCCCAGCGCTATAGGATAGTTTAAAAATTTCTATAAAAAGGCAATGGCAAACCACTTCTACATTGTTGCTAAGGAAAGTTTAACATAGGGAGAGTTACCTTGTTCAGATTGGTTGAAGAAGGGAAAACTACACTTTCTACATAAATGATTGCTATAGAACATTTATTAGAGGAAGGCTTTATGAAGACTTCCAAACACAAATCTGGCTTATTACTGTGGAACTCAGGGTGCTTTTTTTTAATCATTTCAGCTTACAATCCAAATTGTTACATATATTATCCCAAATGACACATATCAGTAAAAACACAATTTACACTTATTTGCAAGTAACGAAGAGCAAAAAAGAGTAAAGCAATTACGAAGCTAAACACATTCAACAGTGTTCAGAGTAAGCAAGCTAAAATTCTAAGCAAATAATTTTAGAAAGTATTTATTGAATGGGAGAAAGGGAAGGGGAAAAAAAGGGAACTATGTTTGTCAACCTGTGTGAGAAACAAAGTCTGAAGTATGGGAAGGCTGCCATATATGCCCCAGGTATTGCTAGAACTACCTCGGACACGTTACACGAAGACGAAAAGGCTCTAATACTGGGAAGGGTGGAAGGCAAGAGAAGAAGAGGAAGACCAACAGCAAGGTGGATGGACTCAGTTACAGTGGCGATGGGTGCGCCGTTTAATGACCAGGTTAGGGACAAATCATCATGGAGAAGATCTGCCATGGGGTAGCCAGATGTCAAAAACCACTTGATGGCACATTAATCGACTGCTGGAACGGAGAGAAAAGGAACAAGAAACCCTGGTCTGTTGGGTGGGGGACTTCCACTGACTATGTCACTCAAGGGACAGCTTCCTTCTCACAATCGGATATTTCAAGAGACAACACCATAGAGACAAACAAGATGTTGGACTAGGAAATCCGTCCCCGACACACAACCTAGAAATATATTGGGCGCGCTACCATTCCAACTAGAATTTAAAAAGAGAGGAATTTCCGCTTCGCTAAACGGAAGGCACACCTTGACCAACGAGCACAGCAAGCAAGCCCTCAAGTGCCGCAGATCCTTAGGAACCGTTTCCAACGCCATGACCACCACCAACCGGCAGCATACACCTAAGGGAAGAAAGCAGACAGCCAAACACACGTCACTTCCCTCGCCGAAAGGCTTTCCACTATAGTACTCTGTGCCGCTCTGGGAGTCCTCTCGTTGCACCGCGAGAGGCTCATGCGCACAACTGTCTGCGAGGAACTGGCGTCATTCAGCAATGGCGCGTTGCCTTATTCGATGCTGTTTTGTGCGCAAGCGCCTGAATGGCGCATAAGCTCCGCCTCTAGAAACCGAGCGATGGTTTTACAGATTGTAGTCACGCGAGGTTTCGAGAAGGGAAAAGATCTTGGCGCAAAAATCGAACCTACCCTTACAGGAATAGAATAGAATAGAATAGAATAGAATAGAATAGAATAGAATAGAATAGAATAGAATAGAATAGAATAGAATAGAATAGAATAGAATTCTTTATTGGCCAAGTGTGATTGGACACACAAGGAATTTGTCTTTGGTTGCATGTACGGAATAGTCTAATTATTTTTTGCCTCTGGAGAATGTACACAAGGACTGAATTGTTCTGAAATGGTATAGGTTCTCCTGCTCCAAGGTCCCTTCCAGCTCTATTCTATTCTAAATATTTTTAATTCTATTTTGTGTGTCGCTTAAATCAGGGGTCTCCAACCTTGGCAACTTTAAGCCTGGGGACTTCAATTCCCAGAATTCCACAGCTGGCTGGGGAATTCTGGGAGTTGAAGTCTGCCAGGCTTAAAGTTGCCAAGGTTGGAGACCCCTGGCTTAAATGATTCGAAATTAACTTTGGTATTAGGTAACCCAATTTTTTTTCTAAAAATATGGGATCCTAAAAAATATTTGATGGGAATTGGTGCCATTAAGGTACATTAAATATCACTTTACCCTGGTTAAGTCTGTCTATTCTGTAAAAAAAATTCATAAGAAGCCCTGCTGAGAATCCTTCCTTTCAAAGTGAGAATGATGGGGATGAAAAAGACCTTGAAAAGTCTTCTAGTCTAACCCCCAGCCCAAGGCGTACCATCTTGGACAATGGTTGTTCAAGTCCTTTTTTAAAAAACCTCCAGGGATGAAGCAACCATGACTCCAGGAGGCAAGCGGTCTCATTGCTTAATAGTTCTTACTATCAGAACTTCTTATTTCCACATTGGATTTCTCTGACAAGCTTCTACCCATTGCTTCTTGTCCTACCTTTAGGTGCTATGGAGAATAAATCAATGCCCTCTTGTGGCAGCCCTTCAAGTATTAGATGTGGAGCAGTTAGCATGTCTTCTCTTGTACCATGTGTACAGAGCCGTTTTCACATTAGAAATTGTGTCCTTCGTTCCTTGCAACATACACCACTAACTTTTGCAGCATTTGCACATCATTTCCCCCCATAAACACTGCTGTAATTTTTTGCTTTTTATATGTGGCTTGCAATTGTTCACTGCATTTCTTTCAATCATCGCTCAGGGTAACATCCTCTGGGATTTAAAAAATTGCACAGGTTGCAATAGCATAGCAATAAGTATATGCTGTATGTTCATGTTGAATTTATCTATTACATTTACCTCACAGGTAGTTTCATTGGAATGCATTTATTGAAATATCCATGATCCATCAGTTTTCATGGTAAGTCAAATAGGTTTGACCAATTCTATTGGATGATTGCATTTGTGAAGAAACATTGGTGCCAAAGCACATATTCTAGTAGAGAGAAGTTCCCTGGAGATGGGCTCCAGCATGAGTCCGAAAGCTCTGGTCCCAGTGATTGTCCCAGATTGGGTCTTACATAAGAATGTAAGCACCAGCACTCCAAAGTCTCCATGAAGCCAAACCAGAGCTCCTAGCACAAGAGTAATGGGCTCCCATTGATGAACATACACAGACCAATGCAGTTTGGACCAGTGGCTTTAAAGGCAACCGCTTTGGAAAGTGCATTTCAGTAGTATAGTTGATGTACTGTAACTGTAGCAAAAACCTCTCAGCATACATAGGGCAAGAACTGGTGCATCATGTGCAACACTGTAAAGCCTCTCTTACCATACTTCCCATCTGCTGTTGAAGAAGAAGAAGCAACTCCAAGTCACGGAGTCAGCCTTTAGGAGTAGTGCTTCTCTACCACGAGACAACATTGGAGACATCCAGGCATCCTAATGGACAAATAGTAAACACTGTCCTGATTGGATTCTGTCCCATCCAGACCTTCAGCCTCTAGACTTGACACCAAGACAAGACTTCAGTAGCCTAGCCAGTTTGGCCCAGGATAGAGATGTAAAGCTGAATATTATGAACAGACACATGCTGCTGCATCCTGAACTGATGTCTCAAATGTGCTTTTTCAAAAGGCAATTGGACTTTCTTTGGTTTTTTTTCTTGAAGATGTTTCGTTTCTCATCCAAGATAATAATCCAATGAAGCTTCTTGGATGAGAAACGAAACATCTTCAAGAAAAAAAACAAAGTCCAATTGCCTTTTGAAAAAACACCTTTGAGACAACCATGACCTGGATGACTGAGAATCTCCATAGAGATCCTGAGCGGATGGATAACCTCACTCAGTTGTTTCATAAGTAGAATGGAAAGAACCAACCTATGCAGCACACCTGAAGGCAACTGCCACTGAGCCAACCACTCTTCTACCACCACCACCACCAGGAACTCTGAGGAAGAAGCCATTCCAAAATAGTGTCCCCAATCCCAAACTCTTGAGAATCAATCCAGGGTATAATATTCAATGCCATTGGAAAATGTAAAAAGTCTAAAAGGATTAAGAGAAGTGATGCCAATGAAGATCATCTGCTAGCAAGACTAACTTTCTCTTGTCTCATGTCCAGGCCAGAATCCTGACTTAGAAGGCCTAGGTAATCTATTTGTCAAACCTGAAGCTGACCAGCCTTGGAGTTCTCTTTGCCAGGGATGTATTACTTGGAACCTTGACACCATTTCATCTATTCTATGGCATTATAGTATATGTGCATGCTAATTGTCTCTTTTTTGAAAATATGTTCCCTGTTTTTGCTCTGTAGGAATGGTTTTTCCTAAGTCCTTTTATGAGTGCAATAAAGAGGATTGATGTTCATATTTCCACCAATTAGTTTTAAGGCTATACTTCTTATGGGTTTTTTTAATGAATACTTTTCTTGAGCTTTTTTAAATAAAGGGATAAGTTGTCCACAGAAATACAGTGCTAGATCTGACCTCCTTTACTATATTGTCTGCCACGTATTTCATGTTTCCTCCTCTGGAGGTACTACAGAAAGCAAGAAATCTTTCTTAAATGATCTAATTGCTAGATTCCAGCACTGAGCCAATATCTGGATTACCTCAGCTTTAATATTCAATGACTCTATAATTCTCCCCATTAAATTCTGCCAGTCTCCAAGGTTTCAAAATAAGAGTTGATCACCAGTGCATTCCCACATCATAACTGTGGAGAAGAAACAAAATGAGAACCCGATTCAGGTAGATGATCAGGGTTATCAACTGGTGTTGACCATACCATGCAATGTACAGGAAACTTCTTTCATATATACCTCGATGATAGGAATGGGGCAGTCTCATAGATTATGCTGCTTTGCTGCAGTCTCCAACTGTCACAAACTTGCTTTTCAAGAAACAAGCATAGGCTAGGACTCAGTGTTTCTCAACCTTGGCAGTTTGAAGATGTGTGGACTTCAACTCCCAGAATTCCACAGCCAGCAACGCTGGCTGGGGAATTCTGGGAGTTGAAGTCCACACATCTTCAAACTGCCAAGGTTGAGAAACATTGCTAGGACTGTTCCTGTACAATCTAGGAAGTACTGAAGGAAACCCATCCAAACCATACCCAAATTTCCTTCCAGTGTTATTTCTCATGTACATTACAAGCCAACATACAGATATTTTAAAAAAATTTATTTCTGACAAATAAACAGGAAGAGGCATCTCTTGAACATAGGCACCCATGATTTTATACAGAAAAAAAAATAGCCACATGAACAGCTTTTACACGTGGATAAATATATTAGCAAAATAAATAGATTTGAGCATGTCCCCATATTCAAACAATCTCTCTCTCTCTCTCTCTCTCTTAGACATAAATATTTGGTTTTGCATATGTATGTACATAAACATAATTTTTCCCTTTTGGTTTATAAAAGTACCCAAGTGCCTGAAAAGTAGATTCAAAAAATTAATTACAAAGTATAAAAATAAATTCCTTATTCACATTTCAAGGGTCTGAGGTTGCCAGGAGGAAGGAGCAGAACAACAACTGCAGCTGAAGAAATTTGAAGGAGAAGGTGCTGAAAGGAAAAGAACTACGCGACGTGTTTCTCACTGACTCACTGTTTCCCCGTGGAGTAAGTTTTTTCATCCTTTCTATGGCTTGTGCTTTGACTCCAACTGAAACAGAACTACAGCCAAACTGGTGCCTGGTCTTCAGATGTTTTCTGACAAGTTTCGGAACATCTAAATGAGCGCTATTTTCGCTCCTGAAACATTTTCCAGTGCTTAAGTCTAAAAATACAGCAAGGTTAATTCCAGTTTTTCTAGTCTCTATCTTATAGTTGCCACTAAATTGCTCCATTTGAGGTACTCCCAGCGTACAAGAAATTGTGTATTGACCTGAAAAGACGAGTACTTTCCCCCAAATATGTAACTTTGAAGTGTGAGAGAGGGGTTGGGTCCACATCTTAAAGTCAGTGAGAATGAGATAAAGGGACAGGGGTTTTCTGTGTTCTTTTCTTGGATTTGGGTTTTTTTTTTTGGTGGTGGGGCTGAGGAAAAAGAATCACTGTGAATGTTGGGTGCTCTTCCTGTTGTGCAGTGTGGTGGAAAACATCCCATTGAACCTCACCAATAAGGCAGTGGTAGCTCCATAGAACACACAACCTGTGACTTGGGGCACCCCTTAATGAAAAAATCTGGTCACTCAGTTCCTGTTCTGTGCCCAAGATGAACATAACTCTCTTCCAAAGCAATGTAAGTCTTTATCTTATGATACAACGCTTTCTTACCTGTGGTTGTTTTTAATACATTTTAGGACTGAACTCCCTATTTTGCACAAAATAGGCTGTTTTCTTGCATTTACAGCTTTCTAACACCTACATGCCATCTAACACCTACATGCCACCTTCTTTATCCAGGAATATATCTCAAAGTTCACATCCAATTTTTGGATGACTACTCACCCATCAGTAATTTCTGTGAATTTTCAGGTTTTTTTTTACTTGCATTAATTACTGATCTGTCTCATCGATATCACCTATAATAGTTCCTCAACCTAGTATTCTCCAGATGGCATAGGACAGGGGTATCAAACTCATTTTCTCTGAGGGCCGCATCAGGGTTGTGTTTGACCTCGGCATGGCCAGGCTGGGCGTTGCCAGCTCGACGTCACTCATATCAGGGGCGCCTGTGGCGGCCCGAGTGCTAACGTGGCCCTCCCGAGCTCCGTTTTCGCTGGCAGAGGCACTGCAGGCCAGTCCTTCTCTGTTTCCAGGGCGGCCTCGCAGGCCAGATCTAAGCCTTGAGTTTGACACCCTTGGCATAGGATTATAATCACCAGAATTCCCAGACATACTATCATACTATCAAGCCCAGGTGGCTCAGCAATTCTGATTTAAATCTTGGAAAGCACTATAGATCAGGGACCTTAGCCAGCTCATCCTGGAAATGCTATGGTTTGAATTTGCTACTTTTTGCATGCCAAACATGCTCTCCCTCTTCTCCCTCTACCTCCGGTTCATTAATATCACAGCTGCATATAGCCTGATCAACACTTTCCTTACGTTATTTTATCAAATATGAAATGAATAAAAATAATAAATTTGAAGTATATATTTTGCATTTCCATTAATCCTAGAAACATTTTAAAGATACATCTCTGGTCAACTCTTTCATTAGTTGCAATGCATTATGAGGAAAGCAACAGTAATAAGTACACACCTCTTGGTTTCCTTGCTCACCTCACAAAAAGCCTGTAATCTCTTTTCAACCTTTGGCGGGTACTTTAGAAAGGAATCATTTTAATCATAAATCATTTTCATTTTATGTCCCATTCAAAATCTTACCCCAAGGGTGAATGTCTTTGCAATGCTTCAGGAGTTAATGGTCTTGTATATTCAGTGAGATTGAGTATATCTAAAGCAGGGGTGGGTTCTAACTTACCTCGCCGCTGGTTCGTTTCCTCCCGCACCGTGTGGCCATACCTCGTGGGCGTGCACATGCGCTGCACCAAAAATTCTCAAATTTAAAAAAAAACCCAAAACAAGATGGCGGCGCATGCGCAGTGCCGGAAACTCGGCTTCTGTGCATGCGCAGAAGAAAAAAACCAGAAAAAATTTCTCCCCTCCAAAAAAACCCTCTGAAAAAAAAGATGGCGGCGTCCACAGACTGACACCGACAAAACCGGTTCTGTGACATCACCAGTGGTTTGCTACCAGTTCGGGTGAACTGGTCTGAACCAGGAGGAACCCACCTCTGATGTAAAGTAAAGATATATATCACGCTTTATGCCAATTCAATTGATAGTTTCTCCCCAGAGAATTCAGGATTATTAGTTTGGTAAGCAAGCTGATTATTCTCAGTCAGATTTAAATCAGTGTATAGATGTACCTAAAATGCCAGAGTATTTTAAATCAGAAAAATGTCCATAGCTACATCTCTAATTTGCCACATTCACAACAGTACCATATTAGTATCCCAAAGCTTGATGTTTGACTACAGGTTACATTTACCAATTAGTAACTTATCACAGCATTGCTATTCAATTATGCCTCAGGATGAGGTGTTTTAGGCGTACGTACCAGTTACTAAACCGCTTGCCTGTATTCACTCAGAGCAAAGAGAAAAAAAAGATACCTGAAAATATTAACTCTAATTCCACAAACTTCAGCTCTTTGTCTTTCACATGTAAAGTGCAGCATGACTGTCTTCAGATTGGAATTGTTACCTATTCACAATTGGATACTGAAGAGGAGGAGGAGTAAGGAGGGTTTAAATCTTCGATCAGGGCTACTCTGAGAAAAACTGAAATCTTGGGCCTATCATGGCAAAGACACCCGGAAATGTCTCGGCATCGCTTTTGGGGCTTGGGGGAGATAAGTTTATTTTTTGACAATTTTAAGAAGCTAGGCACAGAGATTCTTGGTCCAGATCCAGCCTCTAAAAACACTCTCCCCTTCATACCAGTACCAATCTAGGCAGGGGTGAAATGCCGGTTCAGGCATACCAGTAGCGGTGGCTGCCGGTGGTTCGGAGAACCGGTAGCGGCAGAAGTGCAAGGCTCTGCCCACCCGCCACCATTTCCTTGTTTTTTTACCCTCCGAGCATGCACAGAGGGTGAAAAAGCAAGCGTAATGGTGGTACGCGCACGCAAAGCACGTGCTTCCGAACCGGTAGGGAAGGTAAGTAGATTTCACCACTGAATCTAGGGCTGAAAGATATGTTGAGAACTGGGTTTTGTAGTGTAGTTAACAGATGTTGTTATGGCATCCTGAAATATTTCTATCTGCCGTGTTTCAACTCAGCTTTCTAAATGGTCAGAAATAAAATAACCATCAATTAGTGCTATTAGGTCTTTTTGCTCCTTAAGGATCAGGCATTTCAGTTAGTACATCCAATAGCTGTAATTCACATGAAGCAGATTTGAAATTCTCGCATGCTATTATCTGATGTAGCAGACAGTATTCGGAAGGGAAGGAGAAATGCACCTTCTAGACTTGACAAATCGAGCAGTAACAACATTCCTATGAGACAGAACCAGAGTGACCTCCAATGCTCCCTTTGCTGAGGATGGGGAAGAGAGTTTGGATCCTGCAAACTACATTCATCTTGAACCAAGACTCATAGGCACATCAGAAGAAGAAAAAATTAGCAAGAAAAAAATGGAATGATTTCTCTAATTTCAACCTGCATATCATATATGCTTCTTGGAATGGGGTGAAAGTGTAGGGTTGTTCCTGCATTCTATTTTGCAGTTAAAAAGAAAATGTAAATGAACTTTATGGTGGCTCTTTTCCCCCCTAGAAATTTTAAATGATTTCACTCCACTCTCCTTAAGGAACAATGTGAACAGTAAGGATCCTCCATTGCAACAAATGAAAAAGTCTTCAAGATGGCAGCTTCCCAAAACAATGCAAGTGACATTGGCAGCTTATAGTTCTGACAGGCAGGCGACCACTTGTGGGTTGAATTGTCTGGACAGAAAATTTAGTAAGATTTTAAGTACTGCAACGCCAACAAAAGAGGCATGAAGAGTTTGTAAGAAAGCCCATTCTCACTGAGTTTCTGATCTCTCCTCTTAGGCTGTCTGATAGAGTAAAGTTCGCCTCACATCAAACTGAATGTTCATACACATTGGGGATATCTTCTGTAGATCCTGTAATTAAAAAAAAAAACACAGGCAACTAGATTGAGAAAATGGATCTTTTTTTTATGTTGATCAACTGCAACCTAAACTGATACTGAGACTTAAATAAAACCTTTTAAGTGAGATTACATCTTCATTAGATTTCTTCTTACAAAGAAGTTACAAAACAGATAAAATGGACATTGAAGACATGGCATTACAGTAATGTCAAGACTTTTCTCATTTCAAAATTAAACAAAGGGAAGTCATTTATGGCATATTTCAATCCATTTTCAGGCACAATTCAAAGTCATCAACTTTTTGAAACCTGAGAATATTAAGGTTATTCCTTTTCTTTCCAATTGTAAAGCTGTCACCATTGTCAGAGGTTAAGTTGGATTCTGAATAGCCATAAAGTTTGTTTGTCATGGTTTCCAAGCTTTAGGGCCATTCCTAGTAATTCAGTTTGAAATCTATCCACCCATTTTTGAGACAGCAGTAAATTATACCCAGCATTTAAACTGTTTTGACAAATTCCTTGTTTCTGAATATCTCTAATTACCATGAAACCACCCACAAATTATAGCACTTTTGTCATTGCTTTTGACCGACACCTAGACCTACCAAATGTTGATATTTAAATTTATATTGCATACTGGATATATGTTTTCCTCTTTGTTATATAGTTATAATAACCAGCTAGTCCTCCACTTTCTCCACCAATTTGGTGCAGAATCTCGATCATTGAATGAGGCAGCCATTAAGCAGGGGTCCTTGGTGCTCTCTGAGCTTGCTTGTTTTCTTGTAAACATTTCATTACCCTAGCTAGGTAACATCATCAGTGCTAGTGAATCGTTAGGCCAGTGATGGTGAACCTTTTTTGGCTCGGGTGCCAAACGGGTGTGCGCGCATGCGATAGCGCGTGTCCACACCCATAATGCAATGCCCTCCCCCCCACGCGCATGCACACAACCCCTCGTGCTGCCTCCCCGCGCATGCGCACAACCCCCCGCGCTGCCCCCTTGCGCATGCCTACAGGCCTCACTGAAACCTCCAGATTTCCGGTAGGCCCGTTGAGTCGTTTTTCACCGTCCCCAGGGTTCAGGAAAGCCTCCTGAAGCCTGGGAATGGTGAAAATGGCCAAACGGGCCAAACAGAAGTTCGGAAACGAGCCTCCAGTTAGCCCGTTGGGTCATTTTCCGCTGTCCCCAGGCTTCAGGAGGCTTTCCTGAAGCCTGGGGAGAGCAAAAACGGCCGGCGTGCTGGAGCTGACATAGGGCAATGCCTCACGTGCCCTCAGATATGGCTCCGCATGCCACCTGTGGAACGCGTGCCATAGGTTCGCCATCACTGAGTTAGGGTAATGGAACGCTGCAAGAAAACAAGCAGGCTCAGAGCACCAAGGACCCCTAATTTCAACCTTGAGCTATAAATATTCTCCTTTACTGGAGTCATTAAGCAAGATGCCATGTGATCATTTTGTTTAGTGACTGCAATCCCAGCTCTCCCAGTTGCAGTATTTAAGCGACTGTGGGAGTTGTTAATCAGAGCCCGATGAGGTAATCTCTCAGCACACTGAAGGAATGGCTTCAAATCTGGCAGAAAGAAAACCCTAGGCCAGTGATGGCGAACCTTTTTTTCCTCGGGTGCCGAAAGTGCATGCGCGTACGTTATCACACATGTGCGAGTGCCCACACCCATAATTCAATGCCTCCCCCGCCCCCGGAGGCCCTCTGAAGGCTGGAAATGGCCCGTTTCCCAACTTCTGGTGGGCCCGGTAGGCCCATTTTTCGCCCTCCCCAGGCTCCAGAGGCTTCCCTGGAGCCTGGGGAGGGCAAAAATGTCCTCACCCGTCCCCCCGGAGGCCCTCCAGAAGCCGAAAACGCCCTCCTAGAGCCTCCGTGCGAGCCAAAAATCAGCTGGCCGGCATGCACATGCGTGCTGGAGCTGAGCTAGGCAATGGCTCATGTGCCGGCAGATATGGTTCCGCGTGCCACCTGTGGCACGCGTGCCATAGGTTCGCCATCACTGCCCTAGGCAATATTATTGCTCTGGAAGACTCAGAATGCTGGCGTTCACTAACATTTTTCTCTCCAGAGGGGCAAAGACAATAGTGTTCACTAAAGCGCTAGGAAACAATATTCTGAAAGGCTCAGAATCCTGGCGTTCGCTAGCATTTTCCCTTCTGGAGGGATGGAGACTATGGTGTTTGCTAAAACACTATCAAACGGCAGCGTTCTGAGCTTTTCAAAATACTGGCATTCACTAGCGTTTTCACTAGCTTTGAAGTCCATTCGTGAAGTGCTCCAAGAGGAGGGGAATTCCTTTGGCATGCTGGGGGAACGGAGCTCAAATCCAAAGTCCCCTCCACTTGCAATGTTTCCTCCCGGCTTCCTCATTAATGTTCTGAGGAAACCGGCAGAGGAGATTGCAAATAGCAATCACATGATTCCAGGGCACTTGGCATCAGCTCATGAATGCCAACAGGTTGCCAAATGCCCCAAATGCAGTCATGTGACTGGGAGGAGGGGCATTGCAATGTTTTACAACAGTTGGAAGTTCTGAGGGCCTTGTGCTTGTGAATGGCAATTAGACCAGTTGCAAGTCAAGCACCACCTCTATTGCAAGCTACTTTATACAAAAAGATAAACGTACAAGATAAATTTTATACAAACAGTAAGTTCACAGCAGGGGCAAAATTTCAGATGGAATAGCATAATTGAGTTGGGAGCTACTTTGTAAATCATTTAGTCCAATGCCCAACCAATGTAGATGAGTCTCCTATATCCATATCCCCGGAGTATGTTTCCTTTATCAAATAATCAATATAAATAAAAATGTAACTGTTCGTTTGGGAATGATCTAAGATCTCCGAAAGTACTTCACCGATTGCTTTGAAATTTTGACACAACGTTGCATTCGAATACGAGACTGTTTTTATATACCTATATTATATAGATGTCACACCTGTGATAGGTAAAAACATGATTTTCTTGAAAAACAGGTAAAAACATGATTTTGTTGAAAACCAGCGCCCTCTGCTGGACACACGCTGTACTAATTGACTATTCCCTTCCAACGTTTCTGAGCCAAGCTGAGGGAAATAAGGGAATAGAATAGCAGAGGCTTTTATGGGGAAACCATGACATGCCTGCTGAGAGGAGGCAGACCACCCCCACATCGCGTGAACCTGGCAAGTACCTCAGAGAAATAAAGGGATAAGATAGCAGAGGTTTAAACACAATTTAAACCTCCAAAAATAAAGGGGGGGGGGAGAATTTACATCAATATTAACCATAATTCTGAGATGTTAATGAGCATAAAGTTGCCTGAATAATACCACCCATCATGACATGCCTGCTGATTTCCAATTAGATTGCCGTTCGCAATCACCATCAACAAAGCTCAAGGCCAATCTTTAGAATTGTGTGGTTTAGATCTAGACACAGATTGCTTCTCACATGGACAATTATATGTTGCGTGTTCTAGAGTCGACAAACCAGACAATCTCTATATCTGCACAGACAACGGAACAACAAAAAATATTGTACTGTATGCCCACAAGCATTGTGACATTAAACATATTAGAAACGTGTGCTTTCTTTCCCATTTAAGCAGACTGACCCACAGCAACGCGTGGCCGGGTACACTAGTGCTTTAATAATAAGCTTTCCATTTTGCAATACTCAAAAGTACTGTCATCAGAGAGGAAGTTTAAGTGCTGATTCCTAGAGAGAAGGTACAGAATGAGTAAAACACATCGTGCTTGAGTTCCCACAAACTGTAGGTGTTGGCATCTTTGATCAAAAGCTCCCATCCCGTTCATATTATATCGAATACAATCCTCTAAAGCCAGGATTGTATTAAAGCTCACTAACAAACTAACTTCTATTCCCAGAATTCTATGGGGGAAGCTTGACATACATTTTAGAGACAGACATTACAAGGTTTTCAAAAGTACTGGGTCTACACACTGCAGATGGAATGATCCTGGAAAATAAAGATATATGAGACTCTAAAGGTTCAAACTTACCCTGAAGATTTTGCAGAACTCTGTTAATGAGGTAAGAGCTTGTGTTGCTCCTTGTTGCATCCACGTCTGAACATTCTTCTGGAAATGTGTGTTCACAATCCAATTGTCCCAGCGTGTCCCTCTTTTCCTGGGTCTCCATGGTAAAACACGGAGTTAGGCATTTTGATACCTCCGGCAATGCTGCAAAATTATGTGCAGGGGGACCCCCTACTAAAAGAGGTTGAATTTCTGGGCAACCCTGGTTTCTAGAAGAACCACCAGGATGGCTAGCAATTCTGCATTCCAGGGTTGTGCTGGAGTCCTCAGGTGACGTCTCAAGAGGACACTTCCATCTCTTTCTACCTGGATGGATTTGCGCATGGTGTTTCTGAGTACCCCACAGTCCAATAGTTCCAGCTTGGCTACTGGCTGTCATGCTAATGTCAGACCCATCTGCCAAATACAGTTCAGTGTGTCCTTGCCTAGAAAGATCTAGCATTTGCATTGTCTCTGTCCTTTTTGGTACTGAGATGTTTTGTGACCCCACCTTTGTCCTGGAATATTTCATCCTGCGTGGGTTAGACTCTTGGTTTGGTCTGCCACTTGGACAGTTGGAAGGTTTCTGCCCATAATGGTGATGCCTGTGGTGATGGTGATGATAGTGGACATGATTACTGGCTAGTTGTGCTCTACTTGAGTCTACCGACTGAAGCTGTGAATCCTTCCCAGATGAAGAAGAATCTTGTTTGTTTTCTGTGCTCAGCTTCTCTGAGCCACAGAAGGTGAACGGATCATAATCACTGCTCAGGGAGCTATGAAAAGTAGAGCAACTGCCATGGATAGCCTGAAGACTGATGTCAGTGCAATTCAACATGGAGTCACTGGAGCTGCCATGGCAAGGACCTGAACTGGAGTCACTACCAGGGCCATCAGGAAGGTATCCACTGGGTTCTGTAAGATAACTCTCCCCAGAACCACTACTGTGGTGGTGGTGATGCCTCCCGTGGCGAATTCCTCGATGTAAAGGAACAGCATGATTTATCTGAGCTGCAAGGGGAGCCCTGAGACCTTGGCAAGAGGGCTGGTGTTGAAGCAGACACAGCCTATGAGAGGGCAGGGCTGGGTCACACACGGGGGACTCCAGGTGATGCTGAGAACGTAACAGGCTTCTGCTGAGAGGCGCTTGGTGGCCACACCAAGGCTCAAAGCCAATTGGCCTATAGGGCAAGTAACGCATAGTTCCAAAATCCAACTGGGAGAGTTCAGGAGAGTGGAAGAAAGGGTGGCCACGGGAGCCCACTGAAGAGCAGTTCCTGGAGGGCATTTGAGGGACAGTTCGTGAGAAGTGGTACAAGGCACGCCCCGGTCGTTGCCGGAATAAATGAGGCCTCTGTCTAGATCCAGAATTGTGTCGGTCCTCACGAGATTGCCTAGGTAAAGTAGGGGGAATCCGATCTGGAAAAGAAAATTAATTTTGAGCAGAGACTTAAGCCTTTGTGAATCCTAACAATGCTGTATGATAATTTTAAAAAAATCTCCAGGACTAGCAGCTATCTTTTTATCTAAACGAGTTTGCAATGTCTCATTTGGAAGTAAAATGCAGGGTCTCACTGTGTTCTGGTAAGGAGCAACATCTTCAACTTGGGCAGCCAGATTCTGTCTGGAGCCTCCAGCATGAACTCAACACTATAGCAATACAAACAAATGAAAGTTTATACTGAGTCAGACCATTAGGTCATCAATCTTAATATGGTTCTGCACTGATATGAGGTGCCTCTCACAATTTCAGCCAGGGGTCTCTCCCAGCCCTACCAGGAAATGTTAATCTGCAGCAGTGCCTGAATAAATACCTGATAAAGTGGTAGCAGACAAATCAGCAAAGAACGAAACTGCTTCATCAAATCGGGAGCAGTTCGTTTTACTAGTTTCTCAGCTTCCTTTGTGGAAGCTGGATGGCTGTTTCCTTTTTTTTTTTTTTACAGTTTTAGAAAAGATTTAAAAAAAATCTGGAGCAGCCCAGTCTAGGCTTATCCGGACCCTTTTCTGTCTTTTCTATGCATTCATGATGGATTCAGAACCCAAACAAATAACCAAGATGGTGTAACAGTGTTTCCCAACCTTGGCAACTTGAAGATGTCTGGACTTCAACTCCCAGAATTCCCCAGCCAGCAAAGCTGGCTGGGGAATTCTGGGAGTTGAAGTCCAGACATCTTCAAGTTGCCAAGGTTGGGAAACACTGGAAGAGAAAGGTTTTTGCATAACCATGCTATGACTATGCTGATTTTGTATCTAGTGATTGGAATCTTATGTTAATAGAATAGAATTCTTTATTGGCCAAGTGTGATTGGACACACAAGGAATTTGTCTTTGGTGCATATGCTCTCAGTGTACATAAAAGAAAAGATACATTTGTCAAGAATGGTTGTCATAGGGTTCAAGTAAGCAATCAGGAAACAATCAATATTAATATAAATCGTAAGGATACAAGCAACAAGTTACAGTCATACAGTCCTAAGTGGGAGGAGATGGGTGATAGGAATGATGAGAAAAACTAATAGTAATAGTAATGCAGCCTAGTGAATAATTTGACAGTGGTGAGGGAATTATTTGTTTAGCAGAGTGATGGCGTTCGGGAAAAAACTGTTCTTGTGTCTAGTTGTTCTGGTGTGGAGTGCTCTATAGCGACGTTTTGAGGGTAGGAGTTGAAGCAATTTATGTCCAGGATGCGAGGGGTCAGTAAATATTTTCACGGCCCTCTTTTTGACTTGTGCAGTATACAGGTCCTCAATGGAAGGCAGGACCTGTATACTGTATACTTAAACTGACTGACTTCCCATTTGGTATGGAGATAGATGCTAAATTTGCAGGTTCAATCTTCCACCATCTTTTGACTGCTTTAATGCTTAATTGGCAAGTGGGAAAATCTTTTGGCCTTTTTTTCAGTTGATTCTGGGTTTGAAATCAAGGCAAAGAAAGCAAGAATTATACCCTATATCTGAATGGTCAAAGGTCTAGGGCCCAAGTACAGCTAAAAGCCAGAATTATTTCTGACCCACAAGAGAGAGCTGGTAAGAAAGTAATAGGAAGCTACCTGGAGTTGCTTATCTATTTAAAAGCCCTTTCTCAGGATTTACCACTTCCAGAAAGACAAAGTTTATGCAGGTAAAAATTGCAGAGGGTGAGGTGAAACAAGGTTTTGAGGATAAGACAGAGAATTCTTTGTATCACAAAATTAAAATTAAAATTAAAATCCTACATGTTGATTAATATGTAAAAAAGAAGAAGTAGGCAGTTTGAGAAATCTGATAAATACACCACAGCCATTGAAACAGCATGGAAGTAAATATTCTAGATAACATGATCCATTTACAGGGTCTGCTTCATAGAAATAATTTACAGTTTTTAAATATAATACTCAAGAAGATCAGTCTATAGCAGTTTTATAGAGAAGTTTACATACAGAGATTAAAACGTCTATAATTTAACAGGGTTTGCACCAGGGTTTATACCATAGCTCATACGGAAGCTATGTGAAAATACTTTGGCTTCAAATAATCTGAATGCTTCTGGGAAATGCCATTTTCCTCTGCCATACAAGAAGACTGTCTCTGGGCAGTCAAAATGGATAGAACAATGTGGGTATTGCAAAATGTGGGTGTTTCATTTTTCCTGATGACTGGATTACAAAGCTCAGGAATTTAAAGTAATTCACCTATTCAGTATTATGTTAGTCCAGAATCCAGGGCAACTTTGGGGAGGGGGGGCAGCTTATAGTCATGATATGAGGTCATATCCTGCCTTTACCTTGGCAACCAGGATTTTTGGAATGGTATACAAAGGTACTAATATTTTTGCAACTGCCTCCACAAACTCTTCAGGAACATATAGACCATTTAATACAGCTTGTTTGGCAGCAGAAAAAAAAAGATGTCTCATGGAATTTACTAAGGATGCCCTTTCAGTCTTTTAGTTAAGACATTAAATAAGTATAGAACGTCCATTTTAAAAAGAAAAAAAGTTTTCTTGCTTTCCTGAATGTCTAGCAGGGGGATAATACTTTCTACAGTTTGAGGGCAGCCATAGAGAAGACCTGCTTTTATTTTCTCTTTTTCATATTTTAAATTTTTTTCTTATTTTTCTTTTAAATGTGTATACTTTTATTCTATTCAAAAATTCTAATTAAAAAAAAGACCTGCTTTCTAGTGTATGGCTTTCTCCGATCTTGCAGAGACTGCATCTTAAACAGAACTTTCTTCAGAAGTCCTAATAGTATACATATTTTGCATAATACAGTCCCTAAGATAACCCCCTGCCAAGCCACGCAGGGTTTCTAAGTCATGCCCAGCACTTTGAATTGGATCCAAACCTGACTATCAATACAGAAATCACATTTGGTATTTCTCCCAATAGCAGTCTGACTACTGCATTCTACGCCAAGTGTTGCCTCCAAATTGCCTGCAATGGCAGCCCCATTTAGTTACTGTTATACTTTCTAGTCCAAGAAATTAGATGAGATTCATTCAACCAAATACAGCTGAGTTAATGGCTACAGATCTCTTGTTAAAAAATTCGGAATCTTTATGCTTTTAGGTAGAATACCTCTGAATTATGATGTCTGAGTCTCGAGAACAACTGTGGAAGAAGAGTATTGTGCCCTACATCTGTCTGTGGAATCCCCAGAGGCCTTTGATTGCCAATGTAGTCTTAGCAGTGGTGGGTTCCTACTGGTGCGGTCCACTCTATAGCACCGGTAGTGGCCCGCTGGTGATGTCACAGTACCGGTGCGGTCAGTTGCTGGTGCCTGGGCGCCGCCATTTTTTAAAAAACATTTTTTAAAATTTTTTAAAAAAAATTTCTTCTGCGTATGCCCAGAAACCTGACAATTAAGTCTTTCCCTGTCCCTTCGTTTGAAAATAATGAGAAGCTCGCATTTGACACTTTTCCTTCACTTTTGCCTAAAGCTTCCCAAAGTGGGCATTTTCCGAAAGCTTAACCTTTTATTCTGTTAATTTTATAGTTTTATACTGTTATTCTTTAGACAAAAACATTGAGGACTGTTAAAAAGATACTGTTCTTTTAACAGTCCTCAATATTTTCGTCTAAGGAATCCATGACTGAAGCCAAACATGCTGTATGAGACTTGCTTGTCTTTTAACTATAGCATTTTCTGCATATAAAGGTTGCTGTGTTGCCATGGTGTAACACGCACTTTGTATGCAAAGCTTTTCATGTAAGCTATAAAATAGCAAAAATAGTAGTAACATCTCTCTGAAATAACTAATATATGACCGGCAAGCCATGCCCACCCCGTCACATGGCCACGCCCACCCGGTCACATGGCTGGCAAACCACCCACAAAATAAGCCACGCCCACAGAGTGGTAGTAAAAAAATTAGGAACCCGCCCCTGAGTCTTAGGACAGATCCAGCATGCCTGATTTTAACTACTACTCTCAGAGATGCTTCTGCTCACTCTTACCAACAATGTTGAACATGCATAATGGACATGTTTGGTGCTGCTGGAGCCAAGGGTCCACACACTGCCGATGGAACTCATGGGAACAGGTGATGATCCGTAGTTCCTGTAAAGTAGGAAAAGGCAATGGGATGGGAAGGCAGCGATCTAGATTCCAAGGAAGGAACAGTCTTGATTGGGTGGGTCAGTCAGTCTCCTGTTTCTTGTGGAATATCTCACTGGAAAGGTCTGGTGGGAATGTGGTTAAATTTCTGAGCTTCAAACAAAGTAATGAGGTTTAGGAATCAAAGTCTTGTGAAAACATGTCTCTGTCTCCCAAACCTCACTACTCATTTGAGGTTTCGTGTGTTTTTAATCTAGTCTATGGGTAAAAAAAAATACAAAATAATGATTTATAAAGACTAAAATAAGATAGTTGAATGATTGGGAAGAATTAAAATAGTTCATAGTTACAAAGGATTTTTTTTGGGGACATTGCTCCTTCTCCTGTTCACAGATGGGGCCAGACTGATCTCAGTGGGGAGGAAAGGGTGGTCAGGGTGATCCAGCCAGCCTTAGAGCACACATATGCCCTTTGTCTACATGCATTATATCATCATACTACCCAAAGGGGACAGAACCTGAGAGTGCGATTCTGTTTTCATCATGTGAAAAATGCACTAAAATGCATGTTAGATTTATTTTTCAAATTTATATAGCCATCCATATAACAAAACATGACTCTGGGTGGACTATAACAAAGTTCAAAAAAATAATAATTAGATCCAATAATATATCCAAGAGCACTCCACAGGGCACACTAAGGCAGTGGTCTCCAACCTTGGCAACTTTAAGACTTGTGGACTTCAACTCCCAGAATTCCTCAGCCAGCAAAGCTTTGCTGGCTGAGGAATTCTGGGAGTTGAAGTCCAAAAGTCTTAAAGTTGCCAAGGTTGGAGACCCCTGCACTAAGGGACTCTAGAATATAGAATGCACATTGTAAAGAGCCATGTTTTTTATCACTTCATCCACAGATTGGCTAATCTTGGTTTTCACCTTGCTCTACAAACAGGAGGCTTTGGCATTCTTCTTCTCACTCACCATAGTGGACTCCTGAAGGGCCTGCTTATTTGATCTGAGACTCTACATGAGAATTCCCAAACCCAGAAATGTAGGCTTACCTGCCCCTCACAAAATTCTTCCAAGCAGATTGCACATATGGGAGGAGAACTGCAGGTGCTAACAGAGTCCCCCATTGGGGCATGCCGATGGGGGGTTTGATACCTCCGTGTGGCCAGCCGGTTGATTGCTTGCATGGTGGCTTCCTGCACATTCGTCTGAGGAAGGATGAGAAAATAGAGGGAGGGAATCTTCCAAGGCCTCCCCTCCTGCACAGCTGATATGGGTCACAACAGTCAGCATTTCCTTGCAGTTTAAATAGATGACCAAGTTAAAGGGGTTTGTGGCAGCCTAATTCAACCAAACCTCTCTTGCTTAATACAGGAATTTTTTTTAGGGAGCCATGTCTTCCTACAGTGTGCTGCTAAACCATTGCTATGGCAATGGCAATGGAAACCCACCTATGAGAATTGCAGGAGAATCCTGACAACTCTTGTAGCAGCTCAATGTATGGCAGATGTTAATCTATGAAGATATGGTTGGGAGGATGCAGACAAAAAAACCTCGACTCTTTGATCTTTGATCTGCTGCTGGGAAGCTAGGCTGAGTCAGACTAGGAAGAGAATCTAGCTTTCCTACAGTAAATGACTATTACAGAGTTGTTGGGAGTTTGATGGTATTTACATTTATAAATAAATAGCTAAACTCACTAGGCAGCTACTTTTTCAAAATCCCCATAAAATCCTTCCGTAAAATATCTTTATTCTATCAGATCAAAATTTAATTGTGTCCATCTGTACCAAAAGCCTGATATAAAGCAACCTGCTGCTCAGTCCCTCCAGAAATGGAATGATGCAAGTTTAAGTACAATATTGAATAAAGTACAGGTGGTCCTCAACTTACAACGGTTCACTTAGTGACTGTTCGACGTTACAACGGTACTGAAAAAAGTGACTTATGATCATTTTTCAGAGTTATGAGCGTTTTACCATCCCCACGTTTGGATGTTTGATAACTGACTCACATTTATGATGGTTGCAGTGACCCAAAATCACAGGATCCCATTTTGCAACATTCTGACAAGCAAAGTCAATGGGCAAACCAGAATCACTTAACAGCTGTGTTACTAATTTACCGTAACAACTACAGGAGTTCACTTAACGAATGTGGCAAGAAAACTTGTAAAATGGGG
Organism: Diadophis punctatus similis; assembly: GCA_023053685.1. Classification (NCBI taxonomy): domain Eukaryota; kingdom Metazoa; phylum Chordata; class Lepidosauria; order Squamata; family Dipsadidae; genus Diadophis; species Diadophis punctatus. Next base: position 23,004,685 of record JALIGW010000001.1, read on the forward strand.
AAAACCTCACTTAACAAATTTCTCACTTAGCACCATAAATTTGAGGCTCAATTGTGGTCATAAGTTGAGGGCTACCTGTACTATTATAGGTTTGGAGTTCTTGTGCTTTGTGAGTTTTTGGTGCCACTGTAAAAATATGTGTCTGACATCCAAAACCTATAGTTCAAATTCCATGGGGACTTAGGTTGCATACAAAGACACTTGTGATTTTCATGGATCGCCAGGAAATATTAAGTAAAATATTAAACAAGTTATCAGAGAGAGGAACATTTTCCGGAAGGATTGAGAACACTCGATATCAGATGGAGTACTACTAAACAATTCTTACCTGATTTCTGCTTGGCTGACAACGAGTGCGAACGAAGAAGATTACAACAATGACCAGTACGGTACTCACAACGGTGAGGAGTATCCAAACATCATAATCTGGCTGTTGGGAAGATCCAAGAGATTAGAGCTCTGCCATTCATTCTAATAGGCAACCTCACATGATATTTGTATTTGTTTATTTGTCAAGCATATATGATTATAAGCAAAGTATAAACAGTAAAACATGATTGAATATATATGTAATAGTACAAGCATGAATAAGAGTAAAAGAGGTATGAATATATGGGTACATTAGGACAGGAACGGTAGGCACGATTGTGCGCTTATGCACGCCCCTTATGCCAAAACACATCAGAATAGTGTGGTGATTAAGTGTCAATTCAAATCTCTATACCCCCATAGCGTACACTGGTTTACATTACATTATCCTATAATTTAGTCAATAATTTGATTAAACCATATAATTTATCTGAGCAGGAAATCAAGCAATATCATGGTAACATGCAGGAGAAAAGTAAGATACATAAATATTGCTACTGCAAAAAGAAGTAAAGGAGAAAAGGTTAGATTAAGCTGGAATAACTAGAAATTCCACATTAGAATATTAAGTTTCAGATGGTGATGATTAGGCAGAAAATAACAGAAATATGTATAAATATCAAGTATGGATACATATAATCAGGGTAAAAATAATACTTAAATTCCAGATACAGAAAAAAACTACCTGGGAAGGAATTATAAAAATATAAAGGGGATTAAGGCTAGAAATACGAGGGATATCAGCAGAGTAGAGAAAGGATAAAGAATGAGAAATCTGAGTACAAAAGGAACAAATAAGGAAATAGGAATGGAAACTATTAAGAACAAATCCTACTTCCAATCAACAGATTTACTACAGGGGAAAAAAAATCTGATAGTATTATAACTAAACAAGAATGCAATAAAAGCTCACACATTAACAAAGAAAAGACTATTAAGATAGGACTGAGTGGTTCTCCAGCGTAAGAAGCTGGAAAGCTAGACTGATAGGCGTCTAGATGAAAGACATCTAAGACAACAAATACAAAGAACAGGACATGAGGCAAAAAGATGATTGCAACAGGTCTGCAACAAATAAGTTATTGAGCCAGACTGGGAAGGTGGAATTATTACATAAAGGGAAGGAATCAAGGTTTAGGGCTTTAGCTCACCTAAAAGTGCTAATCAAAAGAAACATTTCAGACACAGCAGCAAGAAAGGAAAAAAATCGCCAAAATTGGGACTGAAAAAAACATATGAGGATAATACAGGTAGTCCTCGACTTACAACAGCTCATTCAGTGTCTGTTTGAAGTTACAACAGCACTGAAAAACGTGACTTCTGATCATTTGTCATACTTACGACTGTTGCAGCATCACCATTTATGTTCGGATGCTTGGCAACTGGTTCATATTTATGACGGTTGCATTGTCCTGGGATCATCTTTTGCGACATTCTGACAAGCAAAATCAATGGGGAAGCCAGATTCACTTAACAACTGTGTTACTAATTTAACAACTGCAGTGATTCACTTATGTGGCAAGAAAAGTAAAATGGGACAAAACTCAGATTTAACATATTTCTCACTTAGAAACATAAATTCTGGGCTCAACTATGATCGTAAGTTGAGGGCTACCTATACAAAAAACACTGAGATCAGTAGTGGGTTCTAAAACCCGTTGCTACTGGTTTGCGCGCTTGCTTGCGCGTGCATGTGACACTTCTGCACATGTGCAGAAACGTCCCGGGCGGGTGGGCGGAGCATCCCGGGTGGGTGGGCGGAGCCTTTCACCACCACCGCTACAGGTTCACAGAACCGGGCCGAACCAGGAGCAACCCACCACTGACTGAGATGTGTGGATTTATTTTTATTTTTATTTATTTATTTGTCAAACATGTATAAGATAGTAGTTGTTTGTATAAACATAACATAAAAAAAGTTAATACCGATAAAAGAGGACAATAGGATAGTAGGACAGGGACGGTAGGCACAGTGGTGCGCTTATGCACGCCCCTTACAGACCTCTTAGAAATGGGGAGAAGTCGACTGTAGACAGTCTAAGATTAAAGTTTTGAGGGTTTGGGGAAGAACTGATTTTTTTAAAAAAACCTAACTGACATTTCCAAGAAAAAGAGCAAGAAACAAACTCAGTTACATTTCTGTTTTGCTTCAAAAGTAAATGGCTAAAGCAGAGAATAAAGGCATTCAACAAGTGGTTTGAGGAAAATCCAGGACCATTAGCCAAAGAAGCAAAATAATAGCTGAAAGCAACAGGAAAAAAGGAGGAAGAGTGGATCAAACTCTTTCCCAATGCAAATCTGCACCGTGATAGGATTAGTGGCATCTTTTGACAGCTTTGATGTGAAAACAAAAAAATAGCTTAAGTTGGGAATAACTGAGGTGCAGATAAAAGAAGATAGCATATAGATAAAATAAACAGAAACCTCCTGGAGAGCAGCTAAATTTAACCAAGGCATGAAGAAAGGATGAATAGAAAAATATGAAAATCAGCAGCATAAATATCACAAATATGCCTTTGCTAAATTTCCCCAGTCAGCAGTTCCTTACATCAAAGTTGGCTGGAGAGGGATTGGTGTTATAGCCAAACACCTCTGGAAGGGGAATTAATTTGAGAAAAGTTGTCCTAGGCCAGGGGTGTCAAACTCAATTTCATTGAGGGCCGCATCAGGGTTGTATTTGACCTTGGGGGGAGGGGCAAGCCAGCTGGACATCACTCAGCGAGGCTCTGTTTTTGGCTGCGACGGCCTCCTGCAGCCCTCTGCCAGCAAACAGGCTCCAATTTTGGCCGTCATGGTCTCCTGCAGCCCTCTGCCAGTAAAAAGGAGTCCAGATGGGCCACGCACAGCCTCCCCGAGCTCCGTTTTCGCTGGCGGAGGGCTGCAGGAGGCCATCGTGGCCAAAAACGGAGCTCAGGAGGGCTGCGCAGAGGCACCGCGGGCCGGTCCTTCACTGTTTCCAGGGCGGCCCTGCAGGCGAGATCTAAGCACCCCACGGGCTGGATGCAGCCCACGGCAGGGGCGGGTTCCTAATTTTTTTACTACCACTCTGTGGGCGTGGCTTATTTTGTGGGCGTGGCTTGCTGGCCATGTGACCAGGTGGGCATGGCTTGCTGGCCATGTGACCGGGTGGGCGTGGCTTGCCGGTCATATATTAGTTATTTCAGAGAGATGTTACTACTATTTTTGCTATTTTATACCTTACATGAAAAGCTTTGCATACAAAGTGTGTGTTACACCATGGCAGCAAAGCAACCTTTATATGCAGAAAATGCTGTAGTTAAAAGACAAGCAAGTCTCATACAGCATTTTTTGTTTCAGTCATGGATTCCTTAGACGAAAATATTGAGGACTGTTAAAAGAACAGTATCTTTTAACAGTCCTCAATGTTTTCATCTAAAGAATAACAGTATAAAACTGTATAAAATTAACAGTATAAAAGGTTAAGCTTTCGGAAAACGCCCACTTTGGGAAGCTTTAGGCAAAAGCGAAGGAAAAGTGTCAAATGCAAGCTTCTTATTATTTTCAAGCGATGGGGAAAGACTTAATTGTCAGGTTTCTGGGCATGCACAGAAGAAATTTTTTTAAAAAATGTAAAAAAAAATTTTTTAAAAAAATGGCGGTGCCCAGGCACCGGCAACCGACCGCACCGGTACTGTGACGTCACCAGTGGGCCACTACTGGTGCTATAGAGTGGACCGCACCGGTAGGAACCCACCACTGGCCCACGGGCCTTGAGTTTGACACCTCTGTCCTAGGCTAAAGAGGAAACAAAAATACAGCAGAGATAGAACCACGGCTAATTGCTGTAAGTTGTCTATGATAAAATGGAGAAAACTGGGGCTAGTTAAAGTATAGGTACGCAATCAACATTATTGTGATAATGACTTCAGATTTTCAATAAGAATCCAGGGAAGAAAAAAAAAACCTATTTACCCAAGCTGGCATTTCCTTCACCTCAATCTTCACATGGGCTTCACGATTATTGTTCACCACTCTCATGAGAAGTTCAGCATTGTGGCCCCAAATCAGAACAACAGGATGACTCAGCTCTTGAGGCTTCCTCAACTATGGAGAGATGGAATATGAGTTAGGCTCTCTGGACCATTCTACAAAACACTCACTTGGCTTGGGGGGAAACCTGGAAATCATTTCCTTAGCATGTTTCAGCAAATATTGGATTCAAGCCTCATCTCTACTGGGGAGATGGCTATCTTAAAATCTCATTGAGTCATATGGCATTGCCCAGAAAGCTGCTTGCTTATTAACAGTCAGTTTAGTGATAAGAAGGCAATCCTAATGACTAGGTGAGACCATCAAGCTGCCTTGAAATCTAAACGGTACTCCTTTCTGATTTAGCTAGTGATACACTGAGTTTGTTTAATGAATTTATAAGGCCACCCATCTATCCAATGAAACTGTGGACAGCAAACATAAAATGCAAAATATCAACAGTTGTAACAAACACACCCACACCCCAGGTCAATGTTTCCTCATTAATATCTTAGGGTACCCATCCTATACTGTACATCGACACTGGAGCTTCAGAACTAACAGCCTGGCCTGAATGCCTGAAGGAAGAGTTAGTAAGGTTAGGGGTCATCCATATTTAGGGGCAAAGTTGTTCCTTATGGCAGGAACCATGACAGAGAAGACATGCTTCCTAGGATCCACCAGGTGAAATTGCCTCACTGAGGGGCAGGGGTGGGTTCTAACTTACCTCGCCACCAGTTCGCTTCCTCCCGTGCCGCGTGGCCGGGCACGCATTGTGCGCCGCACAGCTGTGCTGCACAAGCAAGCGAGCGCTTCGTGCACATATGCGCAGTCCTGAAAACCAAGCTTCTGCGCATGCGCAGAAGCCAAAAACAAGATGGCAGTGCCTATGGCGCTGCCATTAGAGCCAGTTCGGGGGCGTGGCCAACCGGCAATTGCTCCCGGTTTGGCGAGCGGGGGGAAATTCCCGCTACCGGTTCTATAGGACTGGTCCGAACCGGGAGCAACCCACCTCTACTGAGGGGACCAGGAACATGCCCATTCTACCAGATCTAGTGGGTCAGGCAAAACCGGTTGGGGAGAGGTGGCCCCTCAGTTACTCTGGCCCCATGCCATGCATCACATTAAAAGAGATAACTAGCCTGTTGAAGTGCAACCAAAATCCTGCTGGAGTCACTGCAGAGCACATAGCTATGCGTTATGTGGGAGTATCATGGTGCATGCAATTCTGCACGTGCTGCTGCATTCTGGAACAACTGATGCTTCTAAATACTTCTGAAGGCAGCTCCATGAAGAATGTGTCGCAACAGTCCCTGTGTGAGGGTGATTAATATGACAATGAGAAGTGCCTCCAATCCAGGAATGGGTGCAACTGGTGCACAAGAACTTTTTGTGTGAAAGCCCTCCTGGCCATAGGTGGCATCTGCTCCTTAGGTATAAGCTGCGAAGACCCCGAGATTGCAAATCAACTCTGATTGAGGAAATGTAACCCCATTCAGAGTTAGCAATGGAAAACTACCAGGTATGGGGAGCTCTAGAACACACAGCCACTCAAGGTTGAAATGAAGCTACTTCTTCCCCATCCAGACCTACATAGCCTCCAGGCATTGGGAAAACGCAAGCGCTTCAATAGCAACACTTGGACAGCTTGAGGCACAGATATACAACTGAGTGGCATCAGCATACTGATGAAACTCCACCCTATGCCAAACCATATGCAGTGCTTTCACATAGACATGAAATAGGACCTGGGAGCGAGTCAAGCCCTGTGGCAGCTGAAAGGCAGGTGGCCTAGGGCTGGACCTTTCCCTCCTACCAACCCCAACTGGAATTGGGGGAAGGAGAACCACTGTTACAGTGCCTCCTACCTCCTAGGATGTCACAACTGATGGTATCAAAAGCTACTGAAAGATCAAGAAGGGCCAATATGGACACATTACCTCCATCCCAAGCCTGCCAGAGGCCATCTGCAAACATGATCAATGCCATCTCAGTGCTATTTATAGCTTGAACCCCAATTTCAATGAGTCTAGTTCCTCTAAATCCACTTCCTCCAAAGACATTTAAAGCTGTATCTCTACTACCTCCTCAACAACCTTGATTGGGAGTTGGCCAGAGTTTGTAAGAAGATAGGCAGCTGCCAGCATATAAATATTTTAAATAAATAAACCTTCATCTGTAATGTTTAGAGATTTGATGAAAATTGTCCAGTATAGCTGGGTACAGTGATGCTCTCTTAACAAGGAGCAGACTACTACCTCTTTTAAGGCAGGGGGAACCATTGCCTCCGACAAGGAGATATTTACCATCGCTTGAGCACAATTACATGTCATCTCTTAGGACAGTGTTTCCCAACCTTGGCAACTTGAAGATGTCTGGACTTCAACTCCCAGAATTCCCCAGCCAGCGAATGCTGGCTGGGGAATTCTGGGAGTTGAAGTCCAGATATCTTCAAGTTGCCAAGGTTGGGAAACACTGTCTTAGGAGGCTTTAACCAGCCAGGAAGGGCCATTGATCTAGCACACAGGTAGCATTCCAAGGACCTTCTCCATTTCTTTGGAAGTAATTGGATCAAACTCAGGCCGGATAACCGGACAGCACAACTGAAAGAAGGACAACTCCAAGCAGATTCAAGCAACTTTATCCATCAGATGCTCAATTGTAATTCTCACAATGAAGCAGCAAAGGGTCCCCAACTCCACCTTATCCAAAAGGGACCGACTCACTTAAAACAGGGTTGCTGGTCAGTAATCTGCAGGCACAATAAGGATGAAGAAATAAGCACATTTCACCACCCTTATTGCCACAAGGCACTCCATATCTGTATTCAGTCTTGCTCTTTGTCTTTCAGTTTTCCTGCATTCTACAGCATGGGTGCTTTTTTTGCCATACCAACTATTGTAATCACACTTAGTGGAAGTTTTTATCTTGTTAACCCAGTATGAATTAGGGAGACAAGAACAAAAGCAAGTATCATCACGAAATATGTGGATTTAAGATTGTATTTGCTGGTGCAAATATTCAGTCTTCAAAACTACAAGACAGGGAAAGGAGTTGGACCAGATAATTTCAAAAATCTCTTCCAACCCTTAAACACTATGATTCTATGACTTAAGGCAGGGGTCCCCAAACCTGGCAACTTTAAGACTTGTGGACTTCAACTCCCAGAATTCTCCAGCATAGCTGGAGAATTCTGGGAGTTGAAGTCCACAAGTCTTAAAGTTGCCAGGTTTGAAGACCTCTGACTTAAGGCATTCTCTTTCATGGGCCAGGGATGAGATGAAGATAACGTCATGGGGACAATAAAAAGATATTACCATAACAAGTTTGTGCCATGTTTTACTCCAAGCAGGGAATAGGTCCTTAGAGACACTGAGAAAGCAATCAGAAGCCGTACTATTGTTGTGTGCCACCCAGTCACCTTATAAATTTGATAAATAATTAAATCTGATTAGCTTCACTGTAAAGACAGGCTGTTGCTTTTTTTGAACAGGATTGCAAAATGTCCTTGCTTATCAACAATTAGAGGTCATGTCTAGCTCCAAGATTAGAAGACACATTGAAATCTACACCATCAAGAGGTACCAAAAGAAATCCCTGAATACTGTTTTCCTAGTATTCAATTTTAGTGGTGAAATAAAATGAAACAATATTTGTGGATGGAATTGGATTTCAAAGGGTACTTGGGTCACATCCACTTTCACTTAAAAAAAAAAACCCAAGCATTGCTTAGCTCCACTTTTCCATGTTTCATTATGGCAGAATGGCAGGCCTAACGTTAAGAAATATGAGGCTATCTGGCCCAGATGGGAAAATCTGTATATCACATGAAAGGGCAGTTACAATATTTTTGTTTTTACAGGTCACCTGACACAGGAGGAAAGGGAGTCATCTAAAAGCCAAAATGAGGGAATGTTAACAGTGCTGTCTTTCCCCCCAAAAGCTTAGTTGTCCTCTTCTCATATCCATTTCTATGCTGGTGACCAACACGCTTCACACATGTATGAGAAGAAATGGACCTGACAATTCCCTCTGGAGGAATAAGGGGGAATACAGTCTGAGGAAACAGGGCTATCAGGGATGAAGAGATAAGAGAACCAGGCTGTGCATCATCAGTTCAAATGAGATTCTGGGATTTCTGTTTGCCCATCAACTTATCAACTGTCCCAATTCATGATGGCACTTCTGAAGACATTACTTTTGTCAACTGGCAAATTAATAAAAATTCAGAAATATTTAAAAAGAGGGGAGTGAGAGAAGGAAGGTGCTGGCCTCTCACTTCTTTTTAAAAGCAAATCTGTTAAAACAAGAAAGGAACATTTCCCCTTTCCGTCAGAATCTCCTTACCTGGTCAGCAGCACTCTGGTCATCTGTAATGTCAAAAAGAACAGCCCGAGCTCCCCTCTCCCCTGCCAGTTTTGCCTGCAAAGAGAGGAAAGAAGTCGAGAGAATATATGTGAATAACTGCATCATCGTGACCACGTAGCCCCTCTCCTTCTTTGTTCTCCACCTCAATTGCTAGATTGGACATCTATGGAGATTCTCAGTCATCCAGGTCATGCTTGACCCAAAGGTGCTTTTTCAAGAGGCAACTGGACTTTCTGGTTTTTCTTTGAAGACGTTTTGCTTTTCATCCAAGAAGCTTCTTCAGCTCTGACTGGATGGACAACACAACATACGTGCACACTTCAACCCCAAAATACACTAAGGCAGAAGCTTGTCCACCTCAAGGATATGGGGTGAGCAACGTGGTATAAGCAGTACAATGCAGTGAGCCATGTGCAGATCTGTACATTGGGGAAAGAAAAAAACCACTTCATAAATGCATGGCACAATATAGGAGATCAAACCCATTAGGACTAGATTCAGCAGTCCAGCTGCATTTAAAAGACAAAGGCTATTCTTTTAAAGACAGCAAAGTCCATATTCTGGACAGAGAGGACTGCTGGTTTGAAAGAGGGGTCAAAGAGACCATCTATGTCAAAATTGAACAGCCCTGTCTCAATAGAGGGGATGGGGTACAACATCATCTACAGTATCTCCAATCTACAACACAATCCTTTCAACAGTTCCAAGAAGGCTCCACATCCATTTGCACCACTCAGGTGACCCTGATGACACAGATAAACCTCCAGGTGACCTTAACTACTCTCTAAAAGAATGCAGATAACCAGCCATCTTCAAGTAGTATAAATCCAGGGGTGAAATCCTCCCGGTTCGCTCTTACCTGTTGATCGCCGCACAGCCGAACAACCTGGTGGCGTTCGCGGCACGGGGCTTCCCCCGCCCGCTTCCCCCGCCCGCCGGCATTTGCGTTCTTTTGCCCTCTGCGCAAGCAGAACGCTTTGCGCATGCGCAGAGGGCAAAATAATGCAAACGGCGGCGTCCCGGTGGGCAGGGAAAGTGGGCGGGGAAAGCAGGCAGGGGAAGCCTTGCGCCGCGAACGCCACCAGGTTGTTCGGCTGTGCGGCGACCAACAGGTAAGAGCGAACCGGGAGGATTTCACCCCTGTATAAATCCTTCCATTCTCCCCACCATCCAGTCAGAGCTGAAGAAGCTTCTTGGGTGAGAAGAGAAATGTCTTCAAAGAAAAACCAGAAAGTCCAGTTGCCTCTTGAAAAAACACCTTTGGCACTACTAGATTGCACATTTATTCTGTGGTCCCCATCTGTGGGAAAAGAAGGCCTGGTTTGTACTGAGTTACTTGTGTCTTTCATAATTGGAAAGCAGGCTATTGGAAAGCAAGCTACTGGATTTAGGAGATCCACACTTCATAAAAAGTTCATTCTTCACTTTTAAACAATGCATTTATTTATTTATTTATTTATTTATTTACATATACATTTACAGAATACAATCCCAGTTTGGGAAAAGGAGGATGCCTAGAGTTAGAGTTGTGTAATATCACAATTGAAAAGTAAGAAATGGCCATAAAGGAGTGTATGATTTGTAGTACAGGAAGTCTTTGACTTACGACCACAATTGAGCCCAAAATTTATGTCGCTAAGTGAGACATTTGTTAAGTGAGTTTTGCTTTATTTTACGACTTTTCTTGTCACATTTGTTAACTGAATCACCGCAGTGGATAAGTTAATCACCCGGCTGTTAAACAAATCTGGCTTCCCCATTGACTTTGCTTGTCAGGTGGTTGCAAAAAGCGATCACATGACCCTGGGACAGTGCAACCGTCATGAATGCGAGTCAGATGTCAAGCATCCAAATATAAATCACATGACCATGGGGATGCTGCAATGGTCGTAAGTGTAAAAAAATGGGTCACAAATCACCTTTTTCAGTGACTTTGAACAGTCACTAAATGAACTGTTGTAAGTTGAGGACTACCTGTACCGACTCGCAATGAAATTGGGGAGTTCTAAATGACTTGGGATCCATAAATTGTATTGCCAGCCCAGCCCATTTGTTCAGATATTTAGAACAGTGTTTCTCAACCTTGCCAGTTTGAAGATGTGTGGATTTCAACTCCCAGAATTCCACAGCCAGCAACGCTGGCTGTGGAATTCTGGGAGTTGAAGTCCACACATCTTCAAACTGCCAAGGTTGAGAAACACTGATTTAGAAGCAGCAATCTTCCTCCCTGAGCCCGGAAGATGTTCCCAGTAGATTGTGCCCCCTATGGGCGAAAGCAATGCACTGCCCCCCCCCCCCGTCTGCCATGCTCACGGACACTCATAATGGAACTAGACTGGTGCAGCCCACTCCTTATAATATCTGATCTGAATCCTTAGTCCAGGGGTCCCCAAACTTGGCAACTGGCATAGCTGGAGAATACTGGGAGTTGAAGTCCACAAGTCTTAAAGTTGCCAAGTTTGAAGACCTCTGCCTTAGTCGATGCTCTCTGCTTGAAGGAGTGATCCGGTACATCTATTTAAAAAGGGGGGAAAAACAGGCCTCTATCAGCTGTCATACTATGTTTTTCTAAGCAGTGTGTACAACTTTAAAACAGCTTTTATTCAGCTTAAAAATAGAAACGTACCAATATATTAAAATATAGAAACCACATAAATCAGCGGTCATGAGCAGTGGAGCAATATCATGAGATGCAAATGTCAAAATGAGTCAGCCTGCTTTCAGAGTAGGTCCAGACTATAATTAGGACTAGGGATGGGCCACAACACAGGCACATTTGAGACCTGCTTTTTGGTTCAATCCTTGGCATCTCCCATTAAAGACTTTCTTAAACTAGAACGGGAGGAAAGGCCTATGGCTCTGAAAGGAGAGCTCCTCTCCAGCCTTTTTATCTGCTGCAAAACCGAGAATTGCATCCACATTCAAAAGTAACCAAAAAAGTGATTTGTGACTTGTGTGTGTGCGCGCGCGTGTGTAACTTTCATACACGCACAGATGCTGATTCCTGGTTTCAACTCAAAAGAGGACAATGCCGCAGCTCCCAACAAAAGGCAGGCCCGCTCTGGGTCAGCAAGGTGTGATCTTGCTTCTCTTTGGAAAAACTCAGGAGCCATCCAGGACTTTGACTTTCCATTCCCCTCCTCTCCAGCCCAGCCCAGCCCTGCCCTACTTGGAGGAACAAAGCTCTCCTCTGTTCCTGCCCCACACTGAAAGCAGCCCTGCCACCCAAGCACCGCAGTGCACCCGCCTGCTCCCACTTCTCCCTGGTCTACCTTAAATTCCCTTCCCCACCCCTTCCGCCCTAGCTAGCTGGCTCACCTGCTTCCCTCCCCCACATCCTATTGGCACTGGATCCCTGCCAGGCCCAGTAGGCCCCAAAGCCACCCGCTGGCTCTGCTTCAAAGCCTAGGATGTGAACCGCAGCCCTGCCTCACCAAAGCCTGGGGCTGTATGAGCCATTCAGCAGGGGCTTTTCGCCAGTTCTGAGCTTTGAGCTTTAGTGCGGGCAGTCTTCAGGCAGGCACATGAAAAAGGCAAACAAAGGGGCAGTGGGCACTGCCAGGCTCAGCCTCTCCCTGAAACAGGAATTTGGGTATTAAGTCCCTCAGAAGACCTAACCTGTCCTTTAAGATCTGATAGTTAGAGGTGAGCAAAGGACACAGGCAGACACTTGAAAGCACTCCGGTTTCCTTATCACTCTTAAGATCTAAGGCTGAGCCCTAGCATGTTCTACGGTTAACATGTGCATGGGGAAAGCAATACCATCACCAGGGCACTCGGTTTATGGCCAAAGACTTAAATGAAGTGGGCACGGTTCATGTATGCTCAGAATATCAAGGGGACTGGCATACTCTCCAAGTGCATTAAGAGCGCCTGCCTACAGGTAGTCCTTGATGTACGACCACAATTGAGCCCACAATTTCTGTTGTTTTAAGTGAGACCTTTGTTAACTGAGTTTTGCCCCAGTTTCACGACCGTTCCTGCCACGGTTGCTAAGTGAATCGCTGCAGTTGTTAAGTTAGTAACCCTGGTTGTTAAAGTGAATCTGGCTTCCCCATTGACTTGGCTTGTCAAAAGGCTGCAAAAAGGGATCACACGACCTCGAGGCACAGCGACGGTCATAAGTGTGAACCAGTTGCCAAGCATCTGAGTTTTGATCACAGGATCATGGGGATGCTGCAAAGGCCGTAACTGTGAAAAATGGTCATAAGTCACTTTTTTTCAGTGCCGTTGTAACGGTCACTAAATGAACTGTTGTAAGTCGAGGACTACCTGTGTTTAAGTCAACTGGATGGTCTAAACAGGGAAGGTCTTCCTTAAAGGACATACAATGACTCTCTTTTTTTCTCTTTCCCCTAGTACTCAGACAGAGAAGTTTAACACTGCCTGATGATGGAATAGGTGGGTTTGGGCAGTAAGGCCAAAGCATAGGACAGTGATGGCGAACCTTTTTTGGCTCGCGTGCCAAAAGGGTGTGTGCGCTAGCACGCGCACATGCCCACACCCATGCCCTCCCCCAGCGTATGCGCACAACCCCCGCGCTGCCCCGAGCATGCGCACAACCCCCCCTGCTGCGCTGCCCCCCATGCATGCGCACAGGCCTCACTGAAGCCTCTGGACTCCTAAAGCCTGGGGACAGTGAAAAACGGGCCAACCGGAAGTTCGTTTCCAAATGCCCGTTTGGGCCGTTTGGGCCATTTTTTCGCCGTCCCCAAGGTTCAGGAGGCTTTCCTGAAGCCTGGGGAGAGTGAAAACGGCTGAAAAGAAGGCCAAAAACCAGCTGGCCAGCGCACGCATGCATGCTGGAGCTGACATAGGGCAACGCCTTGTGTGCCCTCAGCTATGGCTCTGCGTGCCACCTGTGGCACGCATGCCATAGGTTCGCCATCACTGGCATAGGTCAGCCTTTTTGTCAAGAAATGCTGGCAGAGTGGGCCTCTCCTTAACCAAGCTAAGCCAATAGTGACTTCTTGGCTCATTTTTATTTCCTCCTTCCCTTCTCTGTAAATCCATCTCACCCATTCCCATTTATAATTATACACAAGCCCTGCAAGACCAACTTCTTACGTGTCCGCTGGAGTCAAGATTGCAATATCTTTCCCTCCTTCTTCCTCACTCTATTCTCAGAAACTGACTGGCTATCAGGATTGATGCAATGCCAGAAAAATGTACCTTTGATGATTTTGCAACCTGTTCCTTTTGGAAGGTGACATTTTTCAAGTTGGTATAAAAGCTGCGTAGTATTCAAAATCATGTCTCCAAAATCCCTTTCAATGTTGCTCAGAATCCAGAGATTGGTCACTTGACAATTGGGGTAGCAAAACGGTCTCTGCTGCCCTTGATTACAGATTAACAGAGTTGAAAGGGACCTTACAGGTCATCTAGTCCAACCCCCTACCTAAGCAGGAGACCCTACATCTGCCTCTAGCTAGCACTGAACTCACAACCTCCTGATTATGAGGTCTACCTCTAGGCTACAGCAGCTGGGTTAATCTTTGTGATGATCTGCTTCCTTACATTACACTAGGACCGTGATAGCGAACCTAGGGCATGGGTGCCACAAGTGGCACGCGGAGCCATATTGGTGGGCACACGAGCTCAGGTCCGGCCGGCTGATTTTCGGGCCTTCTGGGCCCACTGGGAGTCGGGAAACAGGCTGTGGGGAAGGCTGTTTTTGCCCTCCCCAGGCTCCTAGAAAGGCTCTGGAGCTTGGGGAGAGCAAAAAACAGGCCTTCTGGTTCAACCGGAAGTTGGCAAATGGGCCATTTTCTGCCTCCAGAGTGGTGGGGAAGGCTGTTTTCGCCCTCCCCAGGCTCCTAGAAAGGCTCTGGAGCCTGGGGAAAGCGAAAAACGGGTGTGCCAATGCGTGCCAGGAGCGGGTGGTGGTGCATGGAATTATGGGTGTGGGCATGCACACGCGTGACCCCCCGCACTCCCCCCCCTTTTTGGCATACGAACCAAAAAAGGTTCGCCATCACTGCACTAGGAAGTGGGTAACCTTTGGGACACAAACGCCCCCAGCCCCCATCTTTGGTCCCAAATTCCACAAGACCATTATGCAATGGTCAACCACCAAATCACAGGAGAGCAACATTTGCTTTGCAAAAACAGGAAATCACCAGAAAGGTGAATTAATAAGAATCCAATAAGCTCATTGTTATTTTAATAAATCCAGTCCCCCAAATTTTGGAAAATAGTGACTGAACATTGTAACCCTAGACCAGTGATGGCGAACCTTTTTTTCCTCGGGTGCCGAAAGCGTGTGTGTGCATGCTATCGCACACGCGTGAGTGCCCACACCCATAATTCAATGCCTGGGGAGGGCGAAAACGCCCCCCCCGCCCCCCCGGAAGCCCTCTGGAGGCCGGAAATGGCCCATTTCCAGACTTCCGGTGGGCCCAGTAGGCTTCCCTGGAACCTGGGGAAGGCGAAAATGCCCTCTCCCGCCCCCTGGAGGCCCTCCGGAAGCCAAAAACGCCCTCCCAGAGCCTTCGCGTGAGCCAAAAATCAGCTGGCCGGCGTGCACATGCGCGTTGGAGCTAAGCTAGGGTAACGGCTCGCGTGCCGGCAGATATGGCTCCGCGTGCCACCTGTGGCACCCGTGCCATAGGTTCGCCATCACTGCCCTAGACCTTCTGGTGACATTTGTATGTTACTTGCAAATGCCAAGAGCAAAAGCAAAGGCTCTCGACTACAGTATTATCTGCAACTGCAATCCATTTCTTGGCTTGTTTATAGGCTGGCCTCTGTAATATGCATGAAGATTTAAACAGGCCACTATACAGGTAGTCCTTGACTTACGACGATAATTGAGCCCAAAATTTATGCCCCATTTTATGATCTTTCTTGCCACCGTTGTTAAGTGAATCACTGCAGTTGTTAAGTTAGTAACATGGTTGTTAAGTGAATCTGGCTTCTTCATTGATTTTGCTTGTCAGGAGGTCACAAAAGGTGATCACATGACCACAGGACGCTGCAACCATCATAAATATGCGTCAGTTGCCAAGTGTCTGAATTTTGATCACGTGACTGCTGCAACAGTCATAAGTGTGAAAAATGGTCATAAGTCACTTTTTTCAGTGCTGTTTTGGTCACTAAATGAACTATTCTAAGTTGAGGAGTAGCTGTACTATTAGATCTGTAACTGATCTATTGTTCATGTAATTTAAGAAAGCTTAGAACAGTGATGGTGAACCTTTTTTGGTTTGCGTGCCAAAATGGTGTGTGTGCACGTGCCAAAAGGGTGTGTGCGCGCCCACACCCATTCCCTCCCCCCACGCATGCGCACACACCCCTGCTGCCCACTGCATATGCGCACCACCCCCTCCGCGCGCATGCGCACAGGCCTCACTGAAGCCTGGGACAGTGAAAAAACGGCCCAATGAGCAAACCGGAAGTTTGGAAAAACGGACTTCCGGTTTGCCCGTTGTGCTCTTTTTCACACTCCAGGGCTTTAGGGAAGCTTCTCTGAAGCCTCCGGAGGGCGAAACGGCCTTCCCCAAGGCCAAAAATCAGCTGGCCAGTGCGCACATGCGCGCTGGAGCTGACATAGGGCAATGCCTCGTGTGCCCTCCGATATGGCTCCGCATGCCACAGGTTCGCCATCACTGGCTTAGAACAAGTTCCTAGAATTGATCTGAACATGTTATCAGAACTTTATGATACCCAGACTACATATAACCTTCTAAGGCTTTTTATGCTGCTCTTCCAAAATCTATCATTAAATTATATGATAAATATTTGAGCTGCGCATGCTTTAAAAATGATTCAGAGGAAGAGATTCACACCTCACATGAACACAGCACCTTTCTGCTACTCATTAAAGCGTATGTAATTTTCTTTAGGTTTTCTGAAAGATGCTGATGTTTTAAGGAGTCAAATCATTAAAGCAATGTACGTTTAATGAAACTCTCAAAGCAGTGGCATTTTATTCCAGGCTCAGGCCTTGAAAAGAAATGTGTGAGCCTTAATGAACAGCAGAGAAGAGCTGCCCTTGCACAAGATCTGAAACACTTCTGCCAAATTATTTTTGAAGCATGCAATGCTAACCCTAAATGTATAGTATGAAATCTAATTAACTAACTCTAATTAAGATATATTTAAATTAACTTCAATGCCATTTCTATACTAGTCCTTGTTTTGGAGTGCAAGCACCAGCACATTACTCAAAGGGCAAGTTCAAGTTCAGCCCCCTTCCCCGCAAATCCCTGCTATCGATGTACTTTTGGAGTACAACTTTGGACTACCGTATTTTTCGGAGTATAAGACGCACAAATTTGCCCCCAAAAAGAGGGTGGAAATGTTGGTACGTCTTTTACACCGAATACAGCCATTTTTGGCCTCCCGAAGCCCCGCCCCCGCATCCAATTTTTGTGAAAAACGGGCCATTTTTTGCAAAAATGGGGCATTTTTGCCTTCCCCCACCCCCTAGGAGTGCTCTGCAGGCTTCCCAAACCCTCTGCATGCCCTGTTTTTGCAAAAAATATGAGCGAAAAAATGGGCCATTTTTTTGCAAAAATTGGGGCGTTTTTGCCTTCTAATTACCCCATCTAGCATGACTGGAGGAGGAATTCTGGGAGTTGAAGTCCACTAGTCTTAAAGCTGTCAAGTTTGAAGACCCCTGGGTTAGGGGTGCAAGGTTCTTCAAACTTGGCAAGTTTAAAACTTGTGGACTTCAATTCCCATTCCTGAGCTAGCATGACTGGAGGAGGAATTCTGGGAGTTGAAGTCCACTAGTCTTAAAGCTGTCAAGTTTGAAGTTTGTAAAAAGTGTACATGGTTGTAAAAAGTATACATGGTTGTAAAAAGTGTACACGGTTGTAAAAAGTATACATGGTTGTAAAAAGTATTCTGCTACACTGGTATTTTATTAAATAATATATCACTACACCATTAGGTTCAGAATACTTTTTTTCCTTGTTTTCCTCCTCTAAAATCTAGGTGCGTCTTATACTCCGAAAAATACGGTAACTTTTGCTCCACTGAAGCAATTGGGTCCCTCCCCCCCAAAAAAGAAAAACAACTAGCAAGAGTCTTCTTTCCCTCAGAATCTGATACTCTGGAGTATGTTGCCCCTGAAGATAGAATCTCCATTGATAATTCTTATGGGTAAGAAACAAAAACCTCCTCCAGGATGAGATCAAATATCCATTTAGCCTAGTATTGCTCAGTTAGGATCTCTCCAAACTAAGCAGGAAAATTAAGTGTCCTCTCCAAAGGCTTGAGGCCCTGGGATTGGAAGGGTACAGTCATGCCTTTGGAGTAGATCAGTATTCCTCATCCTTGGCAATATTAAGAGGCATGGACTTCAACTCCCAGAATTCCTGATGGCTAGGGAATTCTAGAAGTTGGAGTCCCTATCTCTTAAAAGTTGGAAAACTGATGGCTAGGGAATTCTAGAAGTTGGAGTCCCTATCTCTTAAAAGTTGGAAAACTGATGGTTAGGGAATTCTAGAAGTTGGAGTCCCTATCTCTTAAAAGTTGGAAAACTGAGAAACACAGGAGTAGACTATGAGTCCCTTTGAGTGTTGAGGGGGAGTACTTGCCACTAGCTATTTCTGTATAGTCCCTAGCACCTCTAGCACTGAATAATCACCCTTGTGGACAATTCTGGCATGGAAATGGTTAACACCTGCCTCTTTTTGGAAGGAAGGAAAAGAGGAAGTCTGATGAGCAAAGTGCAGAGGCTGGAACACTCTCAGCAGCTGCCTTTGATCTCAGCGTCCTTGGAAAGCGTGTGTGAGCAGGTATCCGCCAGAATTGCTCCAGCAGGCTGGCTTTGCAATTGCCAAGCCTGCCTTGAACAGGGAGGTCAGAGGTTAGCAGCACAACTTCTCAGCTGTAAGATCAAAGGCACTGCAGATCTCAGGCTCCAGGATTGCCCTGGGAGGTTGGGAACTGAGAGAGCTTAAGTTTTGCTGTAAAGGTGCTCTCAAACCGGGAGACTGGTTACACTTTCTTTAAACCTTTCCAGCATTTCATCTGTGGTTTGCACATGCACATGTGTGTGCATGTACATTTGGGATGAATTCCTCAATGAATTTATCCTAATAGAATGTAAAAGACAAAATGATAAAAACCTTAATGTTCAGCAGTGGGCCTGTCTCTTAAAAATTATACTGATCCAACATGGGCCTTAAAGCACCTCGGATTCTACAAAGCTTTTCAAGAGTCTTTGGTCTGAGAGATGAATTCACTAAAGGAAACGTAGCTCTTATTTTCAAAGCAAGGAGCATTGTGCAAATTTGCTCTCCTCCCGAACATGGGAGTCTAAAGGATATAGCAGAAATTGTATATGAAATCATGGTTAACAGGGATGACTAGCAAAGAGTCCCATTTGTTCCGTCCTTGAAGTCAGGCAGCAGTTCTAAGCTGAGTTCAAGACACAGGCTGATCAGTATTCCCTCCCCCCCCCCTTAGGAAATCCAGTATTCCCTTGTATCATGCTGAGTAATTTGGGGAAGCAACAACTGAGATAAAATCACATTTCCACAACCAAATTTAACAATAACATGGTTTTTTTTAAAAAAAAAATTCTGTTCAATTGTGTCCAGTTTTTGGAAACTGTCAGGAAAAGTCCCTGCAAACTACAAGTTTGTGTTCGTGGCAAGGTTTTTCGGAAGTGGTTTTCCACTGCCTCCTTTCTAGACCTAAGAGAAAGAGACTAGCCCAAGATCACCCAGCTGGCTTCATGCCCAGGCAGGACTAGAACTCATAATCTCCTGGTTTCTAGTCTGATGCTTTAACCTCCTTACCAAACAGCCTCTCTTTACGTTCAGTTAAAATAAGGTAAATGCATTTCTGGCAGATGGACTGATGGATGGATAGGCAAGTAGGTGACAGAAAGCCAGACAGACACATGGAAATCTGACATATGCACACATTTATTGTGAATATGGAATCTTTAAATACCAGTTCCCAAAGGCTCTCCTTCCCTAGATGTCTTTGCTAATGGGAAGATGAGGCCCAGCAATACCAGCTCAATTGAAATGATCTGGAATGGTAATTTCTGAAAAGTCTTGTTCATGCTTCATCTTTCTCAATGGAAAAGAGCGTAAGGAAGAGAAACTAGAGTGTATGAGAGACTGTAGCTTTGCCCATTTAGTTTGGGCCGTACCTACTTTGAATATAAAGATACTCAGGAGCTTAATTTGCAATCTAATCAACCAAGGAGCTGATCAAAAAGCTTTCTGAAGGAGTTTATTAAGTCTGTTCTCAGCACATATACCTTATTGGCCAATGACAGGCATGGCCTGGGAGCCTGCTCAGGCCTTTCCAGTTTGACAATGGAGACAAATCCTGGATCAAGTTCATCCTCGCTGGTATTACACAAAGACAGGGGGTGGAACTGTGAAGAGAAAGGAAGGGAAAGTTACTACTGATATATCATAGGACAATTATAGAATCATATGGCCGGAAGGGACCTCAGAGGTCTTCTAGTCCAATTCTCTGCTCAAAGCAGGAGCCTTATACCATCCCAATCAAATGATTGTCCAGTCTGTTCTTGAAAACCTCCTGTGATTGAGTACCCACAACCCTGGAGGCAAGCTATTCCATTGATTAATTGCTCTCACTGTCAGAAAATTCCCCTTCTTCTAGATTGAATCTCTTTGATAAGCTTCCGCCTATTGCTTCTTGTCTTGCCCTCTAGTGTCCTAGAGAATAAGTCAATCCTCTCTTCTTTGTGACAGCCCCTCAAGTACTGGAAGACAACTATCCTAATCCTTCTCTTCAATTGCCTAGATCAGGGGTCGGCAACTTTAAACACTCAAAGAGCCCAAAAGGTCCTAACAGGAAGCCCCCCCCCCCGTTCAATTCTGGAGCCAACTGGAAGTCCGGTTCCCCCACCATGGAGTCTCCTAGCACGGCGTCCTTTTTCCTCTACCAGTCCTAATCCTATCAATTGTGGAGCTGACCGGAAAACCCGCCCCTTGCCATAGAGTCTCTTCCTGACACGCCCTACTTCCCCCCTCCCCCAACCGGAAGCTCCTCTCAAAATTGTGGTGCCAACCGGCAACAAGGAGCCGTAGCAGAGGGATGAAAGAGCCACATGCAGCTCCAGAGCTGCAGGTTGCTGACCCCTGGCCTAGACATTTCTAGCTCCCTCAGCTGTTTGCCGTACAATTTAAGACTCCAAACCCTTTATCATTTTTGTTGCTCTTCTCTACACGCTTTCCAGTCTCAACATCTTTTTTGTACTGTGATATAATGCTGGTATAATATAATGATGATGATATAATGTAATTGGCTTATATTGTAATACAGAAGATGGACACTGCATTATTGAGGAAGGACTGTAGATCTACACTTGATGGGCAACTAAGATACAGGGTAAAGTGCTACAGTAAACTTTGGTCAGTTTCAGACAAACATTTACACTTTTTCATTATCATTGAACTTAGCCATTCTTCCATTTCTTAGACACAAGCTTAAGAAAAATGTTAAAATATCTTCTGGATGACCTATCCAACTCATAATCTATCATAATTCACAATCTACCCAAATGGTGCCTTTCGGATAAGCTTGCATTACAGCTCAGTTATCATGTTTGTTGGAAATTCTGAGGATCTGTCGACTCAATACACCCAATGAGCACAGATTACAAGGTGCTCTGCAGTGCAGCCAGGTATTTGATCAAGAGGTTAAAAAAATATAGATACCCTGTGCTCTACATAAAGTTACCCTTGAAGATCTTTTAACAGCTGCCACCACTACAAAAATGTTGCTGCATTATTTGTTAATATAGTAGAAGGTTTCCAGGAATGCATGGGATTTTTCTTCTTTCATTGCACCACTAGTCAGTTTGCTTCTTAGCCCAGTTAAAGATTATCTAGCAAAGGTCCTGCTAAAATTGGGTAAGAATTAGTCACTTGCAAAGACACTGTCTCTAGATCGTTTGTCTAGGTTTAAATCTTAGCTTTCATTTAGCAAGTCCCACTTTTAAAGATACCTTCATAATTAATTCGTCAAAAATTCTAAGGAAAACAAACAGGACTGAAAGAAGGAACCATTCCTGTTTAGAATAGAAAGCTGGCAGCAAGGAAAGGATTATTCTTGCAAGATTACAGTTGCTCCATAAACACGGAGAGGTGTTTCCTTTGAATTCAAAATGCCCCGAAGCTTTGTTCATGCGATTTTGAATCACACAAACATTTATAAATACAATATACATGCATAGAAGTGTAAGAAAAATAATTTACTTTCATTCACAAGAATTTCCTTTTGGAATTTTAATGGAAGACTGTTCCATAAAAAACATGAGAGCCTTGCTGAATCAAAGCAACGTTCACCAGCATTCCAAGTCATTCAGTGGCTGCTCAGATTGATTTAGGAAGCATACAGTATAAGGATACACCCTTTTCCACCTTTTTGGTCCTGTTTTCAGTTCTACAATGCTTTTTGGAAGTATGGTAGCTATTTCACTTGTACTCTGATTGTTATGAACTGGCAAGTTTCTCCACAGGGCCAGAGCTGTTACCATTGTGGACATCAAATGGAGGAATTGCTTAGAATCTGACCAGAGAGAGAAAGAGAGAATATGTTATTGGGAAGTTGGACCATCTCCAATACCATTTGGTTGCTTCCAAAGGGTATGGGGCTACTTAAAAATAGCCCTAATGGCTGGGATGGGAATGGGAGTAGAACGTTCCAATCACAAAACCGAGCTTAAAAAATTAAAATAAAGGGACTAATTGATCAGTCAACTTCAAGTAAAGTGAAATTACTTTAAGAAAACCTTTGCAACTGGATTTTAAAGGGCAATTAAACAACAAAAAATGGCCATCTACTGGAGGGGGTTATTCTGTCAATTGGCGCCAACCCTTATTGAGCTGGTCAAGGGAAGGGTTTATGGCTAATGTAATGACTGTTCTTCTGAGGAAAGAATGGCCATCTGCGCTGTTGCATCTGTTGTCTGATAGACCAAAGGTGAGCTCACACCTGCTGCCAGCTTTGGCAAAGGATCAAGGGAGAATTTCATTGAAAGTCTGATAGCATCTCTCCCCCCCCCCCCCATACACACTGGTTAAAAGAAAGCTGGCACGCCTGTTTTACACAGCAGTTTCTCTGTGTGGGGCCAACAGTATGTTTGATGGATCAAAGGAAGGAGTGCTGCATCTCAAAGATATGGTTCTTCACCTCCTAGTCATCATGGTATGGTTCACTAGTCTTAATAAACCAAAAATTGCAACCTCTTTGCTGCTGCATTTCCAGAAATCTTCATCATTGCACATGTAATTCTATTCAAATTTTTAGAGAGACTGTGGCTATTTAGAATTGAGGGACCTGTGGTCCTGCAGATGCTGTTGAATTGCAACTAGAATGCTTCACCATCGGCCATGCAGGTTAGGCTACTAGTAATTCAGAAAAATCTGGAAGGCTATAGATTCTATTATCTTTTGCTTGCAGTTATTTTAATGTACAACACCCATGTGGACATTAACTCTCAGAATGCAGAGGGACATCTTCTCTCTCAGCACTGATGCCATGGCATACACTATAGATAAAATTAGATTCTTAATTTAATAATCTGATTTAATCTGAGACAAGTTTATATCCGAGATCTCCCCCTGTATGTATGTTGTTGGATGTCTTTTTTAACTTTTTAAAACTGTTTTTAAATAAGTTTATTGTTTAGTGTTCTTTTAAAATGTTGTACACCGCCCTGAGTCCTTAGGGAGTAGGGCAGCATAGAAGAACCTAATAAATAAATAAATAAATAAACTAAACAGACCCTAGATTACTAGTCCAAAATCCTGCCCTAATTGCACACCCATTGCTGATGCACAAGGTTATTATCAGGGAACTAGGGAACTATATGCCACAGAGACCGCCGTTTTTGTGCCCTCACTGTTGCCAAGGTGTATTTTGAACTCCTAATAACCTACTGTGGGACAATGAGACTTTGTAGCCTATATTTAATGAGAAAAACAAACACCCTCCTGACTTCTACATTACTGGAAGGCAGGGTAGAAGGTTGGGTTTTTTGTTTTTGTTTTAAATAAGTGACTGCAATAGAAAACAATCAGAAGACAGGAAAGCAGAAAGGGAAGAACAGAAATTCAGTGGAAAAGCATGTGTGATTTCCCCATAATTGGAGACACCTAAGCGGGCTGCCAATAGCAATTACTCCGACTGGAACAAAACGTATCTGGTGGAGAAGGAAACAATCTGACCAGGTGGAAGACCTGCAAATAGCTGGTGAAGGAAGTTTGGGCAGCCTTCCCCAGCTCAGCGCTAATATATTGCAAGCTTGCCCTTGCCTTCACTGGTGAAATACAGTATGGGCGATCTACCATATACTTAAGATTTCCCCATTCTAATTTCCAGATTAAGACTGAGACTTTCAGAATTCCCAGCCAGAGGCTGTCCCAATTCAACCAGCATGCTTAGCCTAGATGCGGGATAAAATCCATTTTCTGTGCTTCCCCAGTACATTGCACCACAAATTGAGCAAACGTTCTGGGCTCCCACAACACACCAAACCTGGATGCAGCATAACCAGGATTAACGAGCTGCGGACACGCAGCAGGGTGCCTTTGCCTAACCTTTGTAAGCATGTCGTGTGAACACAACCATCGAGGGGGCGCTAGGCTCGAGAAGCCCGCTCCACCCTGCTGGCCTTGAAAGCCAGAGGCTCAATCGAGCCGTCCGGGCCGTCCGAACAGAGGCCTGGGAAAACGGCCACGAAAGACGCGCTCCCGGCTGAGGCGGCTCTCGTGGATTTCGACCACGTGCGGGAGCAAAGGAAACCTCCTCAGTTCGCTCCAGCGCGGTAGGTTTGAAGGTCAGCCCTTCGCAGCGAGGCCCTTTGTCCGGGCTGGCCGGTGCTGCCCGTGTCCCTTGCGGCTTGCCTGCAGGCCCGCGTCTCCAACTCTGGCCACAGCCAGCGGGAGCGGCCAACAGGGCCTGCGAGGCTGCCTGTGGCGCGGCGAGATGAAAGGCGGGCCTCTAATGTAAGAGCCGGTGGCCTCCCCAGTGCCGTTTGAACTGTTTACAGATCGAGTTAACTATTACAGGCCGTGTGTATCTTGGCCGCCTGCCCGAATTCTTCCGCGCCCGTCAGATATTATTAAACAACCCTTTCGATGCTCGCCTGGAGTTCTTCCAACACACCTCAGAGAGTTGCCGACACTCCAGGCGGAGCCTTTGGTTGGCACTCTTGTTCCCGAGGCCCAAACAAGAATCACGGTCTCGGCCCCGGGGAGGCGGGGAGGGGGGATTTGGCTGGCTCGCGGCGGCGACTCAAAGGGAGAAGAAAACAGGGAGAGTCAGGCTTGGTAGACACGGAAAAAGCCCCAGGGTGGGCACAGAGCCTAAGAGAACTCCCTCACCTCAGCTCCCTGGGCAAGGTAGATGCAGTGTTAAACTGCCGGCCCCGCATTTGCAGGCGACTGTAGAGTTCAATGGGTGTCTCTGGGCCGCTCATTGTAGCCGGGCTATTTCCTGGGGGGCAACAGGAGAGACCCCTATGGAAGCCACGTTGAGGAAAGCCAGCACGTTAATATTTCGGGGTTATTGCCACCCGTAGTTATCTGGCGGTGCTTTTCATAAGAATATCTCTCAAGCTGTGCTTTTTATTAAATAGGGCAACTTATAACAATTATGGCTCATGGTTGAAAGCCTTTTTTTTCTGTTTAGGTGACCTGTGGCACAAGTACTGACTAAATGGCAATTTATCAGTGGCCATAATTGTGAAATAAATCAGAACTGGTTGGATGTAGAGAATTCACTCAGTCATAAACCGTGGTTTTTAAGCCACCATAGATGGGTTCAGGAAAACCAATTCAACCACTCTGTGGCTCAGCCTGTCAAATGCAACTGATAGTTCTTTTGCCCCTGCATTGACCCAAATTAGCTTAATAAAAAAACCTAGTTCAACTATTATTAATGAATTATGAGAAGCAGTGTGATCTAGTGGCTGGGGGAAAACCCAATCAGTCAGGCCAGTATTATCTCCATTTCAGAGACTAAATGAGTTTGGAAGACATTTCTATTAAAACCACCAAGCTCAAGACAGATGAGAGTAGTTTTGTGGTATTTTGGGTGTCACCTCACTTTTCTCCAATGTATTGTGTTTTCAAAGAACTTGTTGGCTTAGTTGAGGAACATAGTCTGTCAATTTGAGCCCTAGATAGTATGAATCAAGACGGAGACTTCTTGGAGCATATACAGAATGTCTTTCCTTCAATATAAAGCAAATATATACTCCTCATTGTAATACATCATTTTTTGGGTAAAAGAAACCAGAAGCATTATATTTTTAAAGCTAATTAAATCAGTCTCAAAATGTTACATAATGGGCAACTTATGGTCATTGCTCAGTAGTAACAGAAAAGTTCCTCATCTCAGAGTTGCTTTTTCTCTTTTGGTTTTGGGTCACCAGTTCATTAATGACCTGCATCAATCAGCATTCCAGATCTTTTCAAGATACAGCTAATCCTCGACTTATAACGGTTCATTTAGTGTCTGTTCAAAGTTACAACAGCACTGAAAAATGTGACTGTGACCATTTTTAACACTTAGAACCGTTGCAGCATACCCATGGTCATGTGATCAAAATTCAGATGCTTGGCAACTGACTCATGTTTATGACAGTTGCAGTGATCACCTTTTGTGTATTTCTGACAAGCAAAGTCAATGGGGAAGCCAAATTCACTTAACAACCGGGTTACTAACTTAACAACTGCAGTGATTCACTTAACAACCATGGCACGAAAGGTCATAAAATGTGGCAGAGTTCACCTAACAACTGTGGCTCAGCCAGTGGTGTATTAACCATTAACCATACTAAGCACATGCTTAGGGCACCAGGCCCAAAGGGGGCACCACAAAGTTGAGAAAGAAAAAAATATGAAGATTTGTAAAAAATTTGTTAAAACTAGGAGGGGAGCACCAAGATTTGTCAGTGCTTAGGGCACCAGTGAGCCTTAATCCGCAACTGGGTGTAGCAATAGATATTTTAGCTCAATTGTGGTTGTAAGTCAAGGACTACCTGTATTCCCAAACCACATAACCAGGTAGCTGTGTCTTTCTGAAGAGACCCTATTTTCAGTGGCGGATTAAGGCTCACTGGTGCCCTAAGCATTGACAAATCTTGGTGCCCCCCTCCTAGTTTTATCAAAAAAGTTTTTTTACAAATCTTCATTGGTTTTTTTCTTCTTTCTCAACTTTGTGGTGCCCCCTTTGGACCTGGTGCTCTAAGCATGTGCTTAGTCTGCTTCATGGTTAATACACCACTGCCTATTTTGTTTATTGCAGATCATTTCAGGGGGTGGTATTTTTTTTAAACTGGTTGTAGTAGCAGAGGTACACTAGGATTGTCATGCTGAGTGCTGTAACATTTTCCCCCAAGGCTCTTTGCTCCCACTACCTCTGAAGGGGCAGGCTGCTTTTGGCTGCACTCCAGCCTCTATAAATGCAGGCTTGAGAAAGCCAATGTGCTTTGAAGGGCTCACTCCCCCCTCCCCATCCAGGCACAGCAGCTGTTTTTTTATCTGTTACCCTTCAGGTGGGTTGGATTTCATTTTTCAGACTTCCCCAACAAGCCATGGGTTGAAGCCCTACCCATCTACTGTAGAGAGCAAATAATTTGAGCAGCCAGCCAGAGAGACATAATTCAATCATTGTGCCCCAGATCAATTAGGACCATTGTAATGGAATTTTGATACAGTACATTACCTAAATTGTGCTAGAAATCTTAGCAACTATGACGGCTCATAAACGGATGCAACTTTCTTTTTGTCGAGTTTCCCTACCACCATTATGTTCAGAATCCCCATTTAAATAAAGCACTTCCAGTGTTCATAGCAACTTAAGCAAGACGTTGGCAGATGGGGAGCCTCGGCTCGGGCAGGGAAGCCTGAGAGAAGCTGAGTGGGCAGGGAGGTCTGTAAACAAGTGTGCAGCTTGGAACTCTGGGCTGAGTTAATGTGCTCCTGCTGGAAAGCCTGGGAGCTTGCTGTTGGCAGGTTTCGATCTCCCGCATCCCGTGTCACTAGGAGCCATTTGCTGGCTCCTCCAGCTTCCCAGCTTGTTCAGGCAGGCCTGTCCTGCTAAGAGAGGGAGGAATTTGATTCTCACCCCCAGGGGCTTGCTAAGTAACTCTCCTGCACTTCAAAGGAGCTCTTTATTTTGCCTTAGTGATCACACCCTGCAAAAATTTCCCACTGACAAAAGAAATCGTTTTATAGGCAAAGAAGGGATTGGAATGTCTCCTCAACCCTGATGAAGGAAGAAGGGCTCAACACACACCCTGGAAGAGACAAGGCATGGAGTTGTGGTCTCTGCAGTGATAAGTGCTGAGACATAAGATGATCTGAAAGTTGGAAGAATCCTGTTGGATCCCATCCAGCATCCTGTTTTCCAAAGTGATAAACCATATGTCCTCTAAAAGCCTATAAGAAGGGTGAGAAAGCTTACCCCTATACATAGAATTCCAACGTAAAATATCATCACAGATCTCTGCCATGGATTGTGATCTAAGATTGTTATAACAATGTCAATCACAGTCTTCATTCTGGAATTCTATGGCATTAATCCCAAATCTTACTCAATGCAAACGGCTTCCATTAGTAATCTTGAGACTGAACCAAATCTAATATATTTTCATTCTTAGATTAAGCTAAAAGGTCACACTATCTTCAACTGAACTCTCTCTAGATCTCTGGAACTTCAAGCACCATAGTTTCCAAGAAGTTTTTGACCTTGCTGGTTTGGGAATAATGAAGGTTGAATACCAGTAACTCTGAAGGACAGTGAGATGTTTCCTGGATACCCAAAGAAAAAATATTATCAACTAAGAGTACAAACCTGGATAAAATGCCCTGCTCATGCTTTTGTTTAATAGTTGCAATATCTGCTCTCTGACCCGTGTGTAGGTTGCTAGAATTAACTAGCCGAAATCCTAGCACTCATGCAGTGACCCAGATAGATAGGCAACTAGGCCAAGAAGCTTGAGCAATAATTTGGGGAAACACAGTGCTAGTGAAGCTGCATGCAGTCTGGATAGTGCAGTTAGTACTGACATTGCAAATTAACAGAGGATGGGGGATATGGATATGGTATACATCTGGAATAGGATTAGCTTCTTTTAGATTGTAGCCCCATTTGGGGCCAAAAGGTCTTCCTTATCTGCCCATAGTACTTGCCTCTGATATCTGAAAAATCAGATATCACAGAAACTGATATAACTTAAGTCATGGCTGTGTTCACACTGCATGTTTATCCTGGTTAAGTAATGACTTGGCAGGGGCAGCATTTGTAAAACATTACAAGCTTTATTAGTTTTAACCTTGGCTAGGGGTTTTTGTGGCCCAACATTTTGTAAAAACACAGCTCATTGGGTTAACTTATGGATCATTATATTTGCAAATCCAGAAAATTAGTTAATTAGTACCCAGGTTAAGTGGGCTGTGTGAATGCTGCCAGTGAGGAATATTAATGGAAATTCTTAAAGCTATGTTACCACACAAAATTTTACATTTTTCCAATTCTCCCTTTTCCCTGCTGACCCTCGTCCCAATAATCAATTACAGATGATAACTCAGGAGAATATGTACTCATTGTCAATATATAACAATTGTGGGACTTAAAGCCATAGTGCCTTCAGTCTCCCACAAAAATACTTTCGAGCAAGAAAAATAGTTAATCATCTGCTATGGTCTCTTACATATGTATGCTCATTAATGTGAGTTGAAGACATTTGTGCCCCAGTCCTTAAAGACAAATATAGTGCAAGATAGTAGCTCATGAGGCAAAGTCAGATGCCTCCATAAGACCTAAAAAGAGCTATTTTTTTTTGCAAGCAGTTACCTAAGTGCCATTTTTTAATTGGAAGGGACAGCTAGCTATAAATGTATGAAGCTACATTGTGCACATCTTTCCAGTAAGTGTTCTTAGGCTAATCAGTGTTTTGAAGGTCAAGATTAAAATTCAATGCTTGGAGAGAGAGAGCAGAGCCAGGATCTGAGAAGCTTTTTCTTTGCAACATGGTATTAGCATTGTTCCATACTTTTATATTTCGGGGTTGGTCCTCAAAAGAATTGGAAGTTGTAGATCTCTGTGGCCGCTCAATTCCCAGCTCTGCATTAGATGAAATAGAGTTTGACCCGTGAAACATGTGAGTTTGCAGCTCTTCATTAAAATCTACAAAAGATCCTGGTCTTTAATTTAACGTAGCCCTCTTTCGTCTTGGACCTTTAAAGGTACTGGACTTGGTGCTGATGAGACTTATGGGAGTTAAGACACATTTAGTGAGAATCCGGTTGGGGAAAATAATTAAGAGTTAATATTTGGCTGAGCACAAGCAGATGCCATTGGTTTATGCCACACACTAGAAACTCAGAAAAATCCCACTGGTAGAACCACAAATGATCCTACCATTCTCCAGTGGTGGTATTGTATATGCAATTGTTCTAGTTCTTCAGAATGGAACTTTTTAGAGATTCTACAACATATGTAGATCCTTGAAGGATCAGCCTACATGTGTATTTAATGATCAGCTAGATAAATCTGGTGAGATTACTAGATTAAAATATGAAGGCTCCAGTCCTCCCTCTTTGTTTATGCTTATTCAGGTGGGTGCTCTATAGCAAGGGTCTTCAACCTTGGCAACTTTAAGCCTGGTGGACTTCAGCTCCCAGAATTCCCCAGCCAGCAAAGCTGGCTAGGGAATTCTGGGAGTTGAAGTCCTCCAGGCTTAAAGTTGCCAAGGTTGGAGACCCCTGCTCTATAGTATCATGCCACTATGTTTTCTCCATAAATTTTTCTGCTCCAGAGTGCAGCCCTAAAACCCAACATCTCAAGGGAGCAGAGTTTTGTTAGACTCAGTGGGGCTTCCTCTCAAAAAAGCCATGTGGATCTAGAGATTTCAATTTATATTTCCCAGCTGTCTAAAATGGTAACCGTTTTCTGTGCCTGAGTGATCTTGTGATTCCAAATATATACCTAGTTTAGAAGCACCCTTAAGTACTTCAAAAGAACGTGGAAATCTAACTTAGAGCCCCTGTGCTGGTGTTTAAAGAAATAATTGTTAGGGGGAGAAGAAAAATGTGAGGAATATTAGTGCATGTCTGTTCATGTTTATTCAGAAGCAGCAGCAGTGATGCTATCCTTTTAACACTTGCTGCTCATCCTAGATCAGCATTCCCCAATCCAGTGTTCCTCAGACAACCCATATGGCTAAGGATTTGAGGAGTTGTAGTTGTGGAGGGGTGCTTCTCAAAAACTTCTCACCCGATTTTTCTCCCAGTAGGACCTTTTCCAAGGTGGGATTCTGTACAGTTTTGTCTTGTCAAATTTTAAACAGAATACTACGCAATCAACATTTGCTGCAGCCTTTCTTTCTATTTTGCCTTTTCACCTTTTCTATTGCAAAATCTCTGCTATAATATATTTCTCTTGAAGCTAATAAAACTTTTCAACCTCACAATTCAAATTTCAGGGAGGCTAGT
Source organism: Diadophis punctatus similis (assembly GCA_023053685.1). NCBI lineage: Eukaryota > Metazoa > Chordata > Lepidosauria > Squamata > Dipsadidae > Diadophis > Diadophis punctatus. The sequence goes on from JALIGW010000001.1 coordinate 23,035,863, forward strand.
TCAGAATTTAATACATTTAAGCTTGGAGGAAGAGAGGAATTCTTGTGTTCCCTTATAAATTTCACTGGTCAATCTACGGCTATTGTACAGTGTTTGTATAGCTAAAGCAGCTTTTTGAAGCTGCACTGTGTTAACCCTTTTGGTGTAACATCAGATCTAGATCTGTGTCTCAGCATAAGAATGGAGGGTCAGTCTTCACAGCATCCATTTCAAAGGGCTCCACAGATCAATTGTACTTTGTGCCCAAAAGCCCACTTATTGGTTAATCATTACACAAATCAGCACTAAGGAAATGCAGTCAATGGACAAGGGAAGTTAAAGATACCCATTAAAAAGTTTATGACCCATACTGGGTCCAGGACAGTCAAAGGATATTAAATTCAGCTGAATTTACAAAGACAACAAATGTCAAATTATCTGTGAGATCCCGCTACCATTGTGACATTAGACACTTCTTATAATAATAGAAAATATATGCACACCAGAACAACAATACACAAGGACAGTCCCCCCCAATGCCATCACTCTGCTTAACAACTAATTCCCACAACACTGTCAACTAATTTACTAAGACTATTACTATTCACTTCCTTACTAGTATCTATCTCTTCCCACTTATTACTATAACCATGTTGCTTGTATCTTTCAATTTATATTGTTTTTATTTGTTTCCTAGTACGATTTGATAGCTTATTAGTAACCTTGACTATCACTAAGTGTTGTATCTTTTTATTCTTGATGAATGTATTTTATTCTCCTTATGTACACTGAGAGCATATACACCAAAGACAAATTCCTTGTGTGTCCAATCACACTTGGCCAATAAAGAATTCTATTTTCTTTTATTTTCTATTCCTCTATTCTATTCTATTCTTTTCTCTTTTCTTTTCCTCTCCTCCTCTCCTCTCTCCTCCTTCTTAATCTTTTCTAGTAATTTATTTTTTAAAAATAGCCACTGGTATTGCTTAATCAAAAACCTACAAATTGGTTTCCTCAGAAGTTCAGCTTGTGATATGAAGAACTTGCCTTTCTTTAAACTAAAGTCTAAGGTTGAAAATGTCCTCTTTGATAGCCATACGTATCATGAACATTTCTCTTTATGTTAATTTAAAACACGCACACCTGTAATACAAAATCTGGGCCAGATCAACATAGGCTTTTTATCTTGGCACTATGACATCTATCTTACTCAAGATTCACATGACACATGTCAATTTTATCTCAGCATAGCAATTTTCTCAGCCTACTGCCTTTTTAATGAGTCGGTGGTGTAATATAGCAATTTGTAGTGCCCAGTAGAATGTTTTTTGATATTATAGGAATATTTAAGGCAGTTTCCAATACGGAAGGGCAAAAAATGTTTGCTGTTCGTTAAAAACAGTGAGGAAGTAGTGAAGGAAGGAAAAGAAAAAAGGACCATGAAGACATTTAATATAAAATAAATATAAAATAAGTTGATGGGAAGAACAATCCACTGGGTCTAAGAGCTTGGAGATATGTCTCTAATGGAGCATCATAGCAAGAATTGAGATTTGGCAGCTTCATAAACTGACTGGATACCATAATTTGTATTTTATGAGAAGTTACTTCATTTGCTTTGGAAGATGATCGTTTTTATATTTTCCTGCATCTAAGTGGAGTTTTAGAATCCGCTAATGACAGAAAGCAGCAACTAGAACTTCTAATGAAATGTATGTACCTCATTTAAAACTTGCAAATTCTTAGTATCTGAATAGTCTAGTATTGTGAAAATGCACCATAGTGCATACGCCATTGCATTAATTGTCACATGTCTTTAGATTATTAGTTATAGCAAATATGAAAACCATGGTGTCCCATCGCTACAAGGGGCTCTAGTGTAAATCCTCACTAGAGACACACTGTAGGATTTACCTTCATCATCATAAATTAAATTTATGGCAACTAATATATCAAATCAGGGATGGGCTAATTAAGGATTATCACAACCAAAGTAAAGAGCTCTGGATTGGGAGAATGAGACAAGGGTGCTCAACCCTAATTATATTTACACCACATGTTGAAAGAAATGTGGCTAACCATTTGTGGGCAAGACAGATGGATGAATAGAAAGAAACCAATTTGAAATGAAAATAATAATTTGCATAAAATTTGCAGACCCTTAGCAGTCTAGATTTAGACTTCAGGAAATGGAGCTACCGTACTTTATTGCTCTATTCAAAGAACTGTGGCTTACAACCAGACTGGAGAGTCTGGATGCATCCACTGTAGCTTCTACCTGAGACTACAAAATTTATTTTAAGTGATGTTGGGTGGCCCTGTAATTACTCTGCCAATGTAAAGTAGTTTCTCCCTGATGTTGTTTAACATCAGTTAACATTCAAGTTAACTTTTGAAATATAGCATCAGTTTTCCAAGAATTTAAGATATATCCAGATGATATATATCCAGATGATACCTCTTGTTGTCCAATCACCATGTTTCTCAGATTTTTTTTAAGAGAGTCAGATGTGGTCCTCATCCACTCATAGCACCCCTTTTTTCCCTTTTCACTAAGAAATATGTTAGCTGCCTAATGCCAATATTGGGAACCCACTTTCTAGAACACGGGTGTCAAACTTGCGGCGTAATGTTGCCATCAAGTGACGTTTCACGACGTTTTTCCCTTCGCGGAGCTGGGGTGGGTGTGGCCTGTATAATCATGATGCATCTGGCCCGTGGGCCGCCAGTTTGACACCCCTGTTCTAGAAGCATGCAAAATTAGACATGGGACTATAGTATTAACCAATCCATCCATGTGTGAAGAATTGGGCCAATTATAGGTGATCTTATCAGACAGTAGGAATCCCAATCCTTCTGACAAGGGGCATCTTAGCAACTATATCAAATGAGCCAAGGTGGCGCAGTGGTTAGAGGCAGGTACTGCAGGCCACATTAGCTGACACTGATCCGCAGGTCAGTGGTTCAAATCTCACCGGCTCAAGGTTGACTCAGCCTTCCATCCTTCCGAGGTAGGTAAAATGAGGACCCAGATTGTTGGGGGCAATATAAATATACATTGCTTACTGGTGTAAACTGCTTAGAGAGTGCTTGCACTGTGAGGCGGTATATAAATCTCACAAATAAATAAATAAAATGCCCATTTATTACAGAACCAGCATATCTTTCTATACATTAAAGAAAAGCATCAATCACTCCTCTGTGGCTTTGTACTGCTTGATAGTTATATCAAAACATTTCAACACACAGCATATTCTATAACATGGAGTTGTAGAAAGTTCTCAAATATGAAACTTAAGATGGCACTGTATGAGGATTGTACTGCTTCGTTGTACATTTTTGGATCAAACTTTGTTTTACTCACATTATTCATCAGCTTAAAACAAGTTAGCACCAGGAGGAAAGCTAGGTATTAAGCATCTTAAAACTATTGCCACATTCAAGGACATAGTAATATTCCTCTTCCATATATTGAATGCATGTAAATGCTGTTGCATGTTTCTTATTGGTAAAAACAACAATGGGAATTTAGGACAAATGTAATGAAATACTATCTATAAAACCGGGCCCATGCCATTTGATTCCTACAGATCAACTTCTTGCCACCAAAAGGAATTTGAAATACCTATAATTCTTCCTCTTTATAGAAATATCTGTGGCTTGCACAGGATGGGGATAGAAAGATGTGTTTTTCCTTTCCCTAGAAATATAATGAAGTTACTGCCAGAATGTCCAAATTGTTGTGGTTAGCTAGTTATACGGTATAGCACAACATAGCCTACTGAAGAGTATGAACTACTGGGTGAGTAGCAATTCTGTATCCTTTGACTGCAGAGCTGAAGAATGAAGAGAGAAAAGTAGAGCTGGATAGAACCCCCACCCCCCCAAAAAAAGTATAACAGGCAGAAAAAATCTGCAGGAAGAACTGGAGAGAGAGAGAGAGCTAAGAATGGCACAAAGAAAATGCAAATTCTGTGAGATATAGCGATAAGGGAAGGGGGGTTCAAAGAAAGGCTTGGCAATGACAAAATGAAAGTATAAACTGAGATAGGTAGAAAAGCATGAATACATAGAATTTAAAAGGATTGGGTTAAAACTATGGCAAAACATTTTATATTGTTGCTATAGTGACGAAGCTCTCTTGGATTATTATATCTGTTAAAAAACCAGCCTTTTGAGTGTCCAGTTTATATTGCACACTTGGGTTGTCTTGGCATCAGGATACACACCTCCAATTCTGCAGGTTTATTCCTGGCTAAAAGCTTGCGGTCCAAATGTGTAGCTTTGGATTGCAAGCTATATATTTTTTAAAAATACAAAATTGGAAGAAATTGAATTTTATCCAGTTTCAAGACATACCAACTTCTATGATGCAGCACGAATGTACAGTATAATCAAAAATGATTTATGTGTTTCTCTCTTCTCTTTTCTCCTATTATAACATGGGACTACCACCAACCTGACTTAAAATGACACTATTGTTTTAAACTCACATTGAGAGTTCGGGCTTCAAATTTAGCCTGTTTAAATCCCTACCCCATCCCTTATGCTTCTTTCCTCTCAGCTGTTCCTTTTATTTATCTCAATTCCTTTTCTGTTCTGTACTCCTTTCTACAGATAGCAACACTTGAACTTTCATTCCTTTAATGGTCAGCTACCGATTCTCCTGGGGACCATCTGAATGTTGATTGCATGAAGATGGATAAGCCCCACAGTCCATTTCTATAACTGACTCTTAGCAAGTCTCAGGTTCATGGCCACATTACATTCTGCAGATATTTCTTTTGTCTCCAGATTAGCAAATGGAGGGGTGTGTGTGTTATTTCAAAGATATTGCATTACTGATCTAGAGACTATGAGATATTTTCCCCTATTCTTTTCCCCTTGGCCTTACTCAACTGTCAGTTCACTCCCCTGTTGAGCTTTCAACTTCTAGTGGCTGATCACCTACTGGGATCCCTTCTGTTTCTAAATGCACCATAACTTGAGCATTTGCCATTCCCACCTTCCACTCTTCTGCCTTTTCCATGAGGAACATCTGACTTGGGAGATAGTCTATTGGTGCCAATTGCCCAGTGAATTTTTTTCCTTAGCCACATTGACACTTGCCTTCGCACCAAGCTAAACTATTAATTCTCCACACAAGCAGTTGGTCAATATAATAAAATCCCTCAATCTGGCAGTTGTAAACTATCCACCTTCAGCAAATCAGTTTTCAAACTCTATCAGGGTTTGGTTCCTCAGAAGAAGTGCCTGCATGACAACTTCTTCCTCTTCTGATACAAAAAGGACACCCCTGCATCCACCAAAATCAATTGTCTTCTCCTCTGGAATAAACTTACATAATTTAATATGTAACATCCAGGATGCAATATGACAGTGTTTTCAGTGGAGCTGCCCCTAAAAGACAGCTCAGAAACTTCACTTAACCTGAAAAACAGTAGCTGTTTGCTTTGAAACATCTGGAAATGGAAATCTGTATCTACAAAATAACTGCTCAGCTGGTTCAGCTATTTGTTTCTTCTAGATCAGTGTTTCCCAACCTTGGCAAGTTGAAGATGTCTGGATTTCAACTCCCAGAATTCCCCAGCCAGCGAATGCTGGCTGGGGAATTCTGGGAGTTGAAGTCCAGACATCTTCAACTTGCCAAGGTTGGGAAACACTGTTCTAGATAGAGTTCGAGATACTTGCTTTCACTTATGCAGTCCAAAATGGTCCAGTTATGATTAAATGAATAACGCAACTATCGGCCTATAAAACAGAACTTTGACAATTGTGGTACAATAGTTCTCCAAAAATAACCCCACTTGAAACTTTTTTTGCCTTTCAATTTTTTTCCCCTTTAGGCATTGCAGTTTTCCTTTTTATTAGCTAATAAATTAATAGTCATTTTTAGTAATTTTAGGATTGGTACATAATCTATTTTCTTTTGTAAATTGCTCTGAAGACATGTTAAACAATGGCCATGATAATTTTTTAGAATTATTCATGGTAAACTATACAAAGGGTATCACCTCAGTTTGAGGCCATAAATACAGCTAAACTGATCAGAGCATTGAATATGGCCCATGTACTTCCCTGAAGATTGCCTTACAGTTAGATGAAGCAGACTGTAACAAACTGACAGACTTTAACTGGCTGAGTTCAGGATGCGGATCTATAGGTGTATGAAATTCCTTCCACTTTCTATTACAGTATTACATCACAAACTAAAGCATTCTCGATATGGACTTAAAATGTTAAAAAGTTAATAAAATTTTCTCCTTTTTGTATCTTACTGTAACCTAACCCTGTAATTAAACCTTAAAAAATGCATTTTGAAAAATTCTGTATTATGTCACCTCCTCTACTTCTTTTGTTTTTCTATTTGTTGCATGCCTTGGTTAAGCAGGGACTGTCCTCTTCCACTCTGTAAATTGCTGTGCACACAGAAGGTACTGCTATTACTATGAAGTGTTATAATTTTAAATGACCTCAAGCTGGTCACTGTTTCAGGCTAACTTTCCTCACAGATTTTTTATAGAGATAAAAGAGAAAAATACTATTTACAATAATAGCGTATGGAACTCTTGGGAAGTGATTGGATAGGAAAGTATGATATAAAATCATAAATAATTATACTTGTACAGCAATGAAGGTGGTCAGAAAATGTCATCTCTATTAATTTTTTGGCTCAAGCCCTTTAAAATTTGAAGCGGCATGCACAAGAAAATACACCTTATTCTGACTTTTGCTTTTTGGAGAAGTCCTATTTTAAGATCTGTTAGAGTGTGTTTCTAATTGATACACTTTGGGAACAGAATGATTGTGATTTGCTCAAAATTACCTAGAAAAGGATTTAGAATCAGGACTTACATTGTAGACATCACTGGCAGCTTGAGGCCACAATGTACATTGCAAATATGAAAGACTACTTTTCCTGACACACACTATGATTATATGTTCAAAAATAGAATATGAGCCTGTTTTATGCGGTGGTAGCAGATTACAAGATCTAAGGCAGAGATTATTCCTTCCTTGTTACTCACATACATTTAATAGGTTTTGTTAGCATGCAGTTCATACATTTGTCATCCTAGGAAGAAATCCTGTCATTGAATTACGCCTATTTCAAAAAGGACACATGTTCATATGAACAGAGTTGCCTTATGTAGTCAGAGGATGTCCCCAGTTTTTTTCTACTGGAGCTTTCTCAGGTGGGGAATCTTTTTTCAGTTCCAATTGAGATCATTTGAACTGGATAGATCAGGAACATGATTGGGGATCGTTGGCTTGCAAACTGGATGTGCTATCGGTGGGCTCCTAAACAATAAGATACAAAAGTAGTATGCAATGTGTGTTTGTTTGCCTTGTGATTTGAATTAACTTCACAGGAGAAACCAACCAGAACAGTTGCAGTGCCTTGATACAATGTACTCTGACCATTCATCAATCCCTAATAACACCTTCAAGTTCTTTTCTCCCTCCATCCCCCTGCAAAGTATCCTGAAACTGATTTTTTCATTCTACTCAACTGTTCCAACATCCTTGCTATTTCAATTTCACCCTGAACACTACTACTGGAAGGCATCAGCTACCGTACTTATCTGCATTTTGTATAATATGACATTGCTTGAGATTTGCACCATCCTGCTTGTGAACAATGAATTCAAGTCATGTGAGGACCCTGCAAGGTGAGTCACAGGTTGCAAGACAAGATGGCACATGAAGTCAGGCCAGCAACTGCACTTCATCACAATAAACTGAGCTTTACAACAGAGAAGTTCATTCAGTCTTTCCACTTGGTTCTTCTTGCTCAAACTATGGAAAGTTCCTCCAAGCATCTCTCTCTGATCAAAGAAAGAGAATCCAAGACTGACATTCCTGAGTCATTGTGGGAAAGAAGAGGCTTGGTTGTCACTTGAAGCACTTTCTGAAAGGCATGGTAAGATCAGTAACATGTGGAAATACCCAATTCGATATATTCCTTATGGATAAAAGGAACCAAGGGAACGGAATTTTTTAATATAAAATAAGCATAGAGGTAAAACCAAAATCATGGGTCCAATGAGAGTGCCTCTGATAGCTCATGCCTGTGTATTTCATTCATACAGAACAAAATTAAAATGTCCCTGGCAACAACAATGTGCACCTGCCCATTCATTTACGTCTGCTTAGCTGAAGAATAGCTATAAAAAGGGATACAATAAGGAAAACTTTGTGAAGCTATAAGGTGGGCAATTCTTCTTGGTGGTTTCAGTTACAAAGCAAAATAAAACACCACTGTGGCCAGCAGACCTTGCATAGGAGTGAACAAGTGCAACAGAATAAAGATTTGCTTACCTGCAACAGTTTGCCTTCAGCAGGGGTGATCTCTGCAATGCTAGCAAAGACTCCTTCCAGTGTGAGGGGTTCCAGTTTGAAAGGAATTACCCGAATTATTGCCTTCTGGGCCAAAGTCCGCTCGGCTTCCATTGCTGCCACCAGTGCCAGTCCCGAGTAGCCTAGTCGTATCTGCAGCATAGCCATTAGCAGCCAAGGCCAGAGGACTGCCAGCTGTAGCTGGGGGCCAACACTCATGCTCCCAGCTGCAGCAGTGTGCTCTGGCCACACATACTGCTCAGGAATGTGTCCTCACCCCACCAGCAGGTTCCAACAACGGGTAAAATTGTTGAGGATTATAGCCCTCTGTGCAACTGCAGTCAATGGGGCAAACAAGAAGCAAAGGGTAGTTACCTGGAGCTTCTTCCAGGCTTTCCTCTCCCCCTTATCTCAAAGTTTCTTCATGCCACGTGTTTGTAAAATCCTTGAGCTTCACAAGATTATAAGAACCACAGATCAGGTCTTCCTCTTCCTCCTCCTCCTCCAGATAAATTCAGACATGGTGAGAAAAACCAATGGGGTATGAATAGCATATGGTATGAAGAGTTCTTGGTTTCTTCTAGGAAGACTGCTATACCTGATTTTAGACAGTTCCCCATGGAAGACAATATCAGCTTCTCAATCCTTTCAGGCTTTTAGATCCTAGGATGGCAAACAGGACCGAACCTGATATCAGATGACCTTAGCAGCCCTTGTTGACTCCTGAAAAGTGAATTGCTTTTTTCATATATTCTTTTCTCTGTTAATGCCAACTACTTTTGTCTTTTGTTTCTATTTATGCCACACATTAAAGCACAGAGTAACCGTGCATGTACTTGCATTTAGGAATTTGAATGCAAACCTGGTTTTTCTTACTCATTGTCATCTGTTTGATCTTTTATTCATATTTGCATGCCTCCAATGCCTGCACCTCACTCACTTTGTTGAATTAAAAAAATTTAAGTTGGAATTTTCCAGCGGTTTGTCATTTTTAATACAGAAAATATAGTCCGTGGCTCCCCAAATTTATGAAATAAAAAAGGCATTTCTCAGATGTTTTCCAGAACTTGGAAGCTAAAAAAACAGGAAAAACAACTACAGATACACCTGTGTTTTATTTCATAGCTGTGCAAATCTCAGAATGTGTTTCCTTTTAGAAGTTAAATGCAAATTAACACAATTAAACATTAAAAAGCATGCTTGATTATAACTGTAGAAAAGCTGCAGAAATTTATCGGTTAAACTCTTTGATCAGAGAAAGAAAAAATAAATTTAAACTGGTATGCAAACCTGTTAGAGAGTTGTGACTCTAAAAATCCATGAGAAAAAAATCCCAGCAGTTTTTAAAAAAATCCTGGATAAAATATTTCAATTATCAAAATGTATTCTGAATCTTACCTACAAATTTCAGGTAAGGAAAGAGAAGTGGGAAAAACTCACAGAAACTCTTTATACAGGTAAATGTGAAATTCCAGAGTCTGAATCAGAAAGAAAAATTGACTCCCGGCTGAAGGCTTGTGAGTCAGGCGTGGCTGAAATCTAATTTCCAAAAACAACTTAAAAATCTTGCTAAAAATCCAGGAAAATTTCTGGAAACTCCTTTTGAATTTGAGTAGTCTCCCCTTCTTAGTAGGCATATCTAAGCAGTACGCAGGATGGCAGTTGCTTGAAACAGCAGATATCCATGAGAAGACTGCATGAAAAACACAATGCAATCATTCTTCAAAGGCAAAACAGAACCCAGTGGGATGAAGTGAACTTGGAAAAGTTCCGCAGAGCTCTTGAAAAAGTCTTCTTTCCTGAAAATCACAACTGGCTTAGCTCCTGGAAGGCAAAAGTAGATTGTAGCTTGTGCTCTTGGCTTCCCTCCCCTAGGACTACAAGCACTTTCTACCTGCTGACACAAAGTGAGGGTGGAGCAGCCAAAGGCAGTAACTCCACCCCCTGAATGTGATTTTCAGAGTTCTTAGACTCCCTCTCCTGATTCAGTAGTAAATTGCACTTAACATTTGCTTCCTTTTGACATGAATTGGCTAACTAGTCTATATAAGCAAGATTCACTTGCTGCATTTTCCAAATAATTATGTACAGAGAAATGGAAAAGGAAAATAATTCGATCAAATGTGTTAAGACAAATCTGTGTTTCAAGATTTTTAGTATGACACTTTCAATTATATTGAAATAACTACAGTAATTTGATCACTGAAGGAAGGATTGACTTATAAATGGAATAGCTAAAGTCTGCAGCTAGTACCATAGCTTTTCTTCAAGTCTTAATTTTGGTTGTGTTGTTTTTTCCCCAATAGCTGTTGCAAGGAAGATTTTAGGTAATGCTGATTTTTAGAAATCTGGAATTCAACTATTACTGTCTTCTGACATCAGCTGGGTGAGTAATACCACAGGCCAGACAGGAAACTTCAAAGCAAGATTACCCAGTTGAAGCTGTAATTTAGGATGTGGTATAATTCCACTGGGTACAGCATTCAGGTTACTAGAAAGTCAAGTATTCAGTAATGTACAGAACTCCATGCGAAAACCAGTTTTGCAATAATTTTATTTAGATATGGAGAAAGGTCAATTTTCTTCAAATAAAAGAAGGAAAATATGGATATTTGATGTTTTGATTTGTTCTTTATTATAATGAAGATCTCCCATTTGTAGACTGTTACTGAATTTTTTCTTTTAAATTACTTACTATACAGTGTTAAAATGACTATGTGGACTGTCCTTTCACTTTAGTACACTTTTGAGGGTGGAGTGATTTAGTACTTAATTTTATTCAAATGAAAATAAAATACTTTACTCTCCCATAGGACTATTAAGACCAAAGCAGTAAAAATCCAGATAATCACTAGATGACAGCATATAGATACAGAAAATTCAACCTATCGTTCTGCTGTCTAGCTATTCTGGATTTTTGCCAGAAAATCTGGTAGTCCTACTCATGTATTACTATAGCAAACACTGGACTTCTTTGGAGTAATCCTTTTTATTATTTATTAATAGAATACATTTTAGCTGAAAGCTGTGAAAGTACTGAGAAGGTTGTTCCAGATAGAGTTATGCTGAGTATTAGCATCAAGCAATATTGTAGAGATTTCTTAAATAATTTGAATATTATTTTCTCCTTTGCCAGTTTGAATATTCTTTCTTTTCTACAAATGCTCAAGAGCCAAATAACTGAGTCTATAAATATGGTAGGAGATCCAGCTCCTTGGCCTCATTTTCCAGTTAGTTTAGAGACAGATGTAAAGATATAAATATCACCATTTCCTGGCTGAGCCTTAAAAATAGAGGCCCATTTAAATGTTCTTTATTAATAATTTTGAATTATTAATAAAGCTATGCTACAATACAATTATTTCCTGTAGTCCAATCAGGTATTTGCAACATTTATTTGGATCTGCAACAGACCTGAATGAAATGCCTATTTTAAATTTAAGTCAGGACTGATATACAAGCACCTCTTACCATTTTTTAAAATTCAGAGACCTTGCTAAGTATTCTCCCTGCTTGTGTAGCATTTTATTCTTCACTTAATTTTCTTATCTTAATATTAGACTGAATGTATATAGATGGACAAATGGAGCCTCTGAAAAATGATTGGAATTATCTCAAAATAATCAGTATATCAAAGCAATGGAAGCTTTGCAAGAAATAATATATTACTGTCTTGCAAATCAATATGAGGCTATAGCTGAGTTTGTGTGGTTGACTTTGGTTCATCCTGCCTTTCATTGAGAGATAATGGATGTAAGAAGTCTAGGAATTGCATAAAGTCAATTGGAATAACAGATCTATCTAATCTGAGTTTTTGAGGAATTATATTCTTATGCATTTTTCAGAGTTCTGGGAAATCAGAATAGTCTTAAAACACATTCTCATCATGCTACATCATTTGCATGTATTATAATTACAACATAAATACATTCGAGTACAAAGTCATTACTCTTTAAACTCTATTGTCAATAAATACAATCATATTGAACAAGTTAAATAGCTTGCAAAGACATTTAAGATAAGCAATAAAACAACATAAGCCTTAACATTTGTTTTATGTTGGCCCTAGAATGAGGAAATTATTAAAACACAAGAATGTACGATTAACATAAAATATCCAGCAGCTATTAGAGATGGAAAAATGAAGAAAGAAAGAAAGAAACGGCTTGTGTAATTAACTAGAAAATGAGACAAACAGTCTTCAAATGAAATTTGAACAATCCTACGGGGACATTTGTGGCAGCTGTTTGAAATACAGCTTTTCCACTTTTAACAGATTTGGACAAATAAGTTTATTAATTAGATGAAACAGGTTAAAAAATAATTTAAACCTATTAAAGAGGTATTAAAAACTGGTGGGATTATTTACAAGTGTGACAAAAATGAGCAATGGAAGAGAGTTTTATTTGTCATAACAGTCCCCAAAATACTCCTGGAATGAAAGCCACTGCTCTTCCCCAGCTGGCTACTGCTCTGCAATTGTACATACTTTCCACCAACTTCTCACTCCCTTAATTCTTCTTCCTTTGGAAAATGTTCTTGCTTGCAAGCCACATCCACTAGCAAATGTAGATCTAGGAAGAACACAAATGGCAATCCAATATTTATTCTGTAGTTTGGTTCTTAGGATGTAAAGTACATCTTAAGAGATAGAAAATGTACCCTGCCTGTCTTAACTAATGGGGTTTCAAACCCATATTTGCCAGCTAGAGTTCCCCAGCAGCTGTGGCAGAACAGTGTTTCAATGAAAAATTAGGCATTTTCTTTCTTGCTACATTGAACAGATACAAATTGGTAGGGGAAGTAATGCACAGATAGCCAGTGTTGTAAGGAATATCCTTCTGGGTTCAGTTCCAAGTGGGAAAAAGACACGGGATTCATGGAAGTTGTTTGGAAATAAGGTTTAATGGTGGACAGGAGCACATGGCATGAGCTCCTGAACAGAAAAGGTGGATCACATGCTTCCAGATGTTGGGTGAAGAGAAAAGGAAGGAAAAGATGCTGAGTCCCTTGGTTTTATTATCTCTGTTGGGCCACACCTCTTAGTTTCCTGTTCCTGTTTATGTAATGCACACCGATTGGTGGTCAGACCCCCCCTAGGGGTGGGGGTCTTAGCTAGCCTTTTAGGCTGTCTCCCAAGCTTTTTTGAGTGCTGGTAATTTTCCAGGTGGCATGTGGTAGAGGGCTAATCCTCTCATGTCCTAAGGGTGAAGGTCTTAATCCCATCACCCTGGAGCTGAAGGGAGGCAGGGAGCTGCAGGAAGCTGCTTTGTATTTAAAACACGTTTCTCCTCATCCAAGGAAACATATTCTTCCTTTTCAATATTTCCTAGGATATTTCATTTTTCTAGGAGAGGGGTGGGTGCTAACTTCCTTCACCACTTACAAATCCACATCTACAGATAACTATATTTGTGTGGTCTCTTTCTATTATGTATACAGGTGAATAATAATTATAGTTAAAGAATATAGAATAGGTACGTATATAACATCAAGATAGAATAGAATAGAATAGAATAGAATAGAATAGAATAGAATAGAATAGAATAGAATAGAATAGAATAGAATAGAATTCTTTATTGGCCAAGTGTGATTGGACACAAGGAATTTGTCTTTGGTGCATAATGCTCTCAGTGTACATAAAAGAAAAGATACATTTGTCAAGAATCATGAGGTACAACACTTAATGATTGTCATAGGGTACAAATAAGCAATCAGGAAACAATCAATATTCATATAAATCGTAAGGATACAAGCAACAAGTTACAGTCATACAGTCATAAGTGGGAGGAGATGGGTGATAGGAACGATGAGAAGACTAATAGTAATAGTAGTAAAGATACAAGGGAATACAACTGCTGCTAAAGATCTCATCTGCATTGGCTTTAACATGTTATCTGTAACACCAAATAAAGGTAGTGAGTTGAAATTACACTGTTGTTTATGTCAAGCAGACATCCTTCTCAGAAAGGCAGCAGATAAAGCTGAAACGTAACAGACTGAACTTGCAGATTTAATAGTGTTACTATTTTTATTTTTATTTAATACACATGTATGTAAGTGCAGTCCAAGCAGATAACAAAGAAATCACAGCATACTATGTATTTCAAGAAGAGACACCTGATTAGCATAATCAGAACGAGGAAGGTGCTGCCACAATTTTTACACTCCTGAAACAAGATTTCAAAAGCCAAAGAATTCATGTCTCCAAAGAGAAATATAATTCCTGGACCAAATAAAGTGCAATCAAGGAAGAAATTATTAAAGTCCCAAGGATCCATTCCTAACCATCATGATGCCAAAATGATTAGACAGACATTGTGATGTCATGAAATAAGCTCTACTCTTTCATATTGTATCACAACAGTGTGCAAGTACATAAGGACAGAGTTTGTACGGTGATATCACAACAATATTTTGTCAATTGCACTCCCACCTTGTAGATGCCTATTGTCCAAGTACCAAAATTTCCTCAGCAAAACAGAAAGCTCTCAGAGAGGCAATTACTATGGTGATTAGAAAAGAAGTGAATGAAAATCACCAGGAATAAACCTATGACATGGAAGGTAAGGGTGGGGCTTCCTACCAAAGATTTTTATTTTAAAACATTCCAAAAATACTTCACACAAGCCCTAAACCATAAGCACTGCAATTACAACCAAGACATATTGCAGAAAAGATGATTTTGGCATAACAGTTCAAACTTAGTGATAAGAGTTGTTTAACATTTAAACAACCTATTTCAGGAATTGTTTGGTTTTCTTTTTGCTAGATATGTATGGCTGTGAAGTTCCATTCTGTCCTGCAAATCCTGCACTAAGCAGGCCTAAATGATACTCTACATTATTTTCAGCTCTTTAACTATATTTTGATTGTGAGATCAAGAGATCAGATAAAGGTCAACAGATTGTACATTTTATTTTCCCTTCAATCTAATGCTCAAATTCTCCTTCAGTTGAAATCCTACACATAAGTCTTCTAAACATAGGCGGGACTAACTGAGCAGAAAAATACACACACACACACACACACACACACACACACACACACACACACACACACACACACACACACACACACACTTCTGCTGCCCATCTTCATTCACAGAATCGCATGAAGGTTATTCAATGTTTATTATGAGGGATGATCAATAGTGCATTAGTAATCAGAATCCCATACTAATACAGATAGTCCTCAACTTAGAACAGTTCATTTAGTGACTATTCAAAGTTACAACAGTGCTGAAAAAAGGGACTTACGACCATTTTTCACACTTATAACATTGCAGCATCCCTGTAGTCACATGATCAAAATTCAGATGCTTGGCAACTGCTTCATATTTATGAGTCATACCATCCCATGGTCATGTGATCTCCTTTAGCGATCTTTTGACAAGCAAAGTCAGTGGGGAAACCAGATTCACTTAACAACCGTTACTAAATTAGCAACTGCAGTGGTTCACTTAACAATTGTGCCAAGAAAGGTCGTAAAATGGGGCAAAACTCACTTAGCAACATAAGTTTTGGGCTCAGTTGTCGTAAGTCGAGGACTACCTGTATTTCAATCTTTGTACAAAAGATAAGTGTAATTCATGTTAACTGTCCTTTATGCAGGTGTCTGAGGAATTAGCAAAAACAAAATTCCTCTAAAAATTGAGGAAAAACATAGCCTCAAGTATTTCAATATAAATAAATTTATATGAGAAGACACCGAAAGCCTACCATTCTTACCAGGGGATTTGCCCTTCTGTGAACTGCTCCTTCTTTCTCTGCATTTGGTTTGGATGGATGAAACTGAATCTTTGGCACATTTGTTGAGAGGACCCACCTCTGAAACGAGGAAACCAATTTGTTCTGAGGATGCAACAGTCTCTGATGTATTTGTCTCACACTTTATATTAGGATCCTCCTTATAAAGAAGTAAAACACACAAATAAGCAATACATTTATTTCAAAAATTTCGGAAACCGGCACAAATCCTTGAAGCCCTTTCTCCACAATATAATATTTATTTCATTACTATTCCAGGGGCCCAGGATGGTCTTTGTCAGTGATGGCTAACCTTTTTCTCGTCGTGTGCTGAAAGCGCGTGCACGCGTGACAGCGTGCACACACGTGTGCTGGCACCCATAATGCAATGTACATGACATCTCCTGCACGCCTCACCCCTGCGCATGCATGCGTGACCCCCTGTGCGACCCCCCGTGCATGCGCACACGACTCCCCCGCCCTGTTTTGGGTCTAGTAGGCCTCCCTGCAGCCTCCTGGGACCAAAATCAGGCTGTGGGGGAGCGCAGCAGCCCCATGCCCTATGCGCATGTGACCCCCACCCCCGCGCCCCGCCCTCCGTGCATTCACGGCAGATACCCGAAAATCAGCTGGCCGGCAGGAGGTGCGCGTGCATGCGTGGTAGAGCTGAGTTGGATGACGGCTCGCGTGCCCGCAGAGAGGGCTCTGCGTGCCACCTGTGGCACACGTGCCATAGGTTCGCCATCACTGGTCTATGTTGTTTCCCACACATGATGCCATAACAAAGACTTACGGTAAGAAGGAAAAGTGGGAAGCCTATCATCCAAGGTTTCTTTACAAAGCTACATGTACAAAGGCATATTTAGAACAACCAACAGAATGTATGGGCTATTGTGGAAAAGGAGGTTATCTTTCAAAGAACAATTAAATTTTACTCTTAAAATTATCCCCATTATCTTAATTACCAGTGTCATCCAAATAGGCATCATCGCAGCAATAATGGTAAAAATATTTCAGAAACACAATTATTTTCAGAACAATTATTTGGTAAAAATATTTCAGAAACACAATTTTCAAATATTCTCTGCCATTATTTAATGCCTTGATGCATGACTTAGTTAACCCTAACCCTATTTGTCCCATAAAGTATTAAATCTATCATCTCGAATTAACTAATTGGAGGGGCTTCCAAGAACTGAACACTCAGAATTGGTAAGAAGTTACTGAATATAGTTTAGAATGCTTTATGAACCAAATTAAACAAACTGTAGTTTAATGCAACTTGTATAACCAGCCAGGGGTGATTGATCTAAGGCAGTCCAATAAAACTTTGGTGGTTGAGGATGAGTTCAGACTTCCTTAGTTACAATTTGACCTATGATCATGACAATAATCTTAATATTATGACTGCAATCATGCAATAAACTTCTTTTTTAAATTAGCCCATTTTCTGAGTTTACACAATTCAGTCAACAATAACTAATGAAACTGGCTGGGTTCACACAACATGCTGAGTGACAAAAAAAAAGCTAAGCAAAGTTAATATTAACCAAATATTAACCTTAGAAAGTTGTGTAAACACAGCTGCTAGTTTTTAACTGACCTGTCAAGTAAGTTATATGAACACAGGTGAATTTGTTTTAACAAAACTTTAATAGTGAATATTATATTCAACTGTGTTAATTATGCACATTAAGCAATATTTGTATTTTATAATTTTGAAAATCAATGATTTGATGATGCCATGAAATATATTGTTTTAATTCTAATTTAAATATTTGCTCACTACTGAAGTACATGGGGATGAGATTATCAGTCCAGAATATATCATAGTTGTTACATTGTTCCCTACCTGTGGCTGACTGAATGGAAGCTCCTCTTGAACAAATACCATGGGAGACACTGCAGAAGACTGGTTCAGTTGTTCTTTGACCTTTGCTAATGTTTGTGGTGTGACTGTAGGCTGTTGCACTATTTGAGCTGTGGTATTCTCCACAGGTTCTGTGGTTTGAATAGCGTAGATAAACTCTGGAGACTGTGGCAAGGAGCATGCTATAGCTTGTTCAGACTCTACAACAAAGGATGTGATATCTGAGCCTACAGGTGTTAGAGGTTCTAAGTGGCTGGTTTGACCTGAAGAAGCTGTATCACTATTCCCTGAATTAACTATTAATTGCTGGTTTCGATTTGACTGTGAAGTTGGACATTGGTTCTCCACTGGTTCTACTTTTACCATTTCCAGCTTTGGGGATGAATGCATTTCATCAACAATCTGGAAGACGGCTTCTAGATTGACTTCTGTCTTCTTGTTTTCATCAGAGGTGTTGCAGGACCAATTAGAAGGCAAAAATTCAACTGGATATGAAGATTGCATTGGTGGATTCTAGTGAGACACAGACATTTATTTGTGCATTTTAGCACTGATGAGTAAAACAAGACTATATAACCCAATAATATATTTGTCTTTAGCTGTCTATAATACAGTTACTTTTTTAAAAAAATACAAAGACTCCAAAGACTTCATTAACAAATTTTAATTTTAGTGTCCTCTTTGTAACTTATCTCTAAAAGAAAAGGCTATAGGAAATAAACAACTAAATATTATTTGAATTTAATATAACAATATTGCTGCAGAGATTGAATTTGAACTGGGCTTTCTGACATTAATCTTCAGAAATCTTGGGAGAAATCTATTGTATGAACAATTTATATTAGTTCAGAGTCAAAGCAATTAATATAGAACATTTAAATATAGATGTTTATGGTTTTAGGAACTATTTTCCTTAAAAAGAAAATACTTAACAGAATTTTTAAAGATTATATATCATTCTACAACTAATTTTTGGTTTTTGTAAACAATAAATTTCTAATTATTGAAATAATTTACCATGAACAAAAATCTTACATGTTCAGCCACAGATATAAAAAACTTGTGACCAAGGGGGAATCAATTTGATGTTTCTTAAATTTACTTTTTAATCTTAATACCATACACCAGTGATGGCGAACCTTTTTTGGCTCGGGTGCCAAAAGGGTGTGCGTGCACGCGATAGCGTGTGCTTGCGTGCCCACACCCATAATGCAATGCCCTCCCCCTGTGCATGCGCACAACCCCCGCACTGCCCCCCGTGCATGCGCAGAACCCCCCGCTGCCCCCCCGCACATGCGCACAGGCCTCACTGAAGCCTCTGGACTTCCAGTAGGCACGTTGGGCCGTTTTTTCACCATCCCCAGGGTTCAGGAGGCTTTCCTGAAGCCTCGGGAAAGCGAAAATGGCCGAAAAGAAGGCCAAAAATCAGCTGACCATGCGCGCTGGAGCTGACTTGGGCAACGCTTCGCGTGCCCTCAGATATGGCTCCGCGTGCCACCTGTGGCACCCGTGCCATAGGTTCGCCATCACTGCCATACACCTAACTACTACAGAAACAAAGTGAATTTTCAAAACTTCACTATGTTATGACATGCCATCAAGGTCAGGATTCAGAAAAGCATACAATATATTGCATTGGACATGCCTTAGATAGGTCACTGGAACTTAGCCAATTCATTCACCTGAAAATAGCTGCAGTGTGTATAGATTGAGGCTGTAGGACTACCACAACCACTTAGGGGATCCATGTGGGTAGGTGGAGAACAACATTGTAATACAGCTAGAAAGAAAAGAAGAAAAATTAAAAGGCAGAAATGATATTCTCAGTTAATTAAAAGAGTTTTCTGAATTGCATTTAATACTATTATAGTTCTCCCAAATGTAATCTAGCAGTGGATTATGGTATAGTATAGGATCCAGGGGCGGGTTCCTAATTTTTTTACTACCACTCTGTGGGCGTGGCTTATTTTGTGGGTGTGGCTTGCCAGCCATGTGACTGGGTGGGCGTGGGCATTGGGAGCTTGGCAGCAGCCGGAGAAGCGAGGGGGCATTGCCCACCCGCAATGCAGCCCCCCACAGCGGAAGTAGCAAGACTGCAGCAGCAGTTCTTCTAGGAGGCTCCGTCCGGCCTGAATGCTTCTCCCCATTCGATGATCCTAGGCTCCTGCCGCCCGTTCCCCCTCCTCTCAGCAGCTCGAGAAGCCTCGAACGTGCAAAAATGCCTGGGATCATCACCGCACGTTCATAGCTTCTTGGACTGCTTAAGGGAGGGGAACTGAGATAGATCCTGCCGCCCATTCCCTCTCCCCTCAGCAGCTCGAGAAGCCTCAAACATGCAAAAATGCCTAGGATCACCACCGCGCGTTCGTGGCTTCTCGGACTGCTGAAGGGAGGGGAATGGAGATAGCTCCTGCCGCTCGTTCTTTCAGCGTCTCACGCGCTCCCTCAACTATCCTCCCCTGCTTGGATTCACTGTGGGGTAGGAAGGCAGCGCATGCGCAGTGCCGGAAGCTCGGCTTCTGGTCATGCGCAAATTTAAAAAAAAAAAAATCTAAAAAAAAATTTTTTTTAATGGCAGCGCCCAACCGCACCGGTACTGTGACGTCACCAGTGGGCCGCTACCGGTGCTATAGAGTGGACCGCACTGGTAGGAACCCACCACTGATAGGATCAGCAGAGATGGGCTACAGACCTACCGTATTTTTCGGAGTATAAGACACACCGAAGTATAAGACACACCTTAGTTTGGGGGGAGGAAAACAAGAAAAAAAGGCCTCTGCCTCCAAGCAATTTGCCTGACCCATAAAAATAGCAAAGAATTGGAGAAATGTACATTATGCCAGAAAGTTTTCTTAAATGTAGTCATACTAACTCCTCCCAATTATTTAAATAGATCTACTCCAAGGTAAGTCAGTATTTAACTCTAATACTAAACAGGACACTGTTCCATTTCAGACTATACCTGTACAGAGCTGTTAAAATTAATTAAAATTTCTGGAAGTATACATTATTCTCTATTATTTAAAAGAAGATACAATAGCACTGGGCCTCTTCAGAGCAAGCATTTATTTTAAAAAGCTTCTTTATTTTGTTAAGTTGTCTAGATTTACAGGGGTCTCCAACCTTGACAACTTTAAGACTTGTGAACTTCAACTCCCAGAATTCCACAGCCAGCAAAGCTAACAAAGCTGGCTGTGGAATTCTGGGAGTTAAAGTCCACAAGTCTTAAAATTGCCAAGGTTGGAGACCCCTGGCTCTAGAACAATAATAAAGCAGTCTTTAAAAAATAAGTCTAATAATTTGAACATTCTACAGACATTTATAGTTATTCACTTACCCCCTTTCATCCAGTTCAGCAGAAAATAAAAATCTGCGTGTCTCTCCCAGCTATTTGCCTCTTTGCAGTTTCAGTTTCATTTTAGCACGTGGCAAATCAGCTGGGGATTGGGAAGCTGCTCAGGACTTGCTTGTCTTAACAGGCTGTTCCCTGTTTGCTGCAAACAGGTAAATTGCTGGAAGACAGAGGCCAAAGGGTGGGGTGGCTGGGTGGGTGGGGCTACATTCGGTGTAAAAGACGCACTCAAGTTTTCACCCTCTTTTTGGGGGTAAAAAGGTGCGTCTTATACTCCAAAAAATACGGGTATATAAAAAGCAGACATGATCGGAGGACTAATTCCTTCCCCTAAGTAAATGATTTATATGTTTTAAACACATTATTTGAAAGGGTTCTTTAAGTTTAAGAGGAAAACTGAAAATAGTACTCCGCTGGGTAAAATATACTAATACATACCCTCTCCCAAACCAACAGCATGCCTTGAGTCCCATAGAGTGTGTTGATATAGAGCAGCCCAAGCACAAGAAATGTGAAAAAAAGACTCTTTAGGGAAATTCTTTATTAATCCAAAATTTGTGAATAGCTACGGTAGGTTCAGAGTTGGATTGCCAAACATAGTTTTATAAGGAATTGTGCTTTCTAGATCACCCTGTCTTAAAGCCTAGGCCTGTGATAAAATTCAAACCTCACTAAACCTAAAATTTAAACCTGGATTGGCTACTTAGCCTGGTTGGATCAAAATACTTGGGTCTTCAAATAGGCAAATGCAGAAGAATGCATAACAAAGATTATTCTATTTCTATTTAACCCAACACTGGGTCATTAATGTGTTTTACATAAAGCAATTTTTGAGTCCATGAAAACAGAAGTATGTGCAGTTTTTTCACAATTACTAAGCCCAATTTATATAGAAAGTCAGCTAATTATCACTCAATTATAATTCATTTAGTAAACTTTTAAAGGCAGAACATCACCAAGGAGTATTGTGGAATTTATGAAGGCAAATACAGGTAGCCCTTAACTTACAACCATTCATTTAGTGACCATTCGAAGTTACAACAGCACTGAAAAAAGTGATTATAACTGCTTTTCACACTATATTACCCATGGTTATGTGATCAAACTTCAAATGCTTGGCAACTGGTTCATATTTATGATAGTTGCAGTGTCCCAAGGTCATGTTATCACCTTTTATGACCCTCTGACAAGCAAAGTCAATGGGGAAGCCCAATTCACTTAACAACCGGGTTACTAACTTAACAACTGCAGTGATTCACTTAACAACTGTGGCAAGGAAGGTCATAAAATGTGGCAAAACTCACTTGTTTTGCTTAGCAATGGAAATTTTGGATTCAATTATGGTCATAAGTCAAGAACTACCTATATTGCATAAGGGAAAGAAAGGATTAGCATTTAGTGATAATATTCAAACTCACTGGATACTGTACACAACTAATTTATAGAACCAGTTAAGAACAACTTTTAAAATAAGTTTCAAATGTAAATGATCAGATTGTCATTCAGAAAAATGATTGTGTTGAATGAATCTTCTCTGTTGTTTGATGTTGAACACTTTCCCCTCACAGGCTTATAATCCTACTGCTCAGAAGTCATTTTTAACCAAGTATCTGCTTATGACCTCAGTAGAAGAGCACAGCTTTGACAGCACTGATGTTTAAAATAGAACAGTCTGTCTGAACATTTTATTTGCTTGTTGTGTTAAGGCAAAACCCCAGGGCTGCTTTAACTAATATGAACAGCAAAAGCTAATATGACAGAGCCATAAGTCCCTGCTAAAACTTCAGTGGGTGCAATGTAAACATTAAATAAATGTATTCCTTTGTATGATGACATATACTAGAAACACTGCATAGTTTATGGATCTGTGCAGCAGGTTTCCAGGATATTTGAAGTTTAAAAAATAGACATATTGTAAGTACTTCATTAGTCCATGATCAAAGTGTATGATGTGGACTCTGAATACATATGAAATAGCTTTTAGACTTACCGGTAAGTCATAAATCAAAACACTGCCATTTCCTGACATTATTGAAAAAACAATTGAGTATAGATGTTTGGGGGAGGTCACATCAAATATCAAGTATTTAAGAAGTAGCTGTGTGATTCCATACTAAATACAATTCTAAAGTATAAACTTAAGTGCAGATTAAACTATAAATTCCAGGCTATGTTCTTTTTTCTTACATTTCCAGCTAAAATAATTGTGGGGAGCTGCCATCAGTATTTTAGATGATAGCTCTTGGCTGGATTAATACATTGCTTTGAGACAAATGATTGCTATTGCAGAGATAAGAAAAACTATAAATTCAGATATTGTTGGACTATTACTACTACCTTCTATTAGCTGCAGGTGGCACAGCCAGTGGTCACAAAAAATAGCTGTAACACAATAGGTGGCAGGACATAGAAGCCCCAAATATTCCCTAGGGCTCTGTTTATCTAAATAACAAGCAGATTTGCCATGGTATTTCTATATTATCAGGGATACCTTATCACAAGTCCTACAATGAGACAATCTACATACTATACATTATTACAAATTTGCATCTGTATTTTTATATATCAGATATTTTAATAGTTTTGTGGTTGGATGGGAGCCTTGCTGGAGGTTGTTGCTGCTGTTAAACACTAGTAAAAATTTTAAAGCATACTTTTAAACTTTTGATGAAATAAACGAATATTGGAACATGTTACCTGTTGGATAGTAAGCTTGGGAGTATGGTGCTGAAGCTGCATAACTGGTATATTTCTGGGAAGATGGGGCCATTGTCTGAGGCCCTTGTTGAATATGCACAGATGTAGAGCTGGGCTGCAGAGTATAAGTTACTTCTGTTGGGAACCTCTGCAACACAGGAAATGGAACACCTTTGTCTGAAAAAGCTGATGTCTCCACCTGACCTGGGAGCATTCCAAGAGAGTTCTGCCATGTTCTGGGAGGAAAAGGAGTCCGATCGGAACCTTTCAGTGGAAAAGCATTTTGGTTGTGAGATGATGGTGACAGGTAGGAATAAGGAGATAAACTGTCTCGCCGAAAAGATCGATGAACCTGTTCTAAAGTCAATGGAGCTGAAGATGGAGAGGAAAATGAGAAATTTGATATATTATCAAACATATGTCAGAAGCCACTAAGTCTCTAATATTGTATAATCACTGCTAAGCATGTTTGCCTATATTAGTTTTAATCAAATGATATAGCAAACAGTACTCAAAGAAGTAACTTCCTAGTTAGAATTGGAACTCTTAATTTGCATCAATTGACATACGTATATGATTCTGGATAGGATTTCTTCAGTGAGTATTAGCCCTGCTTTGGATATCAAATCATTCCTAGGACATTACCGTAGGATTAGGAAGAGTCTAGAGTGATAACATAATCTGGACTGATGTACTGATTTGTCACCACCCCTTGATTTCTATATTTAATTTGATACTAGGAGTATCCATTTCAGAATCAAAAATGATAGAGCCCTTTTTAATAATATTTAACACTAATAATAATATGCAATTAAATTAAAAACTACTAATTGAACATCTAAAAAATAATCTGGGGTAAAAAATATATACCTAAAAAGTGTTCATTTGGACCAAGGGAATATTAGAGCGTCAGTCTATTTTGCAAAATGAAGACTTTTTCTCGGTTTGCTAGTTGCCATAACTCTGAAAATGAGTTATGGCAAGTAGACAAAGGCCTCAATAATAGTCTACAAGTAAATTATGAAAGTGTTCTTCATTTTCAAGTTGTGAAGAATGTGAGATAATAACCAGCAGCCTAAATTAGATTAGAAATGGGCCAGAAATCAGTCCAGTTTTCTATGCTATTAAGTGTAGTCTAAAAATTTCTTAGGTGCAGGCTCAACAGATTTTTAAAAAATATTTTTTACAATTTCTGAGCTGTACCTTTTGGGATACATTCATATCAGGTTTTTAATATTTATTTTTGTTGCTGTCTCTGACGGTTGTATGCTGCTCATAGTTGCCTTTGGTGAGATGGATGGCTATATAAATTTTATAAATAATTAATGCAGTAGTCTAATTTATAGACATATTAATGTGGGTTAGTGCATCTACACCTATTCTTGACGATCACACCTCTATCAAATGACACATACCTTACTCTACTTGTGCGTTACAGCAATACATTCTATATGAAGCTATCTTTGAAAAGTGCTGAGAAACTACAATTGACCCAGAATAGACTTAGGCAATTAAGGAATTGTCACCTATTGGAAGTATGTGATTCTCTTATTTTAAAAAATTGGCTTATCGTTTATTCTGGACCGAACATAGAGAACTAGTAATATCCTTTAAAACATTTTGGACCAGAATATGCGAAAGACTACTTTCTGCTGTTTAACAGCATGAGGAAATTTTCAACAGAAGTCCTAGTCCTAATATACTCTCAGTAAGTAGTGTTATCTGGAAAGAGAGCTTTTTTAGTAGTAATATCTTTTTCCTCCCAAATGAGATTTGTCATAATCATTGTTTTAGACTTACATTGGATAGTTCAAATATTCTAAGAGTTACTATTCTCTCATTGCTTTAACTTGCTAGGTGCTGTTCAGTTCAATTATTTAAAGGATTACCTATAAACATAACCTGTTTTTTGCTGTTTTATCAAACCTCATTTTATTATTTTGCAATTATAAGAAGTATTTTGTCAATAGCAATAGCAGTAGCATTCAGACTTATATACCACTCCATAATGCTTTACAGCACTGTCTGAGCGGTTTAGTGTCAGCATATTACCCCCAACAATCTGGGTCTTCATTTTACCAAAACTGGTACACATGTATTTGTTACTTCTTGTGATATATGTGGGATTTTCTTACATGGGTATATTTGTGTAGCAATATTACCTTACATGAAACAATCCTAATAATGGATGCAATGAAAAATGATAATTTATAGTTCTTCTAAGCTTATAATGACCATCTATGAAATACTTCTTCCAGCTGTTTGTGAGATTTCTACCTTTTCTCCTCTGTGATACTGGGTCTCAATGAAAAATAATATACCCTATTAAAAATGGAGAGAATATTATAGAATGCCTGCTCCAGTGCTCTCCCTCCTGTTCTTCTTGTTTCAATTTTATTAACCTGCTAGTAATCTCCAATTGATCTTGATGAATAATTTAATCTATTTTCATCCTGGTCCTATGACTGACAAGTATTATTTAATGTTTCTATAGCCATAGCAAAAGGGGGCATATTGGTTCAGCGGTTAAAGATGCTGAGTTTGTCAATGACAGCCCAGGTTTGAGACCTGAGTGCCATATGGTGGGCTCTGCTCTTGTTACTTGCTTAAGCTCCTGGCCATCTAGCAGTTTGAAAGTTTGCAAATGCAAGTAGATAAATAGATATCACTTTAGTGGAAAGGTAACAGTGTTCCATGTGCCTTAGCATTTAACCATGCTGGCCACATGACCATGGAAAATGTTTTCTGATAATGCTGGCTCCCTCAGCTAAGAAACGGATGAGTACCGCCCCCTAGAGTTGGACATGACTGAATGGGGAAACCTTTACCTTTATAGTCATAGCAACTAGTCAATTTGGTAGTCATTTATCAGTGATATGCTCCTGTTTCTTCATATATTACTGGAGACTTGAAAAAAAAGCTGCATTAACTAACAGAATGGTGATAGTATGAAATGCATACAGCACCAATTATTTAAAATAAATACTGAAAAACTGAAAAAAGGAATCAAGCATATTCTAACAAAAGATGGAACAAATGGAACATGCATAAAGCATATCTCGTTCCAAATCAGCCAGCTAAACTTTTAGTTTTTTCAGATTTTTTTAAAAAATTCCCAGCATCGTTTGAGGAAAAGAAATTCTGACATTAAATCATGTTTAATTATTATTTATAAAATGAATTGGCTGGATGCACAATATGTGCTAAGCTCAAACCTATTTTATGATTTTTCATGATATAAACTCTCAACCGGTCAGGTTATTTAAAGATTTGGCAGTAGTTCCAAGTAGGGATGATTATTCTGAATAATTTGTCATCGAGCAGGTGCACTAAATGAATAGGTGAATCCTGTTCCTCATTAAATCTATCAGCCTTGAAAGGTACTGCACAGCTCAAATCTGCAGAGTATGAGATAATTGTTAACAATATTTTAGGCAGAGTGGATTCAAAATGGATTTTTCTTCGGTCTTTCAATAGGATGCAATAAATTGTGATTGAAACTTGTGTGAGATTTTGTTATAGAGAGTGTTGTTTCATAGTACAAGGATTTATCTGGGGATATCTTTAACATTAAAGAAATGTTTCTGTTCTGCAAACATTTATTTGCAGAAGAATTTTGTTGACTTCAATGAGATCTAATTTAAAACCTTGCCTAGTAAATTGGAGCAGTGGATATTCTATAACTAAAAATCTTCTATCCACAGACTTCTAACTACTTAAAGAATACAGGTAGTCCTCAACTTACGACCACAATTGAGCCCAACATTTATGTTTCTAGGTGAGAAATTTGTTAAGTGCGCTTTATCCCATTTTATGACTTTTTTTTGCCACAGTTATTAAGTGAATCACTGCAGTTGTTAAATTAGTGACATGGATGTTAATGAATCTAGTTTCCCCATTGACTTTGCTTGTCAGAATGCAAAAAGTGATCACATGACTCTGGGACACTGCAACCATCATAAATAGAAGTCAATTGTCAAGCATCTGAATGTATATCATGTGACCAGGGGGATGTTACAACAGTTGTAAGTGTGAAAAATGGTCATGTCACTATTTTCAGTGCAATTTTAACTTCAAATGGTCACTAATCAAAGTGTTGTAATTCAAGGACTACCTGTATAAAATATGCATGGCAGAGTAAAGGTCTTTAATCACCAGACTTCAACATAGCAGTGAACGGATTCTGCGTTGACATTGGATAACCAAAGATTTGAACCAGGGCCCTTGGGTGATTCATATTGCTTGTTAGTGATTACATGGCTTTATTCACACAATATTTAACTTGGTTACAGAAAATTCATTTTCTGATTCATATAATACATTGAACAATTGACTAATCAAACAGTGTGGCTTTGAATAACATACTAGGCCACATAAAAGCTAACGGAAACTAGTAGCTATCAAGCTTAATATATTGTGCAAACACAGCCACTAGAACTTTAATTGATCTGGTTAAGTGTGTTTTGTGAACAAAGCCAGTGAGTTGTAAGTTTATTCCTATGAGATACTGAAGAGCCAATCATATTTGACTGGATGAATCTTGACTATGTGTTTCATACTTTAATATGCAAACCCAGAATGCCAAGTTGAGCAAATAGCGGTCCAGTTGGGGTAAAAATGATATACAAATACAGGTAGTCCTTGACTTACAACCACAATTGAGCCTAGAATTTATGTTGCTAAGTGAGAAATTTATTGAGTTTTGTCCCATTTTACGACATTTCTTGCTACATATGTTAAGTAAATTAGTAACTTGGTTGTTAAGTGAATTCCGTTAAGTGAATCTGGATTTCCCATTGACTTTGTTTGTCAGGTCTCAAAGGATGATCACATGATCCTGGACACTGCAACCTTCACAAATATGAACCAGTTGTCAACCATCCGAATGTAAATCATGTGACCATGGGGATGCTCCAACGGCCATAAGTGTGAAAAATGATCCTAAGTTGTTGTAACTTTGAAAAGACCCTAAACAAACTGTTGTAAGTCGAGGAGTACCTGTACAGCCATAAGGGCACAGAGAAAGCTCACTATTCTTAAAACTAAAGGCAGTAACTCTTGGTTTTTTTAATAAACATTTAGATGCTCAGGATGAATTGGGAGAGCTTCTGAACATGCTTTCTCATTGAACTGGGGCTGAACTCTGGCAGACTGGTTCCTCAAGGTGCACTCTGCAAGTGCTCAGTACCATGTGCCCAACACTGAACCTTTATTGTTATTACGATATTGTTGTTATTGTTAGTAACTTTCTCATGGCACAAGGGAGAAGGTGCTGTTCATGGTGATGACAATCACGCCCTCCTCTCTCACCGGGCTTGTTGTCGTTCTTGGCAGCTACAGCCCCTGCATGTGCCGGCGGGGGATTGTGATGGTGCTGATGTTGCTGGCTGAGGAGGGCCTCGCCACCGTGAAGAGAGGTGCTGAGGAGGCGCTGGAAGCGGTTGGGTGGCCGGCTAGTGACTTCCAGGCCTGCGGCGAGCTTGGCCTTGTTCGCGCTAGTCAGGCGTTTGAGGTGCACCAACAGATCGGGCCGGTCGCGGCGAAAGTGCGGGCTGTGAAAATGGTGCAAGGGGCCGCCGGGGGCCGAGGCGGCGGCTGAGGCGCCTGCGGTGGATCCGCCGCCAGACGAAGAGCCCCCGCTGCCTCCCGGCGGGCCTAGTACCACTTTGCGGAAGCCGTACAAATTGAGCTGCCGGATGAAACTAGTGAAATTGGTTGTCTTGAACAGCTCCGGCGAGGAGGAGGTGGACGACGAAGACGGAGACACTGAAGAGCCGCCGGCGGAGGTGGGGCCGGCGCCATCGCCCCCAGGGCCGCCTCCCACCGAGACGGC
Source organism: Diadophis punctatus similis (assembly GCA_023053685.1). Taxonomy (NCBI): domain Eukaryota; kingdom Metazoa; phylum Chordata; class Lepidosauria; order Squamata; family Dipsadidae; genus Diadophis; species Diadophis punctatus. The sequence continues at coordinate 23,065,682 of JALIGW010000001.1, forward strand.
CATTCCGCTGCCGCCCGCGCCCAGGAGCTCAGCTTCGAACAAGGGCTGGTCGATGAGGAGTCCCTCGCCCCGGGCGTCCCAGCGGATGGAGCGGAAACGCGGGCTGTTGACCAGGCGCCACAGCTTGGCGGGGAAGTTGTTGGGGTTAATGGGCGCGGCCGAGAGCAGTGGGTCCTCCATCGAGGTGGCTCGGTCTGCGGGGAGCCACCAGACTTTCGAGGCCGCCTCGCGCCCGTTCGCCTACTCTGCCTGCCTCCCCCCCTCAGTCCAACGGACGGTGGAAGGCCCGCGTGAGGCCGATCGGCTTTTTTCCAACGGACGCCGCCGTCAATCATCGCCGCCGTCGAGGCAGAGCGGGCTGACCGGGCTGTTTGGCGGCGCGCGCTCCGGCCACCTCCTCCCGCCAAAAGTCGGGGGAGAAGATGCTACACCGGACGCCTGCCCGATTTCTGCCTTTCGCTTGAAGGCCGAGGAAACAGTTAAAATCACACCGCCCCTCTTGCTGAAACAAAAGGTCCATACAACACAACCAGGCCTGATAGTTGCATTTTTTGGTCTTCTCTGACCAGTGGTCTTGGAGAGCAGAAGGTTCTGTTGCCCAGTGGTACCCACACTTCACTTTGATATCCACCCATTTGCCCTTGTTAAGAATAATAACTTTAAGAAAGATGTAAACGATAATAATATATAATTACTATATATAATAATAAAGTACTTCTCCAGAGGACAGAACCTTTGCTATCATCATCAGGCTGATTCTCATTCAGTATTCTTAGAATGATAGAGAAGGGGCTGTTGAAGTTCCCTGCAGGAATCCACATTAAAGCATCCCAACAGATGGCTGCCAGACATCCAGAGCACAGGAACTCATAGTTCTTGGTACAGGTGGTCCTCAACTTACAACCATTCGTTTTAGTGTCTGTGTGAAGTTACAGTGTCTGTGAAAAAAAGTGACAACTGGTTCTTGCACTTATTGTACAACTGTTGCAGTATCTCCACAGTCATGTGTTCAAAATTTGGACACTTGGTAACTTGGGATATATTTACAACGGTTGCAGCATCCTAGATTAAGTGATCACCCTTTGAGACCTTCCCAGCCGGCTTCCAAAAAGCAATGTTGATGAGGGAAACTGGATTTGCTCAATGACTGCATGATTCCCTTAAGAAGGGTAGAGCTGAGGAATTTTCTCGGTTTCTGACGGATAAAGTCATTCAGATTCGGACAGACCTGGACTCTGATTGGGCAGTACAGGCCGAGACGACTGGGGCAGATCTTAGTCCGGTTATATGGGATAGGTTTGAACCGGTGACTCCTGAGGATATAGACAAGGCCATAGGAGCGATGAGCTCCGCCACTTGTTTATTGGACCCGTGCCCTTCCTGGCTGGTTTCGGCCACCAGGGAGGTTTCACACGGCTGGCACCAGGCGTTGGTCAACGCTTCTTTGAGAGAGGGGTCCGTCCCGCAGCCCTTAAAAGCTGCGGTGGTGAGACCCCTCCTCAAGAAGCCTTCCCTGGACCCGGCGGATTTAAAGAACTTCCGTCCAGTCTCCAACCTTCCCTTCGCGGGGAAGGTTGTTGAGAAAGTGGTGGCGCTCCAGCTCCTACGGCTGTTGGATGACACTGATTTTCTGGATCCCTTTCAATCAGGTTTCAGGCGCGGCTACAGTACGGAAACGGCTTTGGTCACCCTAATGGATGATCTCTGGCGAGCCCGGGATGGGGGTTACTCCTCTATCCTGGTGCTACTTGACCTCTCAGCGGCCTTCGATACCATTGACCATGGTATCCTTCTGCGTTGTCTCGGAGAGGTGGGGGTGGGCGGCACTGTTTTGCAGTGATTCTCCTTCCTCTCTGACAGGACGCGGTGTTGACGGGGGCAGAGGTCGAGCCCTAGGCCCCTACTATGTGGGGTGCCGCAGGGCTCGGTCCTCTCGCCCATCCTGTTTAACATCTACATGAAGCCACTGGGTGAGATCATCCGACGACACGGGGTGAGGTATCAGCAATATGCTGATGATACCCAGTTGTACATCTCCACCCCGGGAGTTGGGCAGCATAGAAATTTTAATAAATAAATAAATAAATAAATAAATAAAGAACTGCAGTGATTTGCTTAACAACTGTGCAAAAATGCCATAAATTCAGACAACTCAACGACCAGAAATTAGCTTAGCAACAAAAATTCTGGTCCCAGTTGTGGTCATAAGTCAAATATTACCTGTAATTATTACCCTGTTCAACTGCTGTTCAACATCTTTTCTAACGTTCAGTTGTAATGTACCTTGCTTCAGTGGATGTTCATATCCAATCATTTCTTAGTCATGGAAAATTGCTACTGAGAACTTGTGTGTGCAATGGAAGATGGAAGACTTTAAGTGAACTAGTCAGAAATAGATTTCCAGTAATTTTATCAGTGATTGCCTGAAGAACATATACTCTCAGCTACGAAGGAAAATAAAAGCTGTTAGTGGCACTCACACTAGTGGCACTTTTAGCAAAACCCTGATAACAAAACCCTGTAATTTTAAGAAGAGATATTCTTCCCAATTCTGCAAATCATTACAATGGATTTTTGAAGTCTGCCTACTAGAGCAAGCAGGAAGCTATTCAAGTTAGGAATTACGTTTGTAATACTGTAGTGTAGGTATTGTATGGCACTTCACATAAAGGTAGAAAATACCTATGTGATGCTAGCACATACTTCACTCTTTCTTAAATGGATTCTCCCATTATTCTTAGTCACCTTCTCATCTGCGTTCCGCATTGCAACTTGCTTTTTTTGTGGCCTGACCGAATTCTTAAAATATATGTACGCATCCCAATCATATAGTATAGACTATTCATTTTCTTGTAATAAAAAAAAATCTCGACACTTCCCCAAATTTCCTGTGTCATAGTATTGCTGATGAGTACATTTGCTCCATTATTCCAGAAACCAGAACATTCCAACGATAAGGAGCATTTAAGAGAACTTTCTGATGGCATGAACTGCCTTACCAAAAGCAGAGATTGCTTTAGGTGATGGACTCTTGTTAAATATTTGTAGTGACTTACTGTAAGTGATGCTGGTATAAGTTATTGAGGCTTCCTGGACTCGCAGCTCTGCTTAATGATCATGTAGCCAGAAAGACCTTTGGATAGTTTCATCTGGTGTGCCTGTTGCACCTTTTCCAGGTTAAGTTACAGTACTTCAGTCACTCACTTCATGGCTCAACTAATGCAATGTAATGTGTATGAGGTTGCCCTTGAAGTTTCACCTGATCCAGAATGTTGTAGTATGGAAAGTGATGGGCATGCCATTCTTATGAGCCGAGGTGGCGCAGCGGTTAGAAGGCAGTACTGCAGGCCATTTTAGCTGACTGTGATCCGCAGGTCAGCGGTTCAAATCTCACCGGCTCAAGGTTGACTCAGCCTTCCATCCTTCCGAGGTAGGTAAAATGAGGACCCAGATTGTTGGGGGCAGTATAAATATACATTGCTTACTGGTGTAAACCGCTTAGAGTGTGCGTGCACTGTGAGGCGGTATATAAATCTCACAAATAAATAAATAAATAAATGCCTTGATATATTCATGTAGCACCTCTTCTTCATGATTGGCACTGGTTGCCTGTTTGCTTCTGATATGATTCAAAGTGTTGCCATTATCTATAAAAATCCTTCATGACATAAGGTCTAGTTACTGAGGGACAACCTGTCGTCCGTCCTCGTGATTTGATCTGGCAGGGTTCCTTCGATTAAACAATGCCATCTATGGAACCCTCGAGGGCTCTCTCTTCTGTAGCAGGCCATCCTCTGGAATGAGTTTCCCCTAAAAGATCTGGATAGCCACCACCCTGCTGGGATTTCAAAGGGCTCTGAAGACATGGCTCTTTGCCCAGGCCTTTGGCAAGGGTGAGTGAAGCCTCCTGGACTGAATGCTTGTTTTTCTCTTGTTCCTATCATCTTGTCGTATTTTATTATTCTTGATTGTATACCCCCCACTTGTTTTTAGTGTTTTTGTGTGTGAATCACTAAGAGACATTGGGAGTCAGGGAGCATACAAATTTAAATAACAACAAATAAAAAATAGTAATAAGCCTCTGTACCTACTCTTCCCAGGATTAGCCTCTACTTCAAAACTGGAGGAAAGGAAAAACCTGTGTTCTTGAAACCGATAACAGATAGGGATTTGGAAATTTGGGTGCCAAAATTAAATTAAATTAGGTCCAATACTTTGACCAAATGGTGGAAAACTGATTGCCATATTTTTAGGAAGACTGAGGAGGGGTGGATTGTTGTGCAGTATATAACTAAAAGCATATTCTCTCTCTGATTTGCTCTTTTTTATCGAGAACATTGAGGTATACCTTCCCCACCTTGCCTGCCAAGCTAATTTCTGTTGCTTAAAAGCCACTGTAGATAAAATTAACTGTCTGGAACGACAAAATGATTCAATCAGGGATTTCATTTGAACAGTGATTTTGTGGAAACTCTGAGTTCTACTGAAAAGTGTTACTAAGCGTTTTTTTAAAATACTTCTCTGTTATTAAACATTGGAGTAAACTTTTCAAACAAGGGAACTGTTTTCATTGTTATTTGTAAAGTCTCATAGAAGTGATATTCTATGAAACCAAAAACCTAGAAACAGACCTCTGGTTATCTTAAATGCTCATTTTTGAGAGTTTAGAAGAAATAGAGTAATTCTGCATAATGCTGTATATCTTGGTGGAAGCCAGTACCCAGTGGAGAAGAAAAATATTCAGTGAAAATTAAATAATATGGTCCAACAAAGCAGCACTAATATAGAGATTTTATTCAACTGTATTGAATTCTTACAGCACATTGTTTGTCACAAAGCTATTGATCCGATTTTGGAGTTGTTTTGCCTGAAGACAGTGACACAAGATTCATGAGCTGAAAGCAGTATTGATTAATCATGGCTAACTTGAAGGGTCTCTCTCTCTTTGTTTTCAAATTTTTGTTTTACATCTGTGCAAATGAGCTGAAAAAGGAACCAAACCCGAACTCTCCTACTAATTACATCTCTGTACAAAGTTCAGTGTATGGCAAAATCAGATTTCATCTTTCACCCCTATGAGGTCATGCTGCCTGGAAGAGGCCAGAGGGCAATTCAAACAGATCCAGTGTATAAAGATGATGCTGGCTCTAGGGCTTTTGACTCAAAGCAGGTTGAAAAATGGAAAGTAAGAAGTGGTAGCTTGAACCATTAATTCTCCCAAAAACTAATCAAGAATGGGTAGCTGGTAAGAATTCAACCCAAGCGCAAAGTCAGTATCTTCCAATTCTTGAGGAAAGAGATATTCATGCACCCATCCTTTGTGACTGCCTAAGGACTGTTGATCTGGCTTGAGTTATCCACCTCAAAATCTTGTTCATTCTATATAGTCCTACATAGATGTACATTTCAAAATAAAGTGATTATGAACACTGCTCATAAAGATCTATGGAAATGGTGGTAACATTACGCTTGCCTTTCTAGAACATTTTGATTCTTGTTTAGATTATGTGAGAGTAGCAGGGTAAAATCATTGCTACACTGCTGCCACAGTGGAGCATTCATAAATCAGAAGAGTCAGTTTGAAGGGAAATTTATTGATGTCAGAATGAACAGAAAAGCATTCTTGCAGTGATGATGATCACGTCTATAGTGTCCCTCACACCTTCTTGGGTGTAAGAGAGAGAATCCCTGTTTGTCAATATTCCCTGTTTTCCATCTATAAAATTGGCACCTTCCCCCAGCCGTTTATACTCCAGATAAATTTTAAGTGCAGAGAAGTAACATTAGCAGCATTTTGGACTGAAACCCTCAAGCACACAAAACAGCACATTCCAGGAGGTAAAGAAAACCCACATAATAGTCTGCCTTGAAGCATCAGGTTTTCGGAATAAAGAGCAACCAGAAATATGGAGATACAAATGCAGCATAAGGGAGAGGGAATACACACTGTGATGTGACTCAAGAGGAGATTTAAGCTGTTGTTCCTGTAAAGACACTGGTTCAATACCCACAGTGGGCAGGAAGTGCACCAAGCCAAAGTTAATTCTGCTTTCCATACACAACAGCCCAGCTGCTGGGATAAAGTATATTCCCTCAAGGAACACAAGGAAAGTGCAGAGATACACTCTGCCTTATAAGGGATCCCTTCCTGGTACAGTACTAGTGCTGGCCTTGGGCTGGATAACAAAAAAGATTGGCAAGCTGAATATGACTGAAATATGACTAACACAGCCAAAGAGAGCGCCCGGAGGTATCACACTCTGGGCCTGCATTCTTCTTTCTTACTCAATTTAACCTGACTGCTTTCTGACATGGGAAGAAGGGGGTTCTGATTAGGTTCATGCCTTTCTATTGCTTTTGGAAGGCAATTATTTGCACTATATCGTTTGCCATCCCTCTGAAGAAAGACACCGTGGTCTCTAACTTGGCCTTATGTCTTGAAACCACAAACAGTACCATAACGTAGGCCGTGTCACACTCTTTAATCCAAATTCCTCATCTCCAATACATGGGGCACCAAGTGGGAAAAATTGCCGACAGTGCATACAAGGCTTGGTGATCAAGTGCCGCGCTACCGACCTCTTCAGCTGCAGCAGAGGCAGCCTTCTCCTTCCAGTCTGCAAGTGAAAAGGCCAGGCTTCCACAGATTTCCTCTGCTGGTATTCAGCTAGAAGCTGTGGCAATAGGCTTCTTCAGATGCTGGCTCATAAGTTCCCTGGCGCGGGATACCTGGATGTGATCGTAACAGGAATTGCAGACAAGGACTGGATCATAAAGCTGCTGATCAGGAATGGGCAGCTTTAGATGGCAGCAGCCGGCACAAAACACATTCCCACAATTCCTGGGTAAAAAAAACAACACATAAAAACAATGATGATACTGGAGCCAGGGTAGGATGATATATGGAGGATCTTGTTTTCAGTTAACTGAGGAATAGAGCTGACAATGCAATCTGGGATCTTAGATAACCTGCTGTACTCTGTGTTTTTGCAAAACTTTCCTGAAGCCTAAAGAAAAATACTACATAAAGAGGTAAACACTAAGAGTTTAGCAAATATTAACCCAACTCTTCACATCTCTCCCCCCCTCTCCCTCTCTCCCACCCCCACTCCCACCCCCTCTCTCTGTGTATGCATCTTATAGATAGGAATAAAATAATACCAATTTTGAGACAGCCTGGGCAGGGCCAATTAGTCTTGATTCAGAATAACTGAATTTTGAGATACACAAAATAGTGCAGCACAGAAGAGTTGTTATAGGCAGTGATAGGAACTTTCAGCTACAATTATGTCTGATATAATGGAGGAAGAGACATATGCAGGACTTCCCAAGGTCCCAGGCAAACCTCACAGATGGGGTCCCCAAATAATCAACAAACTCAGGCACTGAGCTTTTCAGGCACAGGAGGAAGACAGTGGCTGTGCTTTCACTTGTCCTGCTTCCAGATAATCCAATTTGTTAGAGAAGGTGTGGCAGTGGTGGCAGATTGAGGTTATAGCTGTCTCAAGAGCAACAGTGGAGGAAAATATTATGGCTCCTACCATGTTTGTTGAAGGCATTCACAATGCAAATTTCTGTTCTATAAAGCTTCAGTATATTTACATAATATGGCCCACCAGCAACAGGGGAGACTGAAGCCAATCTGTCAGGATTAAGGGTTTTTTTAAAGTTTTTTATTCTCTTTTTCTAGAGAATACTTTTTCCAATTGCTTAATTATCACAAAGTCACTTTTTCCTGAAAAAGTATTACATACTGCCACTTAACATACTATTTCCAAAAATAAAGGATATTAAAATCTTAATACTTATACCTCAAGTATGCTATCACGTGATTGGAAATTGGTAGTTGATAATTATTATTGTTTTGTCAAACTTTGGCTAAAAATAAATATAATGAACTACTACTTCCCAAGAAGACACTATTCTACTATATTCCATTTATCCTCTATATAGAACTTGTTATTCCCTTTGCATTGCTCTCAATATTTGCCACATATTCTGCAGACATACTTAATAAAATGGAAAAAAAAAAGAGATGGGAAAATGAGATGTATCATAGTAATTACATTACCTGCAATGGTGTCTGCGTTTGGCCAACCAGAACTCACAGTCACAGTTAAAGCAGTGTGATGCCATGTGGTCTGGTACCCAACGTGTGACCTGTTTAAAAATACAAAGTGTCATGGATGATTTTGGTTCTCTGTTTCTTACAAATAGCATATCTATAAGGGAAGAAGCTACATAGCACACACACATATTAAGCTTTACTTTCAAAACAACTGTCTGAAGAATAATTCAAAAGGTGAAAAAAGGTTTAAAAAAGTGAAAAAGCAAAATATTAGTTGTTTTCTAAGAAAGAGTAATGTTTATTAAAAAGTTAAAAGAATGTCAGAGGAAAAAAAGAAGATCCTTGAGAGTAGACAACAAAAGAGGAATTATCTATTTGAGAATGGGGGTTGTTTTTGTTTTTGTTTTACTAAGGGGAATCAGATACAAAATATATATTTATACCTCAGTAGAAGAGAGCAGAATAGGGAAATATAGGGGAGGATGCAGCAATGGGAATGGTTGGTTTCATCTTATATCATACAAAGTTAAAATACATAAACGTATCTCAAAGCAAACTAGCAAATAAAAGAAATGTAACATGCCTCAGTTTCCCTTTTATCAACAGGCTCCCAGCTTGCTTCAGATAGACAGTCTTCACTATGATCAGAGTAAAAATCCTCATTTTCACTGCCATCTGACTCCTTGAGGCAAGTCTGCAAGGAAGACCATGAAAGCCATCAGATTATCTATATCACACATATGATCACTTCTTTCAGTTTCAGCCTTCCTCCAAATGAACTGAAAACAACCGCAAGATCATAGATAATAGCTTTCTATCACATCAGGCATTATTCCAACTAGCTCAGTATCATCTACTGTGATCTCACGTTCTACCATAATTGATATCTGATCTTTTAACAGATGTGCAAAAAACCTGGGGCGTCTCTGTTTAGTGTGCTATTTGATAATGTCCATGCTATTATTATATTAAACACAGCAGAAATGTGGGAGATAGCATGGAATGGTAGAATGAAATGTGTGCGCGTATATTTACATCCAGAGAGAAAATATGTGTCTTCATTAGCATGTTCACACATTTGTAGGTACAGAGTGCCTACAAACATGTTGATGGTAGCAGGATCTGTTCATTTTACCTAACTATACATGCCTTCTTGGGGAAAAGTTAAGGAAACCACTGAAAAAGCTCCACCGGTGTCACTTACAAAGTCATCTTCATAGTCCATCTGTGGTTCAGCTGGAGTTGGATAGCAATGACGGATGTCTAATCTATGCTGAAGTTCCCGCACCTGCCTACGCAACTGCTCAACCTCCTGCTTATAGGTAGCTTCGATCTGCCGCAACCTATGCTGGATTACATCTGTGGGGAAGGGAAGTCCATCATCATCTAGATAGAGGGGAGGCACTGGAGAAGGGCTGTTTGGTGGCATGTGTTTGGAGCCAAGTGCCTGCTTCAAATGGCAAGGGAGCCACAGCTTGCTCGACCTCCCCACAAGGCCTGTCCAGTGTGTGCCAGAATGGATGGAGCAGCCAGGAGGCTTCACACTTTCTTTCAAAGGCCACTGGCCACTGAGGCACAGTCCAGAGGTCCAGAAGTGCCTACTGTTCAGTCTCTTGTTACAACAGCCATAGGACAGGAGTCGTCGGGGACCCATATCACCCCCAGGAAGTGATGTCCCCATTCCTTGAAAACTGTCCCAGTTTGCTGCTAGAAGAGAGAATTCGCTCATCTGGCTTTGAGAAACTCCTTTTCGACACAACTCTGTCTGAATTTTCCCTGTATGGTTGCCCTCCTCTCCATGCTTGACATTGCCAATTTTCCCATCCAATTCTTCTTTTTGACAACCTGGAGCACTGTGTCTTGGAACAGTCAGAGCTGGCTGACCTGAACTGGGGTGACCGGCTGGAGTCTGGTTGGAGGAGGGTTCTGGATGAGAAGTTTGCACAAGATCCCAAGTGCCATTGGATATCAAGCCAGTGTCTTTGACATGGTTGCAGGATAATTTTTCAAACACTTGTGTTTGTCCAGAATTTGGAACTGCGACTGTGTCTTCTGTTGCTTCTGAACCCGCTCTGCTTACTGCTTCAACCTCAGAAGGCACAGCACTTAACTGCTGAGACACTTCATGTTTCTGTGGTCTTTGTGGTCGACTGATTCTGTCACTGTCAGAGGTGGCGCTGCCAGCACTATGCAGGGGAAAGAATTCCTGCTGCTGCTGAGGTACTTGAAGCAACTCATCTTCTCTGGTTTCTTTGCTTGTCACTGTCTCTTCAGCATTGGGATGTCTGGATTCCAAACCCACCCTGACATCTTGACAATGGTTGTTCAGATTTGGATCACTTGATGTGCGGGTCAGCAGGCTGCTAGGATCACATGCTGAGAGAAGATCATCCATGGATCTTGTCTTTGGTAATCTGAAACCACAAAAGTCAATTCAGGCAAGAGGGATAATGCATGTATTGCCTGCAGATACACTTACAAGAAGTTGCCCACTGCAGAGCCTTAGATGAAAATACATGCATGCACCTATGTTCTCTCTCTCTCTCCCCCAACATGCTTGCATACGCACGTGCGCGCGCACGCACACACACACACACACACACACCCATTTTATAATTCAAATATTTTCAATTATTTTAGCATTGTAGTAAGTAGTCAAAAGCAAGGAAGGAAAAACTCTTTTAGTCAGGGCTGCAAAGGCAAAGCAGTTCCTTATGGTATTTTTCCTGGATATAAATAGTTAGGACAGATGCTTGATTTTTTCCCCTAAATCATTTTAAAGACTCATAAATAATCACCAAGTAAATGGGAAGCATTGTTTCCTAATCTATAAAATTAAAAAGGTGACATCAAACTACCCTTTTAAAGCAGTGAAAATTTTCAGAGAATACAGATATGTAAAATGATTAATACAACCCTAAGTCCAACCCTCCAGACTCTTCTATATAAACTGCATTGCAATTGACCAGGATAAGCAAGGCCCTTATAAATAATAAAGAGGTTTTCAAAGTAGTGTTAGAAATCCTGAATTCACAATTCATAGAAACTTAACTATTTTTCTCCTACCTGTCAAGCGACCGACTGTTGAACTCTTGAGTCTGAGATCCAGAAGGCAAGTAAAGATCCATGCCTTCTTCTCCTAAAGGACATGGAGATGAAGTTGGAAGATATACAGCTGTCCAGAGATGCAATGCACGCACATGGCACACTGGATGCAGCACCTTGACATCAAAGATGGAGGAAAGCAGATTCAGGAAGAGGAGGAGAAAACCAGCATAAGCCAAGAGTCTGGTAGCTCATGAAGGTGCACCTCTAACTAATAATTGATAATGAGCTATTACAGTTGTCCTATCTAACTGAAAGATACAGAGGAACCACTGGACCTTCTTCCTCCTTCCATTTTCAAAGAAACAGTGGGGGGAAACAAAGGCTTCACAAAGCCCAGCATGCCAGGAGGAGGCAGAACTCAAAGTGAAGTGGTGCTCACAGTAAGGACTGTTACAAAACTTTTAATCCTGCATGAGGGAGAAGCAAGCTATATTTGGGCTTCTGTCCCCCATTGCATGAAAACTTTTCTCTCCTGCCAACCTGGCACAAATGAGAATTTTACTTACTTGCTCATTAGCAGGCATGTAGAGCAGATTGTGGAAATTTTTGTTACCAGCTCTCAAAAGGGACCAAACCGAGCAGGTGCGTTTGGCAATGTTGTGCAGCTCACGTTCACAGGGGCTGTTTCCAAGGAAGGTCCCATAAAGGCAGGAATATGTGTGTTGGACTAACTTTACCTGCAAGTAAAAGAGAAATTTAGGGATTTGAGAGAATTTTCACAAGAGCCCATGTTGGAGGCAGCTTATTGATATACATTAAAATTACAATTTGGATTTGGTTAAATGTTCCCAAAGCCAAGACTCATACGTTTTGCTCTTAGCTTGGTTAGACACAAAAATCTTTTTTTAAAAAAATCATAATATACTATTTTTTCTGGTTTCTTTTACTCTTCACATAGTGGGATTAAATGGGCTGTATCTGCTAATTAACATGTGAAAACCAGGATGGTACAACACGTTAGCTGCCTTGCGGTATGAAATGTATGCATTTTGATAAGCAGCTCTTTCTCTTTATTAGAGAAATAAAGCGCACTTATGTTAGCACACAGATTATAGCACAGCATTTTAGTAGCACTTTCAGAAAAATCAATTTTGTATAATAATTCAGTAAAAGGGAAAGGCTTCACATTTTATCTATACCACAGAGATTTATCATAGTAATTCAACTAGAGTGGACAATCGAAAAGAAAAATGACACCGTAAGAACCATAATCACTTTTGCTTTAGAAACATCAAGCTGTCATTGAACACTGATCTATCTTGGTATTGAAATGTATATCCTCTGCTAACACTTGGCCTTACCAAGAAAGCTTCATTAAATTCAAAGAGACAGGGAAACTGCTTGAGCAGCTGGTGAACAGAATCCAGCCACTGTAAAAACACTGGACACTGTTCGTTCTGATCTTCTGCCTTTTCCTGGTGTCCACATCGATCCCCAAATTTATGGCCAAAATCCAGCCAATCCGATTCAACCAGCACCTGAAAACCCTGGCAATAAAAGGAGATAATTTCAGCACTATAGATTTTCTGCGTAGGCTGCAATAAAAAAAGGTAACTCCATAGCTGCCGACATTATTCACCTGTTCTCAAATCATTTGTGGATGTATCATAGCATCTTTAATTCGTCTTCCTTATTTTCCTGCCCTTGCTTTCATGATATTGTCATCTATAGTGTTTTATTCCTCCAGTTCATCAACTAGGCTTCAGCAAGGGAGCTTCTGCCCAGCTTTGGCTACTGCACAGCTGCCACCCTTTTTGGAACAGGATATTTTATTGATAGCAACCTCAACATCTTGCCCTCAACTCCTTGAAATTGAACCAGTACAGTGACAGTACTAGTTCGGTGACAGTACAGTATAGTCTGTTTGGGATTCCCTTTGAAAATTCAACAAAAACTGCAGTTACTTGTGGCTGCTTAGTTGCTGGTAAGTCAAAGCCAATGCAGTAATGTGAAATCTGTTTTGTGGGTACTGTGTTGACTTACTAGTAGGGTTTTAAGTACAGCTCAAATGCTGGTGTTAATTTATAAAGTTTTATAATAGGTTTGGCTATCTGTAACATTGGAGACTATTTTCTTTGGGGTTGCTTCAGCTCTCCTCCCACAAAGAGCAGAGAGGAATAGGAGAAACTCTCCTGCCATTATTGAACAGCTCGCCCTTGCAACATAGACATACTTTGGAAGCCATAACAACATCTAAAATGACACTGGGTGCATCATGAATTATGACATAGATATAGTCTTTTATCATGATGCATGCAATAGTATTTGCCTCTTCCCTGGCTACTTTGCCCCACCACTGGAGATGCCCATGTCTTGGAGGCCTGGATGATTTCCAGACTGTCCATTTTCAAGAATGGACACTTTCCTTTATCTTCCTTTTGTCAATTTAATATCAAGCCACGGGGGGATCTTTTTTTTGTCAAGAACAGCTAAGACAACTGAAGCCGAATACCTCCATAGTTCTATAATAGGGATCCAGAAGAATCTTTGCCAAGGCAACAATCTGAGGGGTCCTGTCCCAACCATCAGAGCAGTGAACCAACACAGGGCGTCCTTCTCGGTCAACAGCATTTGAGACCAGCACAGCTGCCTTCAGCATGATGGAGAGATGCTGTAGCCACTTGGTGCTCTCTAGTGCTGACAGCCAGCTGAAATGGATCAATAAAAGAAAATGCATAAAGATTATGGCCAATATAAATGTTGAGATAAGAATTACTCTTATCAGAGGCGAAATGAATCTTTTCCTGGAACTCTGACATTGTCAAAATAAACCGCATTATAATTCTAAGGTATAAGATATTTATTTCTTAACAAAAATAATAAATCACATTCTGGCTATAAACATAGGTGTTGCTTCGTCAGAAGCAGAGAACAAAAGGGAAGAATCAGAAGAAAGGAATGTACACATGCGTACTAGGAACATATTAACCACGTGCTCAGGAATAAACCATTATATTTGATAGGGATGCATCTCCCTGCATATACATGTAACAGGCAACATAAAATCACTGCCTGACATAAATATTTTTTAAGTGCTTGAAACAAGAAACCCAAATCCAGCTTGTGCCAGATAGAAAGTTTTCACTGAGAAAGGGGATGTGCAAAATGTTTCAAAGTCAAAATCAAAAACTAGTTTCAGCTCAAATGGGTTATTTTACCGATTCTGGAATGTTCCAAGTTTAAAACAGCTTTACTTCAAATTCAAAACAGTTTCTAAACTATTGAAACATTTAAAACTAACTGTACATTGATGATGTGCACATAAAAATATTTTTGTTTGTTTGTGTTTAACTTAGTGACCTAGTGCTGTGAAGGACCAAAGGGGGAAAAAAGTCCCCTGTAGCCAAACTTCCCATATTATTTGCAGTTATACAAATCTCTTTGATAATTTTTCTCTATCAGAATAATTATGTATCCCCACATATAAACCTAATGAAAAACAAGTGAATTATACAGCAACAAAGAGATCATTCTGCACAGGATATATCTTCAGAGCATTCCTCTTTTCTCAGTTCTGGCAGAAAGAAAATCTGTGTTTTATAGTCCCTCAGATAATGGAATTCCATAAAGAACGTAGCTGTTTGACAAATGCTATTTAGAACTTACTTGCTAGGATCTGGCATCTGACTGCATACTGCCCTCAGGTACTGGAAGCTATTACGGATGGAATGGATGTTAGCCATACCCATGAACACCACTTCACAGTTAGGGTAATATTCTGAAAAATGTCAAATAGAAGGAGAAAATTAGTTGGGAAGTTAAATAAGCCTATCTATCACATAAAGTATCCTCAACCATAATCCTCTTCAATGGGAATAGTTCACACTGACCTATCCATAAGGAATCACCACTATGATTATGATATGTGTGTTGGAAAGGGTATCTTATGGTTTTAATTCCATACAGACTCAATAACTTTATTATTTCAAGTGAGTTGTAGTTTCCTGTGGATTTTTATAATTCAATGGCTCCACTTTAGTCAAACGAGCCTCCTAAAAGCTCATTATAAGCTCAAGAAGTTGGGATGGAAGTGAAAGTAGAACCTTGGTGGGGAAGGTGCTCAAAAATAGGTTTAGTTTGCTTAGGCACCCTTTGTAAGTAGGATGCAACAGTGAACAGGTTGCCTAAGAAAGCCAGAAGAACATCATGCTTGTACCTTCACATTCACAGCCTCCTCCTTTGGCTCTGTTGGCAACCGCTGCAGTGTAGGACCGAGCATCCAAAATCAGCAGTTTCTGAGGTGTTGCTGAATTCTCTACACTTGAACATGCAGTCAATGATGAATCTGCAAAAGGTCAAATAGGAATTTCTCATGTCTTAAACAGAAATACAGTTTGATCAACAGTACAGTATTCAGAATGCTGAGATCAGCTGAGGTCACAAAAGCTGGTTACAACAGACATTGCCATCCATCCAAAAAGTACCACCTTTCATAATATGCTCTTTTGGAGTTTCACTGGCTCACTGAAAAAAAAAGTTTCTGTTAAAGAAAAATCTTTTCCAAAAAAGCAAGAGCAATGTTCAGTTTCTTAAGCACTATGTTCAAATAACCATGGCGATTAATTATATTGAATGCACTATAAAAGAGTGGTTGTGGTTCCAGGTTTTTTATTTCTACTTTTACTTTTAACTATTGTTGGTTTTTATATTGTTTTATACTATTTTATTGTCTGTAAGCCACTCACAGTTCTTTTTAAGATAGGCAGCTATATATATGTTTTGAACAAACATGCATCAACGGCGTAATTTTATCCAGATTGGTAGGCATTACAAATGAGATTATATTCAGTATTGCCATGAAAAATTCACCAAATTCTGTCGGAGGCAAGGCAGCATTTGTGCAGCAATGGCAATTAGAATGGAAATGGAATTGGCTTACTTACCAAATCCTGCATCGCAGGCGTCATTTCCATCACTAAGCCCAGATGGTGGGGTCCCCCCAGCCAGCCTTTGTCCAGGGTTCAAGGCACAGGCTTTGGCAATGGAAGTTACCAGATATTCATCATCTGCATTGCGCCAGCCCCACCAACTAATCTCAGGTTGACTGCAGCGTGCGATCACTGCCCCATTACGCAAATGTCTAAAAAAGAAACCGAGTCCTATTAGTCCTAGAATGCCAAGTGTTTCAACAAGTCCCAGTTTGACTGAAAAACCAAATACTCCTTTCATAGTGGAGAGGAAGCACCATGTATATGCATATAATAATAGATTAAGGAGATGAGGGGTCCTTGGTGCTCCCTCAACCTGGTTGTTTTCCTGCAGACATTTCTTTAACCAAATTAGGGGGTACTGAAATGTCTGCAAGAAAACAACCAAGCTCAGAGAGTACCAAGGACTCCTCATTTCAACCCTGAGCTATATTCCCCTTTATTAGATTAAGGAGAGGTTTGGTGAAATTTTGATTGGAGAGCCAATTTAAGACAAGGCAATATTCCTGACCCTCAAGATCTGCTTAAATATAGCTCCTATCATCATCATCATCATCATCATCATCATTGTCATCATCATCATCGTCATCATCGTAATACATCCAGAAAACACAAGTTGAACTGGGAGATTTCAGATACAATAGTAGATGCAATTAGCAAGTATGAATAATTTTTTTTTGGCTTATGAAGGGAAATGCAAGAAACAGTGATTTGAAGTCATACACACAAAAAGGATTTGATTAGCTTCCAAATGTGCATTAGAAAATTGAAACTATATAATCTGAGATAGCTGTTAAACTCAAAATAGGATAATACTCTTTCCTCCTGGTAGTACCTGTATAGGAAGAAGGAGTATTAGGTATATATTCCACCTCTAATTGTTTACAAAAAAATAATAAAGATGAGTGAATGAACGAATGAAAAATCTCTGAGATAAGTAGGCAGGCACCAAATTGTGCTTTATATAATATATTATCTGATACATTCTCATTTAAATCTCCATGATCTATCCTACAATGATACTATTGTTTCAATATTGGAATCATTTAATGCAGGGGTGTCAAACTCAAGGCCCATGGGGTGCTTAGATCTGGCCCATGGGGCTGCCCTGGAAACAGCGAAGGACAGGCCCACTGTGCACTCTGCCAGCGAAAAAGGAGCTTGGGAGGGCCGCATGCTGTAGGAGGCCATCGCAGCCGAAAATCGAGCCTGGGAGGGATGCCCCCAACATGAGTGAGGTCAAGCTGGCCACACCCACCCTGGCCATGCCAACCCAGCTCATGCCAACCCAGCCCCCAAGGTCAAACACAACCCTGATGTGGCCCTCAATAAAATCGAGTTTGACACCCCTTATTTAATGGAAGTGTGTCAATAATGGAATCTTAAAGAAGAGCTTTAAACACAGTTTAACAAAAGCTCTGTGTAAAAGAGCTTTTACACAGTTAAATAAAAATTAGAAGAAAGAATACTTTTATCACTACGGTATTAAAAAAAATACCCTAGTGATAAGATTTCAGTTGACACATAAGTCTTTGCACGCCCTTCTTACAAGACGTGAGTTTTGTACCTGTAAACAACCACTGGAATCCTCTTCCAAGATCTAAAAGAAGCTACATTCTCCAGTTCCTTATCAGTGATCCAAACAGGAACCAAAAGTTTCTGTGGGTAGCTGGTACATAACCTAAGGAGGAAAATTCAAACTGATGATCAGAAGTTGATTATGGGGCAGGGGGCGAGAATAAAAAACCAACATCAAATTCCAAATCTTTAACCTGCCAGATCGTATGAATTAACTAATTAATATTTTTGATATTTTCAAGTTTTCTTTGGTTTACATAAATAGGTAATATGACAGATGATCTTAGTTCATCTATAATAGTGTTTCCCAACCCTGGCAATTTTAAGATGGGTGGACTTCAACTCTCAGAATTCCCCAGCCAGCCATGTTCAACACTGATCTATAATCATACAAAAGCAGCAAATATGATTCTGTGCTAATATTCATATAAACCGCAGATCTGATGTTCTTTTGGGTGGACATATGAAACATCAAAATTACTAACAGATTACTTATACCAGATTCATTCTATTGGTGACATTATGGCTGAAAACTGTTAGAATCCCCATAAGCATAGTAAGGATAAGAGCAACATCAATTTTAATTTGACTCAAGGCATCAAGGATAGAATGACAAGCAACAATAGATAAGGGTCTCTCCTTTCAGACATGCAATGTGATGAGGGCATGGGAATATAAAAAGAAGTTCTTGAGATATGTTTGTGATGTATACAAATGGGAAAAGGCCACTATAATAACACATAAAATAACAATAAATGCTATTTTATTATCATAAGTTAGAAATTTTAATATGACATTAGCTTGAACTGCTTTACATGTTGTCTAGCTATAACATTATACTGTTACATCCTAGAATTTACAAGACAGATGATATAATGCTGTTGATACCCCCCCACCTTTTGCAGTTATCTGGTAAATTTAAAGGCTCACTTGTAGTTGTTGTTGATGTCAGAAACCCTCCACACGTTCTGCAAATCAAAGCCCATTCGAGCTAGTTCCATTTCAAACCGATATTTCACATGGTCTCCTGCAAAACAAACAGTAGTTAACAATAATCAACAACAATCAATTCTGTCCAGAAATTATGACAAAATAACTCAACAGATCTCTGCATTACAGTATCAGACTAGGAATTGATAGAATTGGTTGCATAACTAACCCTGGACAGTGGCGTTCAAGAAGCTTGGATCAGTAGCTGTAGATGCTTATACCCTGATGTAACTCATAAGAACTTACCTGGGCGGCAAAGGTGGGCATGCTGGTCTTCCTCATCAGTACAAACTCCTAAGCACCAGGCATGATAAGCAAACGCAAATAAGTCTTCTAGTTTGGTGGGGCGTCCAATGGCTCGGCTCAGCCTTTTCAACCATTCCTGGCATTGCTTAAACGTAGAGAAATGGCACCTACAGAAACAGAAGTACACATGCATACATTCAGTGCCTAGGAAAGATCGTCTGACAAGGGAATTTCAGGTAAACTCCTGAGGGGAAAGGGAAGGGAAAACAACCTATTGAAAAATAAAAATAACTTTTGTTACTTAGAAAACACACTGTTCAATTTAGAAATGGAATTTGCGATATAAAAACAATAAAAAAACGTTTTGCTGGTAATAAAGAGCACTAGAGGAATAGCAAAAAAAGAGTAATTTTATTCACAGTTATGTTTTGACCAGAAGATTAGTAACTCTGTTTCTTGCTTTTATACAAGCCTTTCAAAGTATTTTTCCTGGATTAAAAAAGAAAAACATCCTTGAAGAATATAATTTATGCTAGATCTCTGGCATAGGAAAATTCTCCGTGTTCCCCCCAAAGTATGTACAATAATTTAAATATAAAATATTTGTATTGTTATAGCAATGTTCTTCCTTGTATCCATGAACTGAAAGTATACACAGCACTCCTTGGTTCCTTTTTGTATTTTTAGTAGAATACACTATTATGGAATAGGTGGGTCGAAGTAATTAAAACCATTCAATGAGTTTTTTTAAAAAAAATTGAAAATGCTAGGGACTCCCTGACACAAAGGACTGCAGTGCTACTTAAATCGCTTTAAAAAATTAGCAACGATCGCTAACAAAAAATAAAAGACTTTTACAAAGATGATCTATTAATTGCCATCAACTGTGGCAGAAACTGAGCCTTTGCTTATGTATATTTTCCAAGATTCTTAGCTGTTCATTGCTGGAAAGCAAACAGATTAAAGAATTTTACTTTACTTCATGATGGCAGCTTCTATGTTTAGAGCAGCGGTTCTTAACCTTTTTAGTGGTCCGCACCCCCTTGAATCTGAAAATAAGCTCTTGCATCCTTAAAAAATGTGTGTATATTTTTTATTTAAGAAAAAACATTTATTGCATAAACAAATGCCGTGTTTATTTACAATATATATTACTATATAACAATATTATATTATATTATATTATATTATATTATATTATATTATATTATATTATATTATATTATATTAATTATTATATTAATTATTATATTATATATTATATATTAATTATATTATATTATATTATATTATATTATATTATATTATATTATATTATATTATATTATATTATATTATATTATATTATATTATATTATATTATTATATTATATATAATATTATATATATATATATATTATATTATATTACTATATAACATAAAAACACGGTCGCCTCATTCGTATTTTTTTTTAAAAAATTGAAATTTCTCTCGCACCCCTGGAAATGCTCTCTTGCACCCTCAGGGGTGCATGCACCCCAGGTTAAGAACCACTGGTTTAGAGTGACAGGAATCTGGCAGCATCATGGTTCAGAGCAGAAGTAAAAAAAAGTTGTGGTATCCCAGTTTGTTGCTAGATTACATTTCCCGCCCAATAGCTATGCTGGCATATGTTGTCAGAAGCTGGAAATCAAAAACATCTGCAGGCCGCATGTTATCCATCTCTAGTTTGAGCAAATCACGTTTGCTGACTCTCAACAAGCTTTAAGAGTAGGATGTTATTAGACATCTCCTACCTGACTACTTTGGAATCTTTGCAGACAATATGGAGCTGGAACATATCCCGACTCTCCACGCTTTCCATCATTCTCAAAGGCACCTAAAAACAAAGGCAAGGGATGAATGAACAGGTATGTAGACACTCAACTAGACAATAAGCTAACTGTATATCTTATCAGGTATTCTAATAGTATTATGGAAACAGAAACATTAGTTATAGTAGGAGCAGGAATAAACTCAATTTGGCATGTAACAGATTTCCTTAGTAATGTAGGGATAGTATTGGAAGAGACATCAAGGCAGTTTCTAACTTTTCATCTTTTTCAAATGAACTTTCACTAACAGCTAACCATGTCCATCAATTGCACCCTCCCCTGGATTGGAAGGTCCATCAGTCACACAGGATTTGCTTATATGATGCATGGACTATTGCATTACACTCTAGATGGGCCTGTCCTTGAAAACCATTCAGAACCATAAAAGTATCAACTATTCCTAAATATAACAGCACGGGCAATTATGGGGACATCTCATAAGAGCCCTTATAACACTTTTATTCTGTGGCTGACTAGTTACCAGAAGGCTTCTGGGTACAACTCAATGTGATGGTTATTACTTATAAAGCCTATAGCACAAGGGCTGTTTATCTAAAGGACTATCTACCTTCTGTGGCTTTGATATGGCCTGTATGATTTGGCAGAGTTGACATGTTCCAGGTCCTATCCATTAAACAGTGTCACCTGGGAGGGGGGGAGGGAAGGGGATAGATTAAATTGTCCAGCGTATGGTAAAAAAGGAATAGCCAATGAATATCGGAAATGTATGAATCTCAGTGCAATTAGAAACCATGCTTTATGATTGAATATGCACAGCTTACTCCTTTCAAAGCACATGGCAATCTGAAGCTACAGCTTTCCCATAAACAAAGCAAAGATCACGCTTGGATTTGCCTTCATGAAGGCAATTCTTCCTTAAAGAAATAATTCCCTAACCCAAATTGACAAATATTCTCTTTGAAACATTTTGCAAGGCATGGTGGTAACTCACTGGAGACATCTGAAGCTGTCTGATCAAGAGAGCTGGGCAGGGCAGGGCCTTGGCCCATTTGGAACCAGGCCGCACAAGCGGTGGATGAGTGGCAGGTGCTTGCGCTTGCACACGCGCATACCACTCACACAAAACCATTCCCTCCTCCCCCCAGGTGGCGAAGTTGGAAAGGTTGGGGCCCACTGGGACAGGGGACTCTTCAAGTTTGCTTTGCAGCTTAGCGAGAAGAGAAGATACATAATTTGTTTCAAAGAAAAAAAAAGATTAACACAGGAAACTATCCGCTCTGCCAAAAATAACCACAAAGTATATTAAGAAGGCTTACATTGATTACAGAGTCCTTAAACTTGATATGGAGCCGGTAGTTAGAGATGGCAATGATGGCATCACTTGCATGGCCCAGATATTCCACACCCTCTCCTTGTAGCACAGTAAACGGAACCTAGAAAAGGGAAACTCACATTTTAAAGTAGTTGCCGATTAACCAGTCAAAGTTACAGGGAAATGTAATATATCTCCACATAACCAATGGAATGCTCCGTTCAGAAAAGAGACAAATTAAACACTTGTTTTCCAGCCCAAATTTCTAGTATTAAAAGTGTTGCAAATACGTTATCTGAAGAAACTTTTATTTTGTTTCTACCTGAATTAAAATATCATTCTCAGAAATTCTACTCCAGGTGTCCCTCAACCCTGGTCTGTTTTCAGTGCCAAGCAATTACATTTTATTTTCGAAGGTATTTTAATATTTTAATATTAATTTTGTTATGTAGCAAATGAAGCGTTCTACTATGTTTTTGAGTTTTAAACTACGCCTAGAAATAGATGTTTCAGCCGGTGGTGGTCTGTCTGGGCTCAGAAATGAGCAAGGTCAAGCCTGGTACTTTGATGGGACACTACCAGGATGTTTTGTGACAAGAGGTAGTCCTCAACTTACGACCACAATTCAGCCCAAATTTTCCTATGAAGCATAGGAAAATCAGAAGTCCAGGCAGTTCAAATGAACATAAAGGTTTATTGCAAGCTTATGCTGTCTACAAGAATCTGAACTGCTAATGCTATTTGGAATCCTGACAGTCCAAAGCAAATTGGAGGTAGAGAAGAGTCAATGGAATTCAAGGTGGGCTGGACTGAGATGTCTTGTGGGTGCAAAGGGTCTCAAGACTGATGACATGTTTGATCCCTCCCGTGGGCTCAGTCTGCTCATCTCCTACATTTCCATTGCTAACCAAGACAGTTGTTAAAGTGAGTTTTGCTTCATTGTAGGCCTTTCTTACCAGAGTTGTTAACTGAGTTACTGGAGTTGTTAAGTTAGTAACATGTTAGTTGTTAAATGAATCTGGCTTCCACATTGATTTTGCCTGTCAGAAGGTCGCAAAAAGTGATCACATAACCCCAGGACACTGCAACCATCATAAATATATGCCAGTTGCCAAGCGTCCAAATTTTGATCATGTCACAATGGGAATGCTGCAATGGTCATAAGTGTGAAAAAAAGTTACAACGGCACTTTGTTCAGTGCCGTTGTAACTTTGAACGATCACTAAACGAATGTTTTAAATCGAGAACTACCTGTAAAGGCTATAGTGGGAACCTGAAAAACATCCTAGAAGGAGGTTAATGGCAAAACCATTTCTCTACTTCTACCAAGACAATTACATGGTGATTTTCATCTGATCCCTAAGACTAGTACTTAAGTGGAGAAATGCCTTTAATTTTGGAAATTGGTTTTGCTTTAATGTTTTGTACTTTAATCTGCTCTTTTAGCTTACATTTTTTAGATTACGATTTTGAAATATTTTGTGAACTGTCCTGGGAATGTTTTTATTTTGAAGAAAGATACTGTATCCCATTTATATCATTTAAATAAGTAACATTTCAGGTCAAAAGCATTGTCACTGGCACCTTATTAGGAAGCGTATACAGAATGACATCTATTTGGAAATGACTGGAACAAGTAAGAAATACTATAATAAGAACATCCTAAGAGATCTATATCATGAAGAACGATACCAGCTCTACTATGTATTTATAGTGCAAATGGATGCATAGCAGTTAAAACTTCTGATGTATGCACCCTTCATAAAAATAAATTTTCTCCTCAGTTCTAAAATAATCTCTATGGACATATTTTAAAGTGACATCAATAATTAATTGTTTGAAAGGGCTTTGTTGTTGGTCTGCACTGCATTTGAATTGAACTAAAAAAAACTTTTTTCCAGCTTTAATATTAAAGGGATGTCTTCCCTATTGGCTAAACATGTTTTTTATTTGTTTTTTATTGGACAACTAGAAAATTTAACACATCCAGTGTTGGAACAGAGGTCAGGATATCCCCGCAAGACTGGAGTGCAATTCAGGCTATGCTGCTTCACTCTGAAAAAATATCTATTTTGAGAGAGACTTGGAAAAAAATACATCCAAGGAAAAAACAAAAAACCCTCCCAAACAACGTTGAGTGCATATATGCATTATATATTCAAACATGTGCTGAGTTACTGAGAAATTATACATTTAATATATCCAAAAGGAAACCAGATAGCAACATTTACAAAAATATTGTTATTATACCTAATAAATGATCACAGGGTTTTGGTAGATTTGTTCCTCCAGGGCATAGTTTTCATACATCGATTAAAAAAAACCTTATTCAATCTATTTCACCCATGGTCAAATATACAAGACATAATTTAGTTTTTCAGTGTTTTGCGATAATAAAAGTGGAAACTAACTAGAGGAATTTTATCATTTTATTATGCTTTAGAAAATGAGCCAATAAAAAAAAATGTTGGGAAAGACTGTTGGGTGATTTTCCTGAATTCTTCAAACATTTTTAAACAGAAGGACTGACTAATTGGACAATATATACTAATTGACTTAAAACTCATCCAAAACAATTTAGGGAGATTATAATTCATATAGTATAATTTTACTGCAATTGAGTGTCACATGGATTATCTTCATAGTCTGTTCTTGATGAATTGCTGAAATGGGTTAAAAAGATTTGTAGCAAAGATTTCCATGAGATTCACCTATTTCAAATTCCAATAATTTTCTACTTCAATTTTAAAATGAATCTGGGTTGTGATTGTAAACATATTTTAAAGGTCATCCTGGGAAAGTCTTTATTTTCAAGGGTGGCATATAATTTTAATAAGTAAATAAACGACATCCCTAATTAAATGCGCTGTCACTAACACCTTGGTAGAATATTAGCAGAGAATGACAACCTCTGCTTGGCAATGATCAGATAGGAAATAAAGGATATGTATTATAAAAACAGCAAGGTTTAACACCACTATCATCATCTGGCATTTATTTATTTATTATTATTTATTATTAGGTTCTTCTATGCCGCCCTACTCCCGAGGGACAATTTTAAAAGATTAAAAAAGTTAAAAAGAAGATATTCACCAACATACATACAGGGGGAGATCTCGGATGGAAACTAGTCTCAACCCCCTGCCTGCAGGAAGAGCCATGTCTTGACGGCTTTTCGGAAGGCCAGCAGGGTGGGGATAATTCGGATCTCTGGGGAAAGTTGGTTCCAGAGCACGGGGGCCCCCACAGAGAAGGCCCTCCCCCTAGGGCCCGCCAGCCGGCATTGTTTGGCTGACGGGACCTGGAGGAGACCCACTCTGTGGGCCCTAACCGATCGAAGGGAAGTGTGAGGCAGAATGCGGTCCCGAAGGTAACCTGGTCCTAAGCCATGTAGGGCTTTAAAGATGATGATCAACACCTTGAATTGTACCCAGAGACCAATGGGCAGCCAATGCAGCTGGCGGAGTATAGGTGTAACGTGGGTGTATCTTGACACACCCACCACAGCACGCGCAGCCGCATTTTGCACCAACTGAAATCTCCGAATACTCTTCAAGGGTAGCCCCATGTAGAGCGCATTGCAGTAGTCCAGTCGAGAGGTGACAAGGGCATGAGTGACCGTGAGTAGAGCCTCCTTCTCCAAGTATGGCCGCAATTGGTGCACCAGGCGAACCTGTGCAAAAGCCCCCACTAGCCACAGCTGTAAGATGTTGATCTAATTTTAGCTGTGGATCTAGGAGGACCCCCAAATTGCGAACCTGTTCCGAGGGAGTTAATTTTCCTCCCTCAAGAACCAAGGAGGGACAGTTGTCATGGTCCTTAGGAGGCAATATTCTAAGGACATGATCATGAGGCATGATCTCAGCTTTACTGTCCACTAATAATTCAAAGAGACACCAGTTGGCCCTAGTTTTTATATAGTTTCTTTTATATTGCCCTCCCACCCCAGCCTCCCAGAATGAACCTTTCAGTTTCTTTTTCCCCTCAATTTTAAAATAAGAACTTATATCCGGATTTTAAAAAATGATTGAGGGATAACAACAGTTGATTTTCTGAAAGTACTTGCTGTCAATCTGATGAGACCCAGTGTTCGTAGTGCTTAAGATACTGAACCAGGTTCAGCGGAGACCTAGATACTTCCCTGAGCAAGGAAATCAGCTGAGTGACTGTAAGTCAGTCACTCCTCCTTTGCCCAAACAGCATCAGGCTCCACTACATCCTGGATGAAAAATGAAACCCTTGTCACATCATGCACATTAATAAACTTCACTGTAAGAACTAGGTAAGTAGCGTGCAAAAGGGGCAGACAAAATAACTAAACAGGACAAAGGCTAAAGAGAACAACAACCTGGTTGTCAATCTCCATTGCATTTGAGATGAAGTGCAAAAGGCAGAAGGTTTTGTTTCTGTTTAAGCATCAAGGATCTCTTCCTTAATGATTTGGAAGTAGTTTTTGTTGAGATTTATTTTTTTGCTCTGGTTAACTGGAAAATTAAAACTTATAGGTCTGTATGAAAATGTATAGGGGATATGAAATTTGCACAAGAAGTATAGGGGATATGAAATTCGCATAAGAATGTTCTAAAACTCCCTATTTAATTAATATTTTCACAGCTCATTTTATTTGAAGTAGTTTTCATTTTCATTTCATTTGAAGTAGTTTTTTCTCTTACAATTCTTTATGACCAAAATGATATAGCAAAATTGAAGAAAAGCTCAACAGTACTTCACAGGAAGCAGATGAAGTTTTTTTTAAATCACTGGGTTTTTTTTAAATCTAAAGGAAACAATGATATAAGTATGCTCATGGTAGACTAGCAAGTCCCAAACTGACATGCACCTTTTATTTTATCTGACCATGTGGACTTACTATGAGATGTAAAATAATTTTAAAGGTCTTTAAAAAAATTACACAAGCCAAAAGAAAAATGCATGTTTTAAATTCATTCCTGTGAAAATTTTAATTATGTTGTGCCAAGAATGCCCATTCTTAGATTCCTCTTCAAGAAAAGATTTTCAGTCTCTGGAGGAAAGAAAAGCTCATTAACTGGATGACCAATGACCATACTTTTCTCTATTATCCCTTTTTTCCTAGGGCTCACGGCAAAATTCACCCTCCCCTCCAAACTATCATGGAGGATATATACTCAGTAATGGTAATACTGAAATTCTCCATCTGTTTGAAATTCAATAGTACCATATTTATACAGAATTCAATTACCATTATATGACCATTTTTAAATCAAGGTGGAAAAAACAACAACCAACCCTATTAAGTGAATTAATCTCCTTAAAACATCCTTATAAACCAAAGGAAACCAAGATACAACAGCTACAGTATGTGCAGATTAGCAGTTTGAAAAAGTAATTTAAAGAACAAAAAATGTCTGGATATATACTAGTCAATCTAGAAAGCTAAGTTTCAATACTTGTATCCACCTAAGACCTAGAAAACCAAAAGTTGGATTCTAATTCCTTTTAAAGCCATTTGGTCAGACTACTGAGGGATTGTCACACTAATATCATGGGAAGTCTAAGTGCTCATCCTCCATCCCACTTATTAAAGCTTTTTAAGGGACATATTCTCATGATATTAAGTCACCCCCAGCCTGCTGTGAAGGCAGTCTAGAGTTGCCCTTAGTTATTCTCAAGTGAAAGAAGTTTGATACAACCAGGACTCTTGCAAGACCTGGTCGCCTGGTCAAACTGAGAAATTGGGGGAGAAAGTCCTTAGTAAGAGAGGTGACCAAGAACCCGATGGTCACTGACTGAGTTCCAGAGATCCTGTGTGGAGATGGGACAGAATTCCAGAAAGACAACCATCACTGCAGTCCTCCACCGATCTGGGCTTTATAGCAGAGTGGCTAGACAGAAGCCTCTCCTCAATGCAAAACACATGAAAGCCCACTTGGAGTTTGCAAAAAAGCACCTGAAGGACTCTCAGGCTGTGAGGAACAAGATTCTCTAGTCCAATGAAACCAAAATTGAACTCTTTGGCCTCAATTCTAAATGTTATGTCTGACCTATGTCATCACGTGGCCAATATCATCTCAACAGTGAAGCATGGTGGTGGCAGCAGCATCATGCTGTGGGCGTATTTTTCAGCAGCAGGGACTGGCAGACTGGTCAGGGTTGAGGGAAAGCTGAATGGAGCAAAGTACATGGATATCTTCAATGAAATCCTTTTCCACAGCGCTCAGGATCTCAGGCTGAGTCGAAGGTTCACTTTCCAACATGACAACAATCATAAGCACACAGCCAAGACAACACAGAAGTGGCTTAGGGACAACTCTGAATGTCCTAGTGCAGTGATGGCGAACCTGTGGCACGCGGAGCCATATCAGAGGGCACGTGAGGTGTTGCCCTATGTCATCTCCAGCGCGCATGCGCGGGCTGGCCAACTGATTTTTGGCCTTGGGGAAGGCCGTTTTGCCCTCTGGAGGCTTCAGGGAAGCTTCCCTGAAGCCCCGGAGTACAAAAAACAGCCCAACGGGAAAACCGGAAGTTTGGAAAAATGGACTTCCAGTTTGCCCTTTGTGCTGTTTTTCGCACTCCGGGGCTTCAGGAAGCTTCCCTGAAGCCTCCGGAGTGCGAAAAACAGCACAACGGGCAAACCGGAAGTCCGTTTTTCCAAACTTCCAATTTGCCCTTTTGGCCGTTTTTTTACCGTCCCAGGCTAAAGTGAGGCCTGTGCGCATGTACAGGGGGCAGCGTGGGGGTAGTGGTGCGCATGCGTGCGGGGAAGGAATGGGTGTGGGCACGCGTGCTAGCGCGTGCACCCACATCCTTTTGGCACGCAATCCAAAAAAGGTTCGCCATCACTGTCCTAGAGTGATCCAGCCAGAGCCCTGACTTGAACCCTATTGAACATCTCTGGAGGTACCTGAAAATGGCTGTCCACTGACAGTAGCCATCCTACCTAACTGAGCTTGAGAGGATTTGCAAGGAAGAACGGCAGAAAATCCTCTAATCCAGGTGTGCAAAGCTTGTCGCATCATACCCAAAAAGACTCGAGGCTGTAATTGCTGCCAAAGCTGCTTCAACAAAGTATGAGTGAAGGGTCTGAATACTTATGCCAATGTGATATTTCAGTTTTTTCTTTTTAATAAATTTATAGACATTTCTAAAATTCTGTTTTCACTTTGTCATTATGGGGTAGTGAATGTAGATTAATGAGAGAAAAAATGAATTTCAACAACTGTAGAATCAGGCTGCAGCATAACAAGATTGACAAAAGTGAAGGGGGTCTGAATACTTTCTGAATGCACTGTGTATTTTCTTCTCAATTACCAACTGTATAGAAAAATATATTCTTTGCATCATTTGCTCCTACTTCAGACATATGGTTTTGTATTATACACCGTTCCTTTGCTAGTGAAACCCAAGTAACTTACCTGTAAAGACTCTTCTTCTTTTATCAGTTCTTTATGTGGGAACAAATCTTTAGCTTGGATGTATTCTAGACTGGGGGGGCCTTCTTCACCCTAAAAACCAAACAGAAAAACAAATGCTTAGAGATGCACCTGTCAAAATATATCAAACATTTATTTATTTATTTATTTGTGAGATTTATATACTGCCTCACAGTGCAAGCACTCTCTAAGTGGTTTACACCATTAAGCAATGTATATTTATATTGCCCCCAACAATCTGGGTCCTCATTTTACCTACCTTGCAAGGATGGAAGACTGAGTCAACCTTGAGCCGGTGAGATCTGAACCGCTGACCTGCGGATCACAGTCAGCTAAAATGGCCTGCAGTACTGCCTCTAACCGCTGTGCCACCTCGGCTCTTATTACTTATTTATTTATTTCTCTATGAATTCCATTTTTTTACTCAAGGTGTCACATAGTACTGCCTCGTGGAATTGATTCTGTATGGTACATTGTATTTAGAGATAGTGATTGATCAATACAAGTAGTCCTTGATTTACAACAGTTCACTTAGTGACTGTTCAAAGTTACAATGGCACTGAAAAAAGTGACTTATGACCACTTTTCACACTTACAACTGTTGCAGCAACCCCATGGCCATGTGATCAAAATTCAGAGTCTTGGCAACTGACTCATATTTATGATGGTTGCAGTGTCTCAGGGTCATGTGATCACCTTTTGTGATCCTTGACAAGCAAAGTCAACAGGGAAGCCAGATTCATTTAACAACTGTTATTAACAACTGCCGTGATTCACATAACAACTGTGGCAAGACAGGTCGTACAATGGGGCAAATTCACTTAACAAATGTTTCGCTTAACAACAGAAATGCTGGACTCTGTTGTGGTCGTAAGTCAAGGACTACCTCTAGTTTCCCAGTGAACTTACATGAATGAGGGTGGATATTAATCAGAATTCTTTATTTTGTGTCCATTCTCCTAACCACTATATCCCCAATACTCTCATATGCACAACCCACATATACTGTAGTGTTGATAAGAGGTCTTGTATATATATACATTCTCCAAGCATCCAATATCCATAAATATAATTTAATACTTTTACTAAACATAATATAGATGTACAATAAACCAGTTTGGGATTAAAGGCAAACAAATATAAACATTCCTAATCACCTAGCAATTCCAAGTGTGTCCCTTTAGCTCCTTCTTATAATTAACTAGCCAGCATTAGCTTCACAAACATTCATAATGTACAAAAATGACATAGCGTAGTAATAGTAGCAGCAGCAGCCACAGCAACAGTAACAACAATTTGGAAAAACAGAGCTAAATTTCTTTAGCTTACAGTGGAACTATGTCTGTATTTCTATTTTACAATTGAAACTTTCGGCCTAACCTCTACTTGAGAATGGGATCTTCTGATATTCCTCTACAAACTTAGGTTTCTGACCTAATCAAAGTCCACTACAGTCTTCCAGTGATAGTATATTTTTTAAAAAAAATATTTTTATTATAATTTCAACAACCAACAACTTTTATTAACACATTTAAAAGATGGCATGCCAAGGATCTTTCAGAACTAGATTTATCACAAGAAAGTTACTTTAACAATCATAATTATAAGTGGAACCCTCTGGGATTATATTCAAAATGATCATCTAATCCACGTTCCTGTTTCTCATAATAATGAATCAAATAAATACCTCTGAAAAATCCACAATAGGTCCTGAAAGTGAACATTGTCAGTACTGTTAACAACAAATCACACTTTCTCTGATTGTGAAGGTTTCATAAGACTATAGAAGAGAGATTGGTGAAACTAAACAGTTATTAAAGTGAGCTAGATTTGTTGTGTGGATAGGTTTTGACATGTTGTGAGCCGCCCAGAGTCCCCCGGGAGTTGGGCAGCATACAAATCTATTTAAATAAATAAATAAATAAATAAATAAAAAGGTTCCTGTCACTTTTTCCAGTCTGGCAGAAATGTATCATTTTGATTTGTGCAAAGTAGGGATTTTTAAAATTCTAAACAATAAAGTTTCCTTAAAACTGCTCTTATTTACCCAGGAAAGCCCTCAGGCAGTTTCTTAGGTGAGATTGCATTTTTCTGTTTCAAATCAAAATTTTTCAGTGTATGGAAGAAGCTCTTAAGTAAATAAGCTATAGGAGCTTTGCATGATTGGAAAATACTTCAAATTCTCAGAACTAGCCCCAGGATTAGCCTGCATATTTTTACATGATCATGATGGATAAAGATGAAGAATTTCTTTGCTCTTAAAACTGTTTGGAAGAAAAAGTAGACTTTTAAAGGATAAATATTCACCTCTAAAAAGAATATCTGAGAAATCAAGGCATTACACGTATTTGTAAATCATATTATCTGGCTCTAAATTCTATGGATTTTCTTATAATGCCTAGTACTTTTTCTTAGAAAATGCTAAGAGGAAAATGGATTTAATCCTAGATTTTGTTGATAGGACCAGCATTGAACTTGAAGTGCATATGCACTACACTGAAGAGGCCCAGTTTTGGGGCTGGGGGGGGGGAGCAGGACATGGAAAAATGACTGCCTATAAACTTGAGCAGAAATATTGAAGCAGATGATTACTCTGACCTGGTATAAAGTAGTTTTGTATGAGAACTTTCATCTTGAAATATGTTTCTGATGTAGATCATGCTGATATAGGTGGTCCAGTAAACTGAAATGATCCTATATTCATGTATGGTATTCCATTTTTCTTCACCAGATATAAGATTTTTATTGCCAGGTATAAGCAACTGTTATCGCTAAGAGCAGCATTAAACCAGCTTTATTAAAATAACGTTAAGTGCACAGATGAAAAAATGGTTAAACTTTTGTGGAGCTAGCATAAAATGTTAGCTCATTATAGAAACAAACATTTCCATTTGAAACTGGAGACACTATTTTCTGAAGTTGATAACTGAATGTATTTATATTTATCTATCATATCTAAGAACTACCCATCCCCCTCACACAGGGACTCTTGATAATACAATAAAATATTAAAAGCATAAAACAGTATATAAAAGTTAAAAGAAGGAAGAATGTTAAAATTAATGAAACTAACTAGCCCTACAGTTATGTGCTCTTCTGTGCGAACCAAGAAAGCATGTGCTTTTATGCCTTTCTTGAAGGCCAGGAGAGTAAAATCAATTAGTGATATGGAATTGCTTCCTGCTAATCCAGTAATCACTTCTGCCCTCAGATATTAATAAAGTATCAGTTCATCTAAATATGTTTTTATAAAAAAACTCTTGAAAATGATATAACCCTTCCCTTGAAATTCAACACTAAAACACCCATGTATTTCAAACAATCTAAATATTTGAAAAATTGTTTTTTTGGTTCAAATTAATATATCACAATATCAACAAATTCACACTTTATTAAAAAATATTAGCCATTTGAGGAAAAAAGGTCAGATGACTGAATAAAACAAAAATCAGGGAGAAAGCTGCTTTTAGTAACATCTAGTTAAAATTTAAGAGAGTGATATATATTAAACATATTATTTTTTCTAGTCAAAAGTTATTTCTCCTATAAATAACTATCCGATATATCTTGCATACTGCTTGTGCAAACATAAGACACACAGTATGTCAGGTTGCAATGAATGTGATTCAATACTTTTAGCATAATGGAGTTGTGTGTGTGTTGTGTATTAGATCTCAACATCTTGATTGATCATAATTTTAAAGTACAAGTCCCTGATATACAAATGGATAGACGCAAAGGCCAAGTACTTTATTCTTATCATTCCCAATGACATTTTACTATTAGGAGACAGGCTGATATACTCAGAAACATCCCATGATATAGAACGAAACTGCTAAAACTATTCTTAATCTACAACTATGTGTGTTCACACACACTTTATCATATGGGTCCTGGAAATATAAACATTGTATGCTGTGCCAAAGCTAACACACACACACACACACACACACACACACACACACACACACACACCCTTCATAGATACCTGATGTCACTTTTCTCTCATTTAAATACCTCTTAATATTTTTTCCCATAAATAGCATAGGTTTTCATATCTTAATTAAATTAAACCTCAGAGCCCTGTGAACATTTCTCTATTATATTTCTCGATCCTGCAACTTACAGTAAATGAAACTAAACTGGCCTCCCATTTAGGCACTGACCAGATCCAGATCTATAAAGCCCAAGACCACACCTCCAGGGAAATCTCAGGGCTCAGATCAGTCTTTTGCATCCATTCCCTTTTATTAACCTGCGTATATAGCACTTTTATTAATTATCGTGCCAACTGGACGGAGTGAATCATACAATTTGCTTTTAACATTTGCGTCTGCTCTGTCACTGAACAAATGTTTCCCTACGGTTGCCCATTTAAACCTCTTCTCAGACAGACTAGCAACGGATAGGTTCTGTGTATCTTGGGCACCAAGACAATATCATCAAAGCTAGAATCAGGACAACTTTTCACCTATATGACATTGTAAACAGCTAACTAACCTTGAGAACTCTGATGCCTCCCAGCAAACATTCCCATGACTTCTCCAACAAACTCATGTTTTCAGGTAAGTTTTATTCTTATTATGCTTCTTCCTCAAGTTTTTTTTCTCAGCATGTTCATGTCAGAATCCTAGCAGGATGTACTCAGGAGGCCAGAGGTTAGTAGAGCACCATGCTGAGTAACTGTACTGAGAAATGCTGCCAAATGCTGCCCACCTTATGAGGCCAGCTTCAATTGGTATGAAGTGGGTATGAAGTATGAAGCAGCGTACTTTCCACCTTCCCTTATATCACAAAATGACTTAATACATACTAGCAAGCACAGTGGGGAATTCTAATAGGAAGACCCAGGTCTCAGTAAACCTAAGCCATCTCTTTGGCAGCTACGTGGCTATGATTCAATGAAGCACAAAGCAGCCAGAAAGTGGGAATCACAGGTTCTGTAGGTGAATGTGAACCTGTTCTCAGCAGGCCAACATCAATATACTGGAATACACCGATGCCCTAGATTATGAAAACCAAACTTCTCCTTGTAACGTTTTGCTCAGACAGTTTTCTTCAGTGAGATCACTGGAACAAATTTGGCACCCCCAACTGGAACCTCTAAGGTCCAGGTGAAGATGAGGTACATATTCTGGGAATTATTCAAAAACAGAACTAGGATATCAACAAGAAGCAGGTAAAATTAAGATAAGGAAGAAGAATGGGGAAGAAGAGCCACTCCCCAAGCATTAGGGAGAGCCGTAAAAAGGGCCAGATGTCTCCAGGCAGACAGTACGTTTTCTTCCTGGCTCCGCCGCTCCACCCCCACCACAAAATATCAAATGCAGAGAGAAATGCAGACTGAGAAGCAACCTTGCATGCAGTCAGTGGAGAGAAGAAAAGGGTGGGAAACAGGGAATCTACTTACAAAGCAGTTCAGCATGGAACAGGAGACACGGCCCGGCAGAGTCATGGTCGTTTCCAAAGCAGCTTGCTGTGCCTGGGGCATGCGAGTGGCATTGCTTCCCTCTGCCCCCTTTGGCATAAATGGCTCAGGCAGACGGACTGTGAGAAAAGCAACCTCCTAAGCACGGCTAGAGCATCTCTGTCGCCAGAGACGGGAGCAGGTGTGCTGGTTGCTTCAGCAGCGGCCGACAATGGAGGGGAGGGAAAGGCGGGAGAAGGGAGGAGGAAGAGAGACTCCACCTCCCTCTGATGAAACCAAGATGAAGCTCTGCCATGCTAGGGGTTCCCCGACAGCAAACACAGAAAATGGAGTCATCACTTCAGCCTAGGGAGGAGAATTCATGGCTCTGCAATTCTCATTGTCCTCTATTGTGGGGTTACAGCACAAGACTGTTTGGTATGCAGCTTAGCAGCCAGGCAGCATGTGCAGGAATGTCTGGGAACAATAGCAGCCGCCGCCTAGCTCAGTATATTACAGTAAGAGAAAGAAGCAGTAAGGATTGAGCTTGGTGCTTGTATTCCCACAGTAAGGACGGGAATCCTGCTGGCAGAGCTCTGCCAAAGGGACACAGGATCTGCCAGCTCTGCTGCATAGCTAGCTAGGCCTGCAATCTCCTCTGGCTATGTGCCAAAGAATATACAGCTGACATCTCAGAAACGTCCCCAGTTCACAGAAAACCTGACACAATCAGGCAACAACTGTGTACACAAATTGTATATTTTCATTTTCATTTTCAACATGTTCTTTGATCTATAGATAAAGCTTTTCTGGGACATACATTAAATAGACAAAATTAATTTTAAAATACCATAAATTTTACTCTAAACCGGCTTTCCAAAGCTATACCCGTGGTAGGTATAGGGAAAGGGATTTCTTTGGGCTTGTTACAAACTCAGAGGCAAACCTAGAGAGACACAAAGGGACTACAAAGGTGATCTAAATCAATCCCCTCATAATATAAAAAATCCATCCTTGTACCACACTTGAGAGGTGGTCTGTCTGAAAATTCTAATTAAACAAAAAATCCAGGAAGAAGTCCATCACTTTTGAAGACCAAGAGAAACTGCCAGTTTCCACAAACATACATAGCCATCACATTACTCCTTTTCAAGGTAAGCAACATTGTGCAGAGCATAGAAAAGGAGGAAGAAATAACAAACCAAATAGTTTAAATATAAATTTACCATTTTTCTATGCCTCCATCCTTGAGAACTCCAAATAGTTTACAGATATTAAAATAACAATAAAACAAAAGTAGAGTTTTCTTTTCAACAAAAGATCAGGCAGTAAAAAACACAAACATACACACACAAATGCACACATTTTGACATACATAATATATATGTACATCTATATATATCTCTGTGAATCTACAATCGGTCCCCAAAACCCTTCTGGAAAAGTCAAGTTTTTACTAGTTAGTTTTTAAATTTATATGAATCCCATTAGCTATAGTTCTTTATACCATTCATATCTTTCCTTTGTATGGTCATTCACTTTTGTATTCAATCCTTATTCTTTCAGCACTCATTCATATCTTTTCTTCCTTATCACATACACTTAAATTTCTCATTGCATACAACTTACTTTTTGTTTTTCTTAACATTCAATATGGGCTACCATATAACAAAGTAGGAGGAAGAATATCCTTACACTCAGCCATTTTCACTTATTTAGGCATTTATTCCTTGCAAGAGAAGACAATTTACTCACTACTTTTCAATCATAGTTTGTATGTCTTAAAATTCTTTATCCATTTTTTCCATCTTATAAAACATTTTACCAAAACACTCAAACCATTTTTATATTCTTGAATGCCACTTATCCAAAGAAAGATGTACTTTCTTTTTTCATTACTTGTAACAACAAATTTAGAAATGAACAAGAGGAAGCAATTTCTTATGCTGCATCAATTCATATAACTTAAAAAAAAGCAGTAAATAGAATTTGACAGCCAGTTTGATATATCAGTTAAATAGCAATAGCACTTAGACTTATATACCGTTTTACAGTGCTTTTTACAGCCCTCTCTAAGCGGTTTACAGAGTCAGCATATTGACCCCAACAATTTGGGTCCTCATTTTACCCACCTTGGAAGGATGGAAGGCTGAGTCAACCTTGAGCCTGGTGAGATTTGAACTGCCAAATTGCAGTCAGCCGGCAGTCAGCAGAAGTAGCCTGCAGTACTGCAGTCTAACCACTGCGCCACCATGGTAAAGCGCTAGATACTGGGTTTAAAGGTAAAGGGCTAGATACTGGGAGGCTGTGAGTCCTGCCTGAAATGATTAGCCAGCTGGGTGAGTTTGGGCCAGTCACCCTCTCTCAGCCCTAGGAAAAAGTCAGTAACAAACCATTTCCAAAAATGCTGTTAAGAAAATAATGTACTATGTGGTCTTCTCCAGAAAAATGCCAGAAGTCAAGTCTGACTCAAAGGTACACATATACACAAAGGATTTGCTATCAAAAACTGATGAGTGATCTTTCATATTTCAAAATATGTTGGAAAGAAATAATTTGACACTAAAATGGAACATGCAGCAATTGCAATACAGGTAGTCCTCGACTTATGACCACAATTGAACCCAATGTTTCTGTTGCTAAGCAAGACAGTTGTTAAGTGAGTTTTGCCCCAGTTAAAGACCTTTCTTGCCACAATTGTTAAGTGAATCACTGCAGTTGTTAAGTTAATAACACGGTTGTTAAGTGAATCTGCCTTCCCCATATACTTTGCTTGTCAGGAGGTCACAAAAGGTGATCACATGTCCCTGGTATACTGTAACCATCATAAATATGAGCCATTTGCCAAGTGTCCAAATTTTGATCATGTGACCATAGGGATGCTGCAACAATCATGTGTGAAAACCAGTCATAAGTCATGTTTTTCAGTGCCACTGTAACATTGAATGAGTACTAAACGAATTGTAAATTAAGGACTACCTTCCAACACAATTTAGTAAAGTTGCAGTTTTGATCTGATGTAAGGTGGAACGAAAAAGGACAATCACAGTTAATTTTTAATGATTTGGTGACACAGATGTAAAATGAATTACACACAGTAATTTGCCATTCAAATCGCTTAATTATTCCTCCAGAATTTTCTGAAACTCAAGATATTTATTTATTTGGTCGCTTTTATATGTCGCCTAACTCCCGTGGGACTAATCTGTCCTGTTTGTGGAATGGGATGCCTCGCCGCAGCCACCTCGCCACTGCCAACACCTCTGCCAACTTGCCGCTGCCAAGCTGCTGCAGGACAACTCCACATGCCCAACTCACCATGGGGTAACTCGCTGTGGGCGACCAGAGGGAGAGCTGGGCAGCTAGGCGAGCAAGCGAGCGGTGGGCAAAGCGTGTTGGGGCAGGCACTGGGGAAACAACGGCAGCCGGGGGTTTCCCATTTTCACACACCCACCTCCCCATCATCTGCCCTGATGCGCGATGCGCTCTGTTCCCTGCTCAGCTCTTCTTCCAGCCACCCGCAAGGTGCTAGAGGTGTGAAGGGTATGAGAAAAGGTGTGGTGAGTTTGGGGAGGATGAGCAGGGGTACACGAGAGGCATGGCATGGGGATAATATGAAAAGCGTAGTGCAAACGCAGAGGGCCTGGGAGATGATGCACAGGTGGGGGAGACTTACCCCAGCGACTTGCAACCTTTAACCACTGACTTTCTGGGGAAGCCAGTAAGGAAGACTGCAAATGGTGATCATGTCATTGTGGGATGCTGCAACTGGTCATGTGTGAAACAGTTGCCAAACACCCAGATCATAATCATGTGACTGCAGCAATGCTGGGATTGCCAGAATCTCAAGGACCATTCATAACCACCATTCAGTCAGCACTGTCATAGTTTCAAATAGGTCAAGGACTACCTATAAGTCATAAGTGTGAGAGCTTAGCAGGAAGAATAGCACCAATGTAAGGGATCTCAATATTCCCAACAGACAATTCAATTTTTTTTTCTCTTCTGAAATCCAATGATGATTCAGACAAAGAAAAATGACCTCAAAAGAGATACTGATTGCCTCCAATGTCCCACTTATGCAGTGCTTAAAAGAAAATGACAGGAACAGTAGTACATATGCACAGTGGGCAGAGTACAGTTTCTATCAAAAATCTTCAGCTTGAGAAAGTTATTGATGTAGGCTTTGTGTGAAGCATGACAAAGAGTTTAAGTTAATGTGCATTTTCATAGAATCACAGTTGGAAGGAACTTTGGCAGTCATCTGGTCCAATTTTTTGCTCAAAACAGATTTAGCAATCCAGGATGGTGTAGTAGTACCAACAGCCCTTTCTCTCTGGCTCAAATATTGACCCCTCTTGGGCACTTGATACCATAGTTCTTTTAATAGCTAGATTCCTCAGAAATAGTTTCCAAATGCAGCATTATTGCCCTTTTTGTTTAAGCTGCCATCACCTATTTCAGTTATGGGGTCCCACCACCTGTAGATAAAAAGGAAATTCTCTTTATTTTCTACTGTCACACTTGTAAGTAATGTGGACAATTTTTTTAGCTATGTCTTGCTGTGCACGGTACCTAAGAACTGACAATGATGAGTATAATCTAAGATACAAAAGTATGATTTTACTAAATCTTGACCCTACAAAACAAAACTACCTATCTGGACATCAGACACTGGACAACCATTTGAGTGAAATGCTATAGGCTTTCCTGCTTTAGCAAGGGGTGGACTAGAGACCTCCAATTCTGTTATTCTGGTCACAAATGCTTCTCTACAGTGATAATTCTTTGACACTGGGGATCTGTGTTTAAAAACCTTTTCCTCAATATGAGTTCAATGTGCTACACTTTTTCTCTCATTAACCATAATTATTCTTCCCCTCAACTAACTTCCAATGACTAGAAATTCACCATATTCACAATCTTTCTCCTTTCAGCATCCCTCTTCTTCATCCTTCCTGGTTAGAAAAAAGAAACGTAAGAAACCTAATTCTTCAGTGGAGTCAGCTACTCTAGCAGGTACAATGTCTCCGACAGAAGCTATAACCTTGGAATTCAGTTTCATTGCCAATTATCTCATCATTAAGAATCCCAATTTCACCATAATTTCCATGGTTCTGGACTTGTACTTGAAAACAACAAAGAACAACTTTGTTCTATCCATGATACGCTTTCAGGCAACACAATCATCACAGTGTGTTTTAATTTGCTCTTTTTCTTAACATTGACTATGATAAGACTTGGTTCTGTACTACTCATGATCCAGGCTGCTCTTTTCTGGACATGCTACTACAAGTTGTCCTCAACTTATGACCACAATTGAGCCCAAAAATTCTGTTGTTAAGAGAGAAAGTTGTAAAGTGAGTTTTGCCGCATTTTACGATCTCTCTTGCCACAGTTGTTAAATGAATCACTGTAGTTGTTAAGTTAGTAACATCGTGGTTAAGTGAATCTGGTTTCCCCATTGACTTTGCAAGTCAGAGGGTCGCAAAAGGTGATCACATGACCCCAGGACACTGTAACCGTCTTAAATATGAGTCAGTTGCCAAGTGTCAGAATTTTGATCACGTCACCATGGGGATGCTGCAATGGTCATAAGTCTGAAAAGCCGTCATAAGTCACTTTTTCAGTGCCACTGTAACGTTAAACAGTCACTAAATGAACTGTTGCAAGTCAAAGACTACCTGTATTTGCAAACATTCTTAAAATGTAGCACCTAAAGTTCAACTTAACATTCCACATATAGCCTAATACAGAATAACACTACTTTTCTGCTAATGCAGTCTATAAATTATATACATTTTTAAAAGAGCTATATTATGTATGGCTTGAATTCACTGAGGACACAGAATCTTTTTCATATGTTCTGCTTCCGAGGTAGATGCTTCCCATCCTATATCTTACACTTTCGATTTTTGTATCTAAATAAACATTTTCACATTTATTTCTTTTGAAGTTTATCATTTAATTTCAACCATCAACTTTTTGTAAAAACTTGATGCATCACTAAAAGTGTATGCAACTGCAAGATTTCTAGATTAGAGATCAGTTTCCAGGGAATGTATTTATTTATTTATTTAAATTTATATTCTGCCCATCTAGCCATCAAGTGATTCTAGGCAACTTACAAAATAAAAACAATATAAAACATTAAAATATTAAAATGATAAATATTAACATTAAAATAAATGAAGATGGCTAAGGAAAGAAGTAATATACAATGGGGTGGATGTAGAATCTTTTCTAATTCACTAACCACCTCCAGTATAGAATATCTCCATCAGGACTCCAGACCAATTGGCAGAGCCAAGTTTTAAGGCCCTTCCGGAAGGCCATGATTAGGGGAGGGCATCTCAGCTCGAGGGGCACAATGTTTCAGAGGGTGAGAGCCATGGCAAAAAAGGCTCTCCTCGTGGACCCTGCTAGCAAGAATTCCTTGACCAACACGGTCCGCAGCATGCCTCTTCTGTCAGCAAAGGTGGGACAGGCCAATCCCACTGGGGTGAAACAGTTCCTCACATAAATTGTGTGAGCATGCTTGGCATAAAACTAGACCTTGGGTGCACTTATGTCATACTGGCCAACTGCTACAGATCTTCCCATTAGCAGAAAATGCTGCATGAGGGGCAGGTAACCAAGCCTACAAATTCTTTAACTTACTAAAAAACATTACGTGAAAATGCCATAATGGGAAGTCAGTATCTGTGGGCCCACACAGTGAAGATATGAAAATTGCAACCTGTAATGAAAAAGGAATATATGGTGAAGAGTTATTAATTAATGAATGAACTGCAAAATAAGTTTGAATGGAGTAGTTTCATTCTGTAGAATAAAATTCATAAATATGTTCAGGGAAGTAAAGGGTAGGTTTTAAGTATGAATGAAAACATTAGAATATCAAAAAGTATGAATTTGGATTATCTAGTTTATTGAGAGTTCATATGAAAGTAGAAATCCATAGATGGTAATAGTTGCATTAGGTTACACA
This sequence comes from Diadophis punctatus similis, assembly GCA_023053685.1. Taxonomy (NCBI): domain Eukaryota; kingdom Metazoa; phylum Chordata; class Lepidosauria; order Squamata; family Dipsadidae; genus Diadophis; species Diadophis punctatus. The sequence continues at coordinate 23,107,534 of JALIGW010000001.1, forward strand.
TCATTGAATGGTGATAATGGAAGAATCAGGGATGAGTTCTGTGAAAAATTGCAACATTCTAAATCAGGGGTGTCAAACAGTTTGCATTTGCTAAGCCTATAACTACATTTCAAGATTAATATACACCATTTCTAGGTTTTACAAATTTTGTTTTTGGTTCATATAGATAAGCTTTTTGTTTTTGTTCTAAAACAACCAAATAATGTGGTTTGTATTTTTGAACTGATAAAGTTCCTGTTCCTGATGTTTATGCCTGCTGCTACTATCCAGCCACTTGATTAATAATATTAATTAAAAAAAATTTTTTTTACAAAACTTTGTTGTTTTCATTGTGTTTGTCTTTTGCTTAAACTGTTCAATACAGTAGACTGTCGACTTCCCAGCCAGTAGTCCTGTGGTAATGACATGTATGTTGCCTTTCTTTCCTTCAAGGAATGTATAAAATACATTCACATATTAATACAGAGGAGTTGGAGTCGGAAGTACAAAAAACTGAGGAGTTGGAGTCGGAACATTTATCTACCGACTCCACAGCCCTGGTCAAACTTGCGTCATCACGATGGTGTCACGTGATGTATTGCAACTTTTCTCCCCGTTCGCTAAATCGGGCTTGGGTGTGGCCAGCACGTGATGCATCTGGCCCGCAGGCAAGTTTAACACCCCTGTTCTAAATGAGAATGACATGGGAAATACAGAAAAAGCTACTGGAACAAGTTACTGGAGACCCAAGAATGAATAAAAATAGTTATTATTTGGTAAATGCCTGCTTAGAGAAGTGTCTGTTTCAAATACATGGGTTAAGCATAAATGAATCCATGTATGGAAAATCAATTGGAAAGTGTGGCTGATCGTATTTTTAAAATGAAAGACTGAACAAATTAGTCAAATGCTATGAAGTGCTATGGGACAGGTTCTTGATATGGGACAGGTCATAACTTGGCAGTAATCCCATGTTCCAAGTATTTTTAGATCTTGGGAAAAATGATATGCAAGAAAAGGAAAAATGTGAAAGGAACTAGAGTGCAAGCAGAATGACTGTTGGAAGAGAAATGATAACTCCTATATGCAGAATATAGATTAATTTCCCAACATAATGAATAGAAAGTAGAAATAAAGAAAGACGATGTAAAAATTGTTTGGAACACAATGAAAAGAATTGAAGGATGTGGAGTTACGTTAGTAGGAAATTTGAATGTTTAATGGAATAATGAGTTGAAAGAAACTGTCAAATGAGGTAAAAGATACAAAGTCTGTTGAAAATGGTAAAAGGAATGTGAAGTTGCAAAGAATGTGGGCAATTTAATTAGATTTAATTAGAATTTAAAAAAATATTTTGGAAGAAAATGAAAAAACCTAAACAAGAAGCCTCAAGCAAAATGAATGGAATTTAAAATAAATATGATGGGATTATTTGGGATGAAATTACGCTAAAGGAATTCTAGGAGGAATATTTTAGAGAACTGTATGGAAACAATAATTGTATGGCAAAGTAGAGAGTTGAAACAAATCCCAGAAATGTTCAAGGAAATTATAAATCCTGAGAGAAAGTCGCAAAATGGCAAGGTTGAAGATGTAGACAATTGAACTGAAGAAATGCTAAATGCGGTGGCTTGTTTATGCAGTGGTTTTGTGATTTGTTTAATGCTCATGTGTGAAGACAGCATATAGGTCTGATGACTGGAACAAAACTGTCACTGTTCGTCTATGCAAAGAGAAATAGAGATCAACAATGCAAAGAGAAATAGAGATCAACTCACAAGGTATTAGTTCTGTTAATGCAAGCCTTTGGCAGAATTAAAAAGATGCAAGGGATGACAATAAGCAAAATATGGGCAGTGGAATGCAGCTTTACTCAAGGCAGAAGGTGAACAGATCAAACCCACAAAGTTGCCAGTGGAGTTATTAAGTTTGCCAGCTGCAATGAAAACATTGTTCCTTGCAATCATTAAAGTTTTCAATGCTAATGGACTGAGCGTACTATTGTTCAGGGTTGGTTCTGCACATATTCTGATTATTCACACTTTGAAACCATCCAGTCCAAAATTATCAGAACTTCACTGCAATTTTCCTGTTCCAGTTCAAGTGAGCTTCTTTAGTTAGAACTTAATTGCCCCTCTATATCACTTCAAATGAGAATGAGAATCTGTTGCCTGGAAAAAAAAGAAACAGACTCTCTGCGGTGAATTATGCATAGCTTACTTTGGTTGATTAACTTTACTTCCATTTAGAAAAAGACCTTTGCCAACTATTCGTCCTCCAATGGTTCCTCTGTCCCATTCCTATTGTCACTTGGAATAATTACCTATTTAAGTAATTAAATAGGGAATCCTTGATCTAGACATATAGATCGACAGATCTAACATTTCACCTTATTAATCAGGGACCTTTTTCAGAGAGCGTGAACAAAACTACAGGTATTGCCATGTTCACATAACATGCTATTCTTGAACAAATAAACCACACTGTGATTGTTTTGTGTGTGCTGGGTGAACTGAGCCTATCACCATCAGTTTAACTTGCAAAACAATGTGGACTTTATTCAAGTGATCATTTAAAAATATTATCATAAATGTACAACTCTGAAAAATTACTGGTAATCACTATACAAAAGAAAGGTCTTCCCCACAGAACTAAATACACCTAGAGTAGTTCCTTTTACATTCCTGTGGATGGATGTTCCCTCTGACATCTACCCAATTTCTTTCCACATCCCTGTCTTTATTAGCAGAGTGTAAATTCTTTGAATAGAAACAGCAGCCCTTTTATGTGGAATCAACACATTACACAAAAAATGAACAATAAAAAAGCTAGTAAAACCCTACTCTACCTGAAATCCCATCTACCCCAGTTCTGCAACACTTGAACTTGGATCGGCTCCATTTTAGCTCTTTCTGAGCATATTCTTACCTTTCATTTACTGTTTCAGAAACAAAACATCAAGCAATTATGGAACAAATCCTCTTCAAGCACTACAGTTAAGCTTTGCAAACACATACAACAGAATGAAATAAAAACAGAAATCACATTCACCATGGTTTTCTCCGATTCCTGGCCCGCTCTGATTTTTTTCCAGAACTGCTGCTGGAGATCCACCTACTGGGGGGAAAAAAAGAAAGATTAGGTAAGATAATGGATCAGCAAAATGCAATCAGAAGCAAAAGCATATCTTCCTTAAATGATATTTTACAACACCATTATTTAAAGCATGACATTATAAGAATATATTACATGCAACACTGTACCCAGAATGAAACTCTGAAACTCTCCTAAACAGCAGGAGAAAGTAAATGGTTAAACTCCTCCCTCTCTGAAGCTACAAAGGTGAAAGACCAAAGTACATGAATCTACCACTGTTCCTAAAGCATGCTTCAACAACTGGCTGTAATAAGAAAAAGAAAAGAAAAAAGAATAGTTACTAAGCAGAAAATCTAGCAAAACAAAGATTTGGCTTCTGGTTTAATCTCCTGCACCTTGCATTAAATCAATTAGTTACAGTTAAATATGAAAATGTGGTATCTGTGAGAATCTAATTGGGGGTGCATATATGTTTATATTTTACAATGTTTGTATATTTCCTCAATTACAAGACTCTGGAGAGGACATATGTATTACTGCGTGCAGGGTCTGAGCAGAGTGGATATTTTTGTGCTACCCCAGTATACGGTATGTGTGTTTTCACTCTCAAATTGTCTCTGGTTTTGTGCATGGCTGTATTGGCAAGCACAGAGCAGGCTGCATACACTCCATTCTGGTCACATGACCAGGAGGGAGGGGGAGGGACTTAGAATAGAGTATTTTGCAGCATACCAAGCTGCTACCTAATTGTCTCTCTCATGGGATACATTCCAGATGTATTTTTCTACAGTGCTTCTTTCCTTAATCCATGGGTTCACAAACTATGGCCCGCGGGCCACATGTAGCCCAACGAAGCCATTAATCCGGCCTGCACAGGACCACAAGGTTTCCCCGCCCACATTGCCCCGCCCACCCTTCGGCCGAGCACAGGACTTACCTTCGCGAGCCCCGCGGGCTGGAACTGAAAGGTAAGGCCAACTATTTTGGCCTGAAGAATGTTGCAGGAGCTGGGGGAGGTGAAAAATGGGCACATAGATGCCCCGGGCGGCCAAAAAATGGGCGAAAACAGGACATTTTTGGCCAAAAAACAGGCTGTTTTTGCCTGGTTTTGGCCTGCAGAATGCTGCTGGAGGTGGGGGAGGTGAAAATGGGTGAAAACTGCCTGTTTTTCACCTCCCCTGCCTCCAGAAGATAGATAGAGATAGACAGAGAGAGAGAGAGCAAGAGAGACAGAGATGGAGACGGAGATGGAGAGAGAGAGAGAAAGAGAAAGAGGGAGAGACAGAGAAAGGGAGAGAGAGAGAAAGGGAGGGGGGAGAGAGAGAGAGCGAGAGCGAGAGAGAGAGGGAGAGAGAGAGCGAGAGAGAGAGAGAGAGAGAGAGAGAGAGAGAGAGAGAGAGAGAGAGAGAGAGAGAGAGAGAGAGAGATTTCTCAAGCTCCTTGGGGCTGAGAAGAATTGCTGTAAAACTGAGTTTCCTGAAGTGGACCACTAGACTCCTAAACAACTGAAAAAATCATCTAGTAAAAAAAGTCAACGAAAAGAGCAACATGCAAACAAAAGCAAATAAAATACCAAGAGCAAAACAAATTAAAGTTTAATTTGTGTGCATTGTTTAATGGACTGTTAAATTGGCCACGCCCACCGAGTCACATGACCTAGCCACAGCCACCAAGTCACATGACCACCTAGCCACACCCACCCGGCCGATTCGACCCCCCAGCAGTCTGAGGGACCGTGAATTGGCCCCGTTTAAAAAGTTTGAGGACCCCTGCCTCAGTCTATCGATGAATCTGATCCATCTTCCAACTTGATCATTCATTAGCTGACTTCTCCTGATATACTGAACTTAGTCTTGTGTTCTTTTTTTATTGAGTTATGCTGTTGTTGATAGGACAGGATTCCCAGGTCCCTTTTACATAACTTCCTTCCAACCGTTCTGCTCGGTTGCAAACAAGAAGGTATGGGAAACAAGTCACTTCTGGAACTGTTTCCAACCTTTTTACTGGCAGGGTTCATGGGAGGGATATCTATTTCTTCTTCTTCTTCTTCTTCTTCTCAATGAACTAATGTACTGTGCTTCTGCTTTCCCCTCATGTTGCGATTATGTGTACGTAATGAGTTGCATGTGTCTTTTTCTGGGTCCCAGAAAGGGAACTTAGAATGGAATATATGTAGTCCTCAGCTTACAGCACTGAAAAAAGTGACTTATCACTGTTTTTCAAACTTACGACTCTTGCCGCATCCTCATGATTACGTGATCAAAATTCAGATGGTTGGCAACTGACTCATATTTATTTGTTTGTTTGTTTGTTTGTTCATTCTTATAGGCCGCCCAACTCCCACGGGACTCTGGGTGGCGTATAACATGCAAGAAGAACAATTTATTAAAAAGAAACCCAATAATAATAATTTTAAAACAATTATAAAAATTAAAAAACATTATCATCATTCATACATGGGAAGACCACAGATGTTCTCATTGGTCTTATTTTACCCCGCCTGCTTGAAAAGCCATGTTTTCACGGCTTTACGGAAGGTCAGTAGGGTGGGGATAGTCCGGATCTCTGGTGGTAGTTGGTTCCAAAGAGAAGGAGCTCCGACAGAGAAAGCTCTCCCCCGCGGTCCCGCCAACCGGCATTGCTTGGTTGATGGGACCTGGAGGAGACCAACTCTGTGGGACCTAACCGGTCGTAGGGAGGTATGTGGCAGGATGCGGTCCCGAAGGTAGTCTGGTCCTGAGCCAGACTATTTATGTCAGTACCCGTGTTTCCCCGAAAATAAGACTCTGTCTTATATTTTTTTGAACCCTGAAATAAGTGCTTGGCCTTATTGCCATGCACTCAAAAGCCCGATTGGGCTTATTATCAGGGGATGTCTTATTTTGGGGGAAACAGGGTAGCAGTGTCCTAGGGTCATGTGATCACCTTTTGCAACCTTCTCATAAGCAAAGTCAATGGGGAAGCCAGATTTACTTAACAACTGTGTTACTAACTTAACAACTCCAGTGATTCATTTAACTGAGGCAAGAAAGATTATAAAATGAGGCAAAATTTGCTTAACCAATGTCTTAGCAACAGAAATTTTGGGCTCAATTGTGGTTGTAAGTCAAGGACTACCTGTATTCCAAGTTGATATCCAACTGCCTATCCCCATAGGGATATATTTGGACAATTTTTTTGGGTTCATTTTTTCTTCACAGCCCCTGCACTGCTCTGGCTTATCTTGTACTTCAAATATTCTTTTATCAGCTACACCTTCTTCACCAAATTTAGTCCCATTTTGTTAAATTGGAAATAATAACTTTAGGATGAAATAAATATTTAATTGAAGCTTCTATTAAATCAAATTGGCTGTATAGATTCTCCATTTTTTTCATTTACATCTCTATTGATTACTAAAGAACAGTGAGGAAGAACATCTAGTAAGAACTAGATGGTGTAGAAAAGCATGAAGATAACCTTGACAAAAAAATGCAAAAACCATTAAGTAAAAAAAAAATCAATCCTGGGAAAGGAGAAGAAAAAAATCCAGAAGAGGGGCAGAGGGACCAGATTCTGTTGTTATAGTCTAAAACAGTAAAGGAGCATTCCAGAAATCCTTCTTCAGTCTGTTTCTTAACCTTCCCTTCCTTGAAAGGCTCACAACCTTTAACAGAAATTGCAATAGACAGAACACTGATTTGATTCTGGAGTGGTTCTGTGTGAGGAAAGGGGGAAAAGAAATGCATACTCCTTTGTTCTGGATTTTGCTGGGCAAACCTATGACATGTATGTCAAAGGTGTATGCCATGATGTTTTGGGTGACACACCAGTGTACACCAACACCAAACAATTATTCTTGAAAAGACTAGTTCTCATGTGATTTTCAATTGCTGTGGAGGCCATACAAGAGAATGGGGTGTGCTCTTGCCCAGCCTCCGGAAATCACATGAGAGAGCTGTCTTCTTGTATGGACTCCAGAGTCTCCAAAAATCATGCAAGAATGGAGCTGCAGGTTTTTGGAGGCTGCAGAAGCTGAAGAAAAGCATTCTCCTAAGCCGCTGCAAGAACAAACACCTTGTGCGACCTGGAGGAACTTCCAGTAGGCTGCAGGGGCTTGTCAACAGTGCCAGAAGGTAAGTGGAGTACAGATTTGGGGAGCACTCGGTCACGGAGTACAACTGTGCCTTGAAGAATGACACAGAGTAGTCTTTTTAAGTGGCAGCAGTGATACTAGGGCTGAAGTCAAGGCCTGGACCTCTACTTTAGACCTAGCCCAGGGTACCATTCAGAGTTCTCACTTGAGGCACAAATGAGACTTAAATTACAAGTAGTCTGAACAACTATTTGTTCAGCAACCATTCAAAGTTATGACAGCACTAAACAAATAGTAGTTATGACCGGTCCATGAAGTTATGGCTATTGAGGCACCTTGCAGTCATGCAACCAAAATTCGACTCTTTTGGCCACCCTGTACTCCATCTATCTACTCCTGCCACCCACCTCCCTCTGGCTGACATTTGCTGTCTTCTTCTTCCTGCTGGCCCAGGATCCAGGGACTAGGTGAAGGTGTGAATTGGACATGGCTAGTTTAATGAAAAGAAGAGGTGACATGATAGCAGTGTTCCAATATTTCAGGGGCTGCCACAAAGAAGAAGGGGTTGAGCTATTCTCCAAAGCCCCTGAAGGCAGGACAAGAAGAAATGGATGGAAACTAATCAAGGAGAGAAGCAACCTAGAATTTCCTGACAGTTAGAACAAGGTGAGTGTGGCAGAGCAATGGTGCCTTGTCTGCCAAAGGGACATTGTTAGGTTCAGATGGGGAGGAACCAGTGGGATGGAGCTGGTGGAGGAGGTAGAGCAGCTATGTGGATGGCAGCTCCCTGTGTAGGTGGCATCTGTCAACACTGAACAAGGCCTTGTGAAACCACCTCCTTTGTCGGGGAAGCCACTGACTGCACCTCCCCTGTCTTTTCCACTAGCTCTGTCCCACTGCCTCCCCCCCATCTGGGCCCAGTGAGCTCCCTTCAGCAGATGAGGGCCTGCCATCCTGCCATGCACATCCTGGATCTGCACCCTGAGTCAGAGCCTGGATCCTGGGCCAGCATCAAGAAGAATAAGATGCCAAAGTTCAGCTAAAGGCAGCAGGGATAGTAGCGGTGGAATGGAGGGCATCCAAAAGTGCAAAGATGGGAAGTGGAGATAGACAAGTGAGGGGAACTGAAGCAGAGGCAACTGTGGCAGGGCAATGATATCTGAAATGGTATCAGGTGGTATGAATAAGGAGAAAAGTACCAAAAGTAACACTATTCCTATCCCTGCACATCTTCAACAAATCATAACACTGACACCAGTTTTGTCTGTAAGAATGATTGGCATTTTAGAACTAAGGCAATTAGATATAGTAAGTTATCTGAGGTTTTATTTTGATAACATGTATTTTAAATAAAACAAAATAGCTATAACTATGTTCCTTCTTAGTATTCCTTAGTGAACTAAACAAGTCTTACTTGTGGAACAATCCTATGATATCTATTCAGAATTAAATCCCTTTTAATTCAATGGGAGTTATTACTCGGTAAGTGGGTTTAGGACTACAGCCTGGAATCCTCTGAGCAGAAAACTGGCTTATGCTTATTTTAAAAGTTATCCTGCACTTCTACTCTGACCAAAATTTAAGCACTCAGTAATTGGACTGTTCATTCAATAAATTGGATTACTCCAGAAGCAGCCAACATGTGTCAGTGAACACGCTAGATCTGGCACTTGGCTGTGCTAGCAGGTAAGCTAAGCTGTATGCAAACATTGATTAATCAATTCATTGAACTGCAATCTTATATCTACTTCCCTGAAAGCTAAGACACAGAACTCTATGATATTTTGTGCTTTAAGCTATTGTCAGCCTTAATATAAAATGTAACGAATTATGGGTTTAAGGACAAATTCTAATATATTGTTATAGATAAAACTGAAAAGTATCTCTATTTCTGTATTTATGTGAAATAAAAGACAAAAAGTTCCCGATTATATCAAACAAGAGTAGGAAAAATAGTTGTCATTTGCTGAAATTTTCTTTCCTACATAATTACTGCTGGTAAAAGTTTTTCTCCCCTTGCAGCATTGGCCATCTTACGCACTGGTCTTCTGTTGCTCCCCAGCGAATGCACTTTTGCCAAGAAACCAGAATTTATTAAGAAATCTAACACTATAAAGACAGGGGTGACCTCATTTCTGAAAATAGCTACTATTCTTTCAAAGTTAAAGCAATTCTCTTAGAGTCATGTCTCCATTCTTTTGTAACTATCATCAGGTACAATTTTCAAAGCGAAACTCTTTCAATATAGTTTTTATTTATTTTCCTTTTCATTTTTGGGAACTTATACCTCCTTTTCCAATGCACCGTACTCAAAAACTGTGATGCATCGAAAGTCAGAATCCTGCTTCCCTAAGAAATCAGTCAAATAATTTTAGGAACCAGTGCATAAAAGCAATGGCAACTTTCACATAGCAGACTGCCTCCGATTATAGTTTCACATAGCCATTACAGCTACGGTAATAGTAGATGGACCTTTCCTTCTTGAATCTGTCCAAGCAGCCAGCCTATGACATTCAATACCAAAAACAATATACAGATTATATAGAATGTTATAAACACCAGGCTAGCCCAACTATCCAAAGGGCATCTAAAGAGAATCCTCCATTTTTCATACTGTCCACAGACCTTGCTTTCTCCTGAAGCAGCAGTACTCTCTATGGTCCATTCAGAAGGAATCAAAATAAGCCGGTCCCTATCTTCATAAATGCTTTGTCTAGGTGTACTCACAGGTAATTTGCCTCTGTGCTTCCAGATAGGTTTGAAGTTTGAAGACAAAACTCTATACATCACATAGAAAGAAGTGAAGAATTGTCCCAGCCCTATCTTACCTCGTTTCTTTGTAAGGAGGAGGAGGAGGAGGAGGAGGAGGAGGAGGAGGAGGAGGAGGAGGAGGAGGAAGAGGCAGATGCTCCTAGTCTTCTCTTTTACAAAGAGGGTCCTTTTATCACTGACATGAGAACTGGGAATAATTTTTCACTGCTTTAATATTAGCAAAGGAGAACTGGATTACAACAGCAGGGGACAGGGTCTGGAGTTATAGTCTTCCTTTTCAGGAAAGGCTTCATAGAATCTTTCCATATCATTTGGATAAGTAGGAAGCAAAACATTTTTAATTTGAGCTAGTTTGAGTTCAAAACACTCTAACTGGATTTAGAACAATTTTCATGTCCAGTCTAAGAATGACCTGAGCTTCAATATGAAAACACCTATTGTGAACTTGAAGCTGTTTCAGACCCACATCCCTGCAGAGATAATCCATTGCGACTAAAAAAAAACATGTCCTTAGGCTAAATGAGGTTTATAAACTCAGAAAACTTCGAATTCAAACTATCTTGCAAATCCTTAATTTGGACTACTAGGATTTTGCATGGGATTTTCTGCCTGCTGTAGGTGCAAAATTCTCAAGATGCGACATTGTAGTTGTGTGAAAAACAGAAGGTCAAGTAAATTAGGCAAAGGAAATAAACAGTGCTTCATTTCTCACAAACTGAAGCATGAACACAAACCAACTCTCTAGATCACAATCTTCGTTCACACAACTCTGATCTCAAGAAAACTGAGCAAATAGTTTTTAATGTGTCATAGCATTTATCTTCATCAACAAAGATTAAATATGCTTCTCCAACAAATAAACATAGGTGGTAAAGCTAGCTAAACTTGTAAATTTATGGAATGTTTACAAGATTGCTCTGTGAAGATATTTATCATACACACAGTCCATTAGTACTATAAACAATTGTTTCCCTGGAAAATTTTATCAGCTATGTTGCAGGTTTCTAACAATTTTTTTAACATTTTAATTGTAAGCTACTTTGAGCAGTTAATGTGAACTAGACAAATGTAAATATTGAAATAAAACAAAACATAGAAAAGATTATTTTGGAGGTGAAAAGGACTTAAAAGAACTATAAGAAATTATTACCATAAGCACACAAATTCCAGTGGAAATTTAAAAGCTAACAGATACATTACAAGACTTATCTGATAGTCCACTCCAGGAAATAAATGTTAGGTGACTAGTGATTGGAAACTGCATTAAATTTATGAATATTCATAAAAAGATTTCCCATGTGAGCATTAGAACTGACCTTTTATCTACAAAGCATAGAATAAAAATGATTTTAGAATTTTTTAAAATTCGAGAATATATGAGAATCTGGAAATTATTAACTTTAAAAGACGAAATGCTCATCCCAGACAGTTAACTTAATGAAGCTTATACTAGATAAGTCTATTTCCTTTATACATTTAAATATTAAAGGATATACATAATTTAAAAACATGCTTTAGTAAAAGCACATTTTTTATTAAAAACAACAAATATAAACATCTAATACCAGAGAATCTCTATAACAAAAAGATATTGGAGGAGCCGTGGCGGTGCAGTGGCTAGAATGCACTATTGCAGGCTAACTCTGCCCACAACCAGAAATTCAATCCTGACTGGCTAAAAGCTGACTTAGCCTTCCATCCTTCTGAGGTCAGTAAAATGAGGACCCAGATTGTTGGGGGCAATATGCTAACATTTGTAAACTGCTCAGGGAGTGCTATAAAGCACTATAGAGCAGTATATAAGTCTAAATGCTATTGCTATCTTAAAAGATATTTTTTAGCTTCATATCTCCTGCCGTAGTGGAAAGAGAAACAAAGCACACTTACCTAAATAGGACTGATTAAACAAACAAACAAAAACTACTTGTCTACAACAAATGTTATCCTCAATTTGGCAATACTAATAAAAATATTAAGAATGATAAACCACAAAACTTCCAGGGGAAAAATTGCAAGCTGAAAACAGTGGAGCATACAGTTGCTCCTCATGAGGTGACCACAACACAATGATCTCCACTGGGTTTAGAGCTGTTTAGAGCTACCTTTACTCAAATCATGGTTTGTTCCTTTAAAAGGACCCTGGGTTCACACACACTTTTCTAATCACTTTTGGAAACTGCATGTTAACTGCTTTTCAACTATTAGGAACCTTTAGATTGACAGGTTTTATAGCACTGGTTGAGCTTCTTTTAATTCTTAGTGAAAGAAGTTTTAAATACAAGTTTAAGAATTTTTTAAAATGGTATAAATAAGAAAGGGTAATAAATAAGAAATTTTGATTTGGGAAAGTTACAAACAGACTAAGAGTCCAGATGGATTTGAAATAAGATTTTAGAAATAATTATAAAAATCTTTCCTGTGGAACAATGCTTTCATTTTGATTTTTTTTAAATGATGAGATGAGACTTTGAAGGCCAAACCTTAGAGGGAACCAAAGAAACTAAACATTACAATAAAAGGAGAACGCTTAAAATTTGCTTACTAATACAGAATGAAGAAAAATATTTTAACAATGGACATACTGAAGGATATTGTTGAATAATGGACCCAGAAGTTAAATTTTTAAGAATGACTGCCTCTATAAATAGACCATGCTCAAAAGATGCTATGGAAGAGTTTTAGTGGACCAGACTGAAACTGATCTGAAAGTGGATTTTAAAAATGACAGCCTACAAGAATTGTGTGGCAAAAAGATGCTATACTGGACATACAAATGAAACCAGTTATATTAAGATATCCTTAATAATTAAAAGGAATATACAAATAACAACAAAAGAGCAACCTGGGTAACTTGGGTAATATTGGATTTACGGAAGAGGCTTGTTTGAAAAATCATTTGAGAAGGGATAAAGAAAAAAAAGAAAAGAAATCAAGTTGTAGGAGATTATTTGAAGGGAATAAAGATCAAGATTGTTAAAAGTAAAAAAGGAATATAAAATTATTTATTTGATCAAGGTTAAAATAGATATACCCTTGCTATATTTTAAGAGGCGATAAGTTACCAAAATTGTTTGCACTTGTGACGGGGGAAGTTCATATATTTATTTTCTTCTTTACTATATTCTTATTTTTTCTTTCTTTCCTAAACTCCATACACAAGCAACCAATATACAAGTAATTTAAAGACAGGATCTATGGAAAATCTGCAAGCTGCCTCATTTTAAAATTAAGCATAAAGTTTTGCCTACACCCACATATCCTATTTTAGAATCTGTTTTGAATACACCGGAATTGATCTGTAACATATGAAAAGCTCACTATTATAATGAAATGAAATAATCCTTCTGAGAATATGAAGTGATTTTCTGTCATCCATCTGTAAGCAGCCAATCATGTACCAAGCCCCTTCTCTCATAGCTCAAAGACTGCAAACATGACAATTTACTTCTGCTTTTCAGAATTAAGATGTTCTAAATGAATCAATATTACCTTCTTTATTTAAAGTTATAGTTCATTTCAAAAGATATTTAACATCAAAGTGAACACGGGGCTACTTTACAACATATACTGCTGCATTCTTCTTATGCATCTACATTAAGGATTTAAAAAAGGAGAGTATTAGAGATATTTCTGTTTGGAAATCTACCCTCATCACGTTTTAGAGCTCTTATGAAACCACAGTTCAAAAATCACATCTGGGGACAGCCCATTATTCAATGGAAGAATGCCTTCTATGTAGAAAATCTCAAGATTCAGTACTGCTTTTTTTATGCTGCCTATTCAATTCAATTCAAAGTGGAAGCAATACAAACAGACAAAAGGTTGTTTCTATCAGTCTTTTATACAGATGTGAGTTTCTATGACAGCGGTTCTCAACCTGGGGGTCGCGACCCCTTTGGGGGTCGAACGACCCTTTCACAGGAATCGGGAGACTTCACCCTGCCACCGCCATTTGGGTTCTTTTACCCTCTGCGCATGCAGAGAACCCAAAGAGCAGCGGCAGGGCGGGGGTCGCAGCGGCGGCGGCAGGGGGGTCGCAGTGGGGTCGTGGGGGCGGGGCGCAGTTCGCGGCATTAGGAAGGTTGAGAACCACTGTTCTATGAAGACTGAATATGTAACTATTAAAAATATCTAATTGGAGAAAACACATGCAGGTACAATTTTACACATTCCATCCCAGGACGAGCTTAGTTTTAAAGCCCAGATTAATTGTTCTTGGTGCCTATCTTGATAGAAAAATAAGCACTTGATACATGCACACACTTAAAAACAGCACAGAAGACAAATATAAACTTTTTAGTGGATAGCACCACTTTGAACTAATATATTGTGAACTTACATACTCAATATCCTATATGCAAGCACTTACTTTGTTATAGTACTTGGAGTACTATACAATTCTTTCTAAATATAAGGAAAGATAATTTTATGGGAGGGGAGGGAAATAGCTGGATTCTTCCAAAAATAATAGAATGAAAGCTTGTCACATGGGAAAAAATAATCAAATGTACAGAAGGTGGGAGTCAGACAAACTAGAACAGATGCAAAAAAAGCAGCAAACATCACCATATTTTTCGGAATATAAGACGCACCTTTTTCCTCCCCAAAAGAGGCTGAAAATTTGGGTGCGTCTTATACTTCGAATGTAGCTTTTTCAAAGCTTTTTTCCCCAGCCCTAACGAGGTGCTAACGATCTTCCCTGCTTCCTATTCCCTCCAAAGGTTTTTTCCAGCCCTCAGTCTTTGCGGGCTTGTTTTCATTCCTACTCCCTCTGAAAAAGGCTTTTTCAGCCCTAACCAGAGGATAAAATAATGTGCTGAAGCTGAACAGACTAAGGACGCTAGCCAGATGAATACCTGGTAGGTAGATTTTTCCCTATTTTCCTCCCCCACAACTAAGGTGTGTCTTATATTCCAATGCGTCTTATACTCCGAAAAATACAGTACCCATCTTATGAGAAGAAACAGGTATGTCTATCTTAGAGAAAATACAGCAGAGGATGACTATGATCCTATTTTTCAAATATAAAATGAATCAATAATACAGATAAGACCTTGAAGATGGCGACGGAGGCAGACGCCTAGTCCCATCGCTGAAGACGGAGTGTAGGAAAAAGACCCAAAAACCTAGAGTTAGAGATAAGGCAGAAGCTATCAAAATAAGTCAATAGACATAAATTAGCTCCAAATATCACATATATCAACATCTAAAGGCTGGGACCAGCTGAACCCATAAAAAAAGAGAGAGAGAAGAAAACATCCAACCACGTGGAGCCAGAAATAGCTGGAGGAACGAGGCTCGGCAAGGCTCAAAACTTCAGCAACTTATCTTCCTCGGTGAGAGAAGAAACAGGTATGCGTGACAGGGGGATCTGAATGAAAAGTGGATTGAGGACAAAAGCGAGTTGGTGTTAGAAGAGGGAGGAAAGAAAGAGTCTGGAAGACTCGAGGAGAAGGAGGCTTTGTAAACGCAGCTGAGACGCTTCCCATAGAAAGAACGGTGTGATCGGAGCAAAAGAGAGATCGGAGACAACAGGAGGTGGATCGATAAAATAATCCTTTACTTTGAAACGGTGGTGATACTGGACGGTGGAGGGAAATAAAGGACAGAAAGAACTTATAGTAACTAAGCAGTTTTGAATGAGCGACATCTTGGAGGAAGGGAGAAAACCAGCACTTCCGGAAAGAAGGACGGAGGAAAAAAAAAATTTAAAGGGACGCTGCAAAAATAACCTGACTGTGGAGCGTAGAGGGGGGGGAAAAGCCCCACTGACTTGTTGTCTTTAAAAAGGTGGAAAAACTGAGCTTAAAGGAAAGAAAAGAACGGTGAAATATAAAGAGGATTTGGAAGGGTGTTATCTAAGCAGCAGAAGGAAGCTGGGGTATATCTACATTGAAAGATTAATAATAATTACAACTTAAATTGAAGAGATATTGTTACTGATTTAATGAACATATTTACATTACATATTACTTAAACTATCTATATATCTATATCAGCTGAATTTTATATATTATAGGTATTATATGCATTAATTACTAATTAATTAACACAAACTAATTAGTGACCATGTCAGGCACAACCCAAAAAAACACCACCACCAAATACCCACAAATGAAAGACATCAAAAACAGCAGCAACCCAAACAACCCCAGCACACAAGGAACAGACTCTATTGTGACCTGCAGAGCATGCTCCATGTACACTCTTATGCCCACAGAACTCCAAAACTACATATGTACCAAATGCAAACTAATCAAACTACTAGAAGAAAAAGTAGAAGATCTAGAGAAAAACCTAAACACCCTCAAACTCAATCAACAAAATGAGAAACCCCAAACCTCACAAAAAGAACATGCACAAAAAGAACATAAAAATGACCAAGCAACTTCCACTACAGGTAACCCCCCAGAGGAAGAAAGCAGATGGACACATGTCACCCACAGAAAAAAAACACAAACCAAACACAAAACCACAGTCCAAACCAACCCACCCAGACCCAACCCCACTGACTCTAAGCAACCAATACCAGGGACTTCCAATAGAAGATAACACACAGACACACAGAAAAGAAACACCAGAAAGAACGCTCAACAAAGCAGCACCACCAAACACCACTACAACACAGAAAGAAACTCCCCAAACAACCCCAAGCAAAAAGAAAAGGCGAGTACTGGTAATAGGAGATTCAATCCTCAGAGGAACTGAACCCGCCATCTGTAGACCAGATAACCAATCCAGAGAGGTATGCTGCCTTCCAGGAGCCAAAATCATAGACGTAGCAGAGAAAGTAACCAAAATAATAAAACCCACAGACTATTACCCCCTACTATTATTCCATGTAGGAACAAATGACACAAAAAAGAACTTGAAAACAATACAGAACGACTATGAGCAACTAGGCAAGAACGTCAAAAACCTAGGTGCACAAGTAGTCTTCTCATCCATACTACCAACAAGAGGACAACACCCAGCAAGGGAACAAAGAATCCTACAAGTAAACCACTGGCTAAAGGGTTGGTGTCGCCAAAAAAACTTTGGATTCCTAGACCACGGACTGCACTACCTCCAAGATGGACTTTTGGCAAGGGACGGGTTACATCTCACAAAGACTGGGAAGAATGTCCTCGGAAAAAGACTGGCCCAACTTGTCAGGAGGGCTTTAAACTAAAATCGCGAGGGGAGGGTGACCAATCTACAGGATCCCCGGGGCCCAACTCCAAGCATGGACCCCAAGCAAACAAAACAAACAATGAACCAAAAAGGGATGGGGAAGAAAACAAACTCAAACGACAAATAAGAGACAAAGAAAGAACACCCACAACCAGGCACAAAGAACTCAAATGCCTCTACACAAATGCACAAAGCCTAGGGAATAAACAAGGTGAACTTGAAATATTAATGCACGAAGGTACACATGACATAGTCGGAATAACAGAAACTTGGTGGGATGAATCACACGATTGGAACACACAGATAAAAGGATACAAACTCTTCAAAAAAACCAGATCACATAAAAAAGGAGGTGGTGTTGCACTGTATATAAAGGACCACTATGTAGCTACAGAGCTACAAGTAACCAAGGAAGAAAACCCATTAGAATGCATATGGGTCAACATAAAAGAAAAAAAGAACGACACAACAATAGGAGTATACTACAGACCACCAAACCAAACAGAAACAATGGACACCCTTTTTACCAACCAGCTAAATAACATATACAAGAAAAACAACATTGTAATAATGGGAGACTTCAACTACCCGGATATCAACTGGAAAACCAACTCAGCACCAAGTGAGAAATCTAACAGATTCCTAACCAGCCTAGCTGACAACTTCATTGTCCAAAAAGTGGAGGAGGGAACTAGAGGGGCAGCCATACTGGATTTAATACTTACAAACAGAGAAGAAACAATAGAAGGAGTTGAAGCTGCAGGAACACTTGGCGAGAGTGACCACGTAATACTAAAATTCACCATAAAGCAAACACAAATAACTGAACATAACAACACCTATATCCCAGACTTCAAAAAAGCCGACTTCAATAAACTCAGAGAAAACTTGGGGAAGTTCCCTTGGATGAAAGTACTAAAGGGTAAAACAACTCAAGAAGCCTGGGAGATCCTAAAAAACACGATCTTAAAAGCCCAGAACACCACAATACCGATGAGGAAGAAAAACAAGAAATCCAAAAGGAAACCAGCATGGCTAAACAAAGACCTCACCGATAAACTGAATGAAAAAAAAGATAAATACAAAAAATGGAAAGATGGGCACATAACCAAGGCAGAGTACCAACAGACAGCCAGAATCTGTAAAGAAAAAATCAGGACAGCAAAGGCCCAGAATGAACAAAGACTCGCAACAAAAGTCAAAGACAACAAAAAAAGCTTCTTCCAACACATAAATAACAAGAAAAAAATCAAAGAAACAGTTGGTCCACTAAGGAGAGAAGACGGCAAAGAAGTAACAGACAACACAGACAAAGCAGAGCTACTGAACACATTCTTCGCATCAGTCTTCACACAAAAGGAAACTGCAGCTCAACTACCCAGCAACACAAATATAAAAAACAGATTCGAAGCAAGACTCAACCTAAGCAAAAATACAGTAAGAGATCACCTATCTGAACTTAATGAATACAAAGCACCAGGACCTGATGGATTACACCCCAGAGTCCTAAAAGAACTAGCAGAAGTCATTTCGGAACCACTGCACCACATCTTCCACAAATCCTGGAACACAGGGGAACTCCCCGAGGACTGGAAAAGAGCTCATGTGGTCCCCATCTACAAAAAAGGTAAAAAAACAGACCCAGGAAACTACAGACCAATCAGCCTAACATCAATACCTGGGAAAATACTGGAAAAAATAATTAAAAACCAGATCTCACATCATCTAGAAACAAACCAAGTAATAACCAACAGCCAACACGGATTTGTTAAGAACAAGTCATGCCAAACCAACCTCATTTCATTTTTCAACACTGTGACCAAATTAGTAGACCAGCGAAATGCAGTAGACATCATATACCTGGACTTCAGCAAAGCATTTGACAAAGTAGACCACAACCTACTTCTTCATAAGCTAGAAAAAAGCGGGATAGACAGCTACACAACCAGATGGATTAACAACTGGCTGACCAACCGTACCCAACGAGTAGTCCTCAATGGCTCTAAGTCCACATGGAGAGAAGTAAGCAGTGGCGTACCACAAGGTTCCGTCCTAGGTCTAGTACTCTTTAATATCTTCATAAATGACCTAGATGAGGAAATAGCAGGGGAACTAACCAAATTTGCAGACGATACCAAGCTGGCGGGAGTAGCAAACACCCCAGAGGACAGACTCAAAATCCAGAGGGACCTTGACAGACTCAAACACTGGGCCCAAACAAATAAAATGAAATTTAACACGGAAAAAAGTAAAATTCTACACCTAGGTAAGAAGAATCAAAAATACACATACAAACTGGGTGAAACCACACTCAATAGCAGCGATTGCGAGAGGGATCTTGGAGTCTTGGTAGACAGCCAACTAAATATGAGCCAGCAGTGTGCAGCAGCAGCCAAAAAGGCCAACGCAGTCCTGAGCTGCATAAATAGAGGGATACAATCAAGGACCAGAGAGGTACTAGTACCACTCTATAAAGCCTTGGTCAGACCACACCTAGAGTACTGCATCCAGTTTTGGTCACCACACTACAAAAAAGACATTGAAACCCTAGAGAAAGTGCAGAAGAGAGCAACCAGGATGATAAAGGGTCTGGAAAATAAAACATACGAAGAGCGGTTGCAGGAACTGAGCTTGGCCAGTCTGGCGAAGAGAAGGACCAGGGGTGACATGATAGCAGTGTTCCAATACTTGAGGGGCTGCCACAGAGAGGAGGGGGTCAGGCTGTTCTCTATGGCACCAGAAAGCCAAACAAGGAATAACGGATGGAAGCTGACCAAGGAGAGATTCAACCTGGAAGTGAGGAGAAACTTTCTGACGGTGAGAGCGATCAACCAGTGGAACAGCTTGCCAGTGGAGGTTGTGAGAGCCCCAACACTTGTGACCTTCAAGGGGAGACTGGACTGCCATCTGTCTCAAATGGTGTAGGAACTCCTGCTTGAGCAGGGGGTTGGACTAGATGACCTACAAGGTCCCTTCCAACTCTAATAATAAATCTAAAAAAAAAAAAAATCATTGTGCTGCAGCCCAAAGAACAGGACATGGAACAATGCTCTTCAAATACAGAAAGATAGATTCTACTTGAATCTTAAAAAGTTCCTAAGGTAGTAGTAGCTTGTCTGCAAGGTAGTTGGTTACCATTCCTTTGCAGAAACTGGACAATCTTCTGTTAAGGATTCTTTAATTTGGAGTTACCTCCATATGGGGGGGGAGGGGGGACTGGCTTAAATGGCTTCTAATTCTAGAGCAAATTATTATACAATACCTAACCATCTTAAACACAGTAATATTAGCCTTAAAAAAAAGCACAAGGCCACCATGGATAATGTTGCTATTTTTCTCCCATGAAGATGCACAAGAACATCTTGCGCCCACCCTGGCTTACAATCCTAGCACTGGAATCATTTAGATTTACCTGAATTAAATAAAATTCTTTAAAAGACACACAACTTTATTTTTAGGAAACATATACATATCACAGCAGGTACAGTCTTAAAAAAAACATTCCCTCCTATATAACAGCGAAAGA
Source organism: Diadophis punctatus similis (assembly GCA_023053685.1). Taxonomy (NCBI): domain Eukaryota; kingdom Metazoa; phylum Chordata; class Lepidosauria; order Squamata; family Dipsadidae; genus Diadophis; species Diadophis punctatus. Next base: position 23,128,155 of record JALIGW010000001.1, read on the forward strand.
AAGCAACTGCCACCTTTTTTGTTTTTTGAAAGAAAAACATTGTCATATGCACGTCCTGTCCTATATGCATACTTTTTACGTAAAGAACCCACATTTTAAAAGCTAGCATGTAAAAGTGCTGTTTACAAAAAAATCAGGGCTCTCTTCTTAGACAAAAAAAATGTTCAAGACTGAATTCTGAAGTCCTAATCTGTAGCATAAACATAACATTGCTATTATGTTTAATAGTAAAATGTAACCACTTCGAACGATAAAAAAAATGTTATTGTAACATATAACAAACCCAAGTCCGCCTTAATATGAGCAAAGCACGTCGGTCCAATTTACTACTGGCTTGCGATTTTGACTTTTATGCTAATAGGCTTGAACAATGGAAGGCCCGGTTTCTCAAGGCTCCTCCCACTTATTTTAAGAAACGGCACTAGAAACCGGTGGCAGGAGACGAAGACAAGGAAAAAGAAAGCGAGACCTACGTTTTCTCGTATTTGAGAAAACGAAAAGTGGGCGAACTGGGCCCAATGGAACCCGAGTTCTCCTGAGCATGTTCAAAGCTCGCTCTGACAACTAGTTAGAACTTTAGGGGGTGTGGCCTGATATGCCCTCAATAGGGCGAGGTTTGTCCTGGCTCCTCCCCTCGCTTTTAAGACTGACAGCAATTAGGGAAAGGCGTCCGGCCTGGGCCTTCGCTTTCTTCCCCGCAAAACGAAGCGAGGCCCGGAGACGTGAAGGCCCCACCCACGAAGCCCGTCGCCGCCACCGCAGAATGAGGGGACAAGAGGGGAGAGGGCGGCCGGTTGAGCGAGCGCGAAAGGGGTCTCCTCACCTGCGCTCCTCCTCCTTCTCTTGACGGCGCTGCTCCCACCTCAGGCGCCTCGTGCAGCTCCCGCCCACCCGCCTAGCCAGCCACTCCTTCACAGTGCCCGCTGTCAGCCAATCAATGCCCGTCACTGAGATCCAATCCAGAAACCGAGATTGCGCCTCCTGGAGGAGACAAGTCTATGCTTCTTCTTGCCCGGATTGGCCGACGCTCCCGTCAATCATTCTGCCCCAACGTGACAAAGGAGGAAGAAAAGGAGTGGGAGGGGAAGGGGCAGGCCACGACGGCCAATGAGAAATCACAGCGCGTCCTTCACGCCAGCCAGTCAGGATGAGAGAGAAAAAAGAGGCGCCCACGGCCATTTTCACCTCAGTGCTGTCAAAAGAAGAGAGGGAAATGAAATATTCCAGTTGATTGGCTGCGACGAGAGGCACGCCTGGGTGCTGCAGCAGTTAGGACATTTCCATACCAACTTCTGTCTCTCACGTTCATTCCCACCGCCTGTGTTCAATCATATCGCCCCGCCTCTACTACGCCTCCGTTTTAGTCCAATCAAAAGACAGGGCGGGACCTTGAGCTTGTATGGGCCAATTACTGCAGACTATTCCTTTGGTAAACCTTGAAAGGGAAGGGGTTGGTGCGCGAGTGAGTAGGTTAGCGCTGGGCGTTTCATGCATCGCCCTCCGAATGCTTGTGTTTTAATAAAATTTATACCTCTGTCAGCTCAGATTGTGTAAAATAAAAATTATACTGTTGAAACATGTAAGTGGCATTAATTAAAATTTAACAGTGATTGCCCTGATAATTGGCTGATAATAAGGAAAAGCTTTGATCGGATGCAGATACAAAAGCGCCCCTTCCTCCTGGTAAAGCGGCCTTGGCTCTATGCTGGGAAGGAGGATCGCTGCTGGGATTACGAGCCTAAATTACGGGCAGTCACAATCTTCGGAGTGAAGGTACAGAGACGTGGATGTATTCTGAGTCTCAAGGGAGAAATACACTCCACTTTTTAAAAGGCCACATTTTTGAACAAAACAATCTTTAGTCTTGAAGACAAGATTTTAAAAAAAAAGTGCAAACTAAAAATGCAAACTCGGAAAAAAAAATCTTATATTTTATACTTATCTATAGTCATTGGTTTACCATTGATATGTAATTGAACATTACATTAACATCTTTAACATTCAACGATTTCTCCATACATATACTGTACATTGATGCACCATCCCAAAATATGCATTGATGCACCATCCCAAAACATGCTGAATGATCACATTATCACATCAGATAGTTCTCATTTTTTTTATACCTTCAACATAAAAAAGGTATCCAAACTTTCAAATACATAAAATATATTTTTGATTTATCAAAAATTGTATTTAGTGTGTTTTACACCACCTCAAAATGTGTAAAACACACTAAATACAATTTTTGATAAATCAACCTTTTCCCCAAATCTATTAACATTTTAAGGACATGAAACTCTTGAGGAAAATTTTTTTTAGTACAATCATCATCTTCCATTTGTAACCTGATTGGGTTTTGTTGATAATTTAATTTTCTGTATAATCTGTCCAGAGAAATATAACAAACCATAAATGTAATAAAAATACTGCTCTTATGATTACTCATTGCTCCATCACAGCTTAACTCAGTGTTTCTCAACCTTGGCAGTTGGAAGATGTGTGGACTTCAACTCCCAGAATTCCCCAGCCAGCGTTGCTGGCTGGGGAATTCTGGGAATTGAAGTCCACACATCTTTCAACTGCCAAGGTTGAGAAACACTGGCTTAACTGTTCCTTCAGTCCTTCTGTTATAAGGAAAAGATAGACTAGCTAGTGACTAGCCAATCTACATGTTTTAATTAAAAGCATGAAAAGATCTGTCTAGAAGAATCTCCAGTTCTTTACTGCTCTTGCACTAATTTAAATTGTGTATTTGCTTTGCATCATGTGCACTGTGTATTTGGTTTACTTTACAGTAGAAGCTACATTGGAAACTCTGGGAATCTGAAGGATGGGGTACGGTAGAAATGTTCTAAGTTAAACATTTTTGTATAAATACAGTTTTGTTTCCTTTCCATTAATTTATACAATTACGTAAAATATACCTAAAATAAATCAATAGAATATTTTGTAAAATGTTCATTAATCTCATTCTAATATTCATTTTGATGATTTTGCCCCAAAAACTTAATGGGAGTTTTAACCCATATATTGCATCTATACATTTGATTTCATTATGTGCCATCACGTTAGCATTGATTTTTAGCAATTTTCTTTCCCATGGAGATTTTCTCCAAACTCAATTTGCTCTTTCATCTCTTTTAAAAGTGTGCTCATTGCTGTTTTCAACTTGCTCTTTCCTTTCCTTTATCTTTCCTAGCATTAGCACCTTCTCCAGAGAATTAGATCTTTGCATAATACCAGTATATCCAAAATAGGGTAATACACTCTTGGTGTTCTCCCAGGAATATTCCATCCCCCCCCCCCCACTGCCACACTGAGGCAGCATACCAGGATTGTAGACTTAATTATTTCAGTATAGTGTGATATATCAAGAGATGAGCTTATGGGTAAATGGCTGCTCATTTTCTGATACCGTATCCTAATAATTTCTCTACTTCTTCTATTCAGTGTCTTCAGAGGTGAAGGTATCTGCTCTGTACTGTACTCCAAAGTAGCTCACAAGCACAAGGGGTTAGCTGTAACTTCTTTACATGTAACTAACTGATCTGGCTTCTGATTGATCTTTACATTCAAACTATTTTCTGTTTATCTGCAAGAAAACAACAAAGCTCAGGAGAACCAAGGAACCTTTAAACTATTCTCTAATTGGATTTTTAAAAACTATTCTCTAACTGGATCCCTAGGAAACAAGACTCAATTTGGTTGAAGTGATAGATTCTTTTATTAAAGATCAGTGGTTGCAGTGAAAGCAAAGCTAGATTTGAGTATTCCCGCACAAAGGTTAGTTTTCCATTTATTTATTTATTTATTTATTTATTTATTTATTTATTTATTTATTTATTTATTTATTTATTTATTTATTTATTTATTTAAATAGATTTATATGCCGCCCAACTCCCGGGGGACTCTGGCCATCCCACCTTGACCAGTTTGACTGTGTCCAATGGCATCCTGGTATGATGTTTTGGCAACCGCTTTGATGTCAGGCCCTTTTCGAAGTAGTTTCACATTCTTTCCCAGGGTAGGCGTCCTTGGGCGGCTGGATTATTCCGGTTTAACACCTCTGGTTCCTGTCAGCGTATTTCCCTCCCACTTTCCATCCTTCTTTCCTCCTGCTCAAATTTCTTCAAATTCCTTTCCCACTTTCCATTTATGGCAAGATGCCAACAAAGCAAAGTAAAGTGACTGAAGTTGGCCGACCTGACACAAAAGTTTTATGCAGTTGTGCAAAAATGCTATAAATTAAGAATGCTTTTAGAAATAGAAGTGTTAATAGTTTATTTTTATAAATTAACAAAGTGGAAAGTAAATGAACAGAAGAGAAATCCAAATCAAATTAATATTTGGTGCGATCACCCTTTGCCTTCAAAACAACATCAATTCTTCTAGGTACACTTGCAGTTTTTGAAGGAACTTGGCAAGGATCCTTCAAGGTTGTTCCAAACATCTTGGAGAACCAGAGATATTCTGTGGATGTAGGCTGCCTCGAATCCTGTCTCTTCATGTTATCCCAAAGAGGCTCGATGGTGTTGATATCGGTGCTCTGTGGGGGTCAAAACCATCTCTTCCTGTTGTAGAATGAATCAGGACACTAAGCAAGCACTTGTACAGAAGGAAAGGTTTATTGATATGCGCAGGTTCAAAGCAAATGCAAAGGCCTGAACCCTGAACACTAGACAAGACCAGATTCTTATACCCTGGTTTACGTATGTATTTCCTATGCCCATTTATGGTATACAATGAGGCAAACTTATCTTAAAATAAAAGAAGGAACTGGGAACAGACAGTTAAGCATATAAGACATGTTAGCACAGATGTTTCCCAACTGTGGTTTATCCTTGACATTTGTTTTAAGGAACAATACAACGGCTCACACAATACTGTAGACATAGCAAAAGCTCTTTCTCATGGTCAGCATATCTAAAAAGGATACATATATTAATTAGGGCTGACAGGGCAGTTCCTTTCTGCAGAACTAATGGATATTGAGATACGTGTTTACTTGGCTTGCCTTGTAACATTGTCCGAACTTTGTCAGGCCTGGTTTTGGGGCATAATTGATTGTAGCCCCTACTTTAGTCCCCCCTTTGTAACTCTGAATCACTAGACAGAAGAGTTACATACTCAGGTTCCTGATGAGGTGATTGGCGTAAGCCTTCATATTCCCACATAGCCATTACCTGGGCAGTTGCCTTTCGTTCGGCTAAGAGAGATAAACTGTTAGTAATAGCTTTGACTAATATTGGCAAAACACAGGGAAGAATAATACAACCAGCAGCTATAAGTCCTATCAAGGCTACAATTGCTTGTAGGCCAGGGAGCTTAGGAAACCACTGGCCAAAAATATCTTTCAAATTCAGGCCTTTCCAGGTTTGAACTGGAACATGAGCAATTTTAACCATTTTATTAGTAATTTCTTGGATAACATGTCCACTGTCATCTATTTCAACACAACAGTTAGAAAGATTAAATTTTCCACATACACCTCCTTCTTTGGCTAATAGATAATCTAAAGCTAAGCGATTTTGCATGATATACGTGCGGGATTTAACTCCCTCCACAGCTAATTTTGTTAAGCCTAACACCGTTTCATTAGTAATTATTTCAATAACAGCCTGCAATCTAATTAGACGATTCAGCATATATATAGGGGTTCTATAACCATAGGTACCATCTTCGGCCCAAGTAGCGGGACCATAGACTTGAATAATTCTCTCTGGGGGCCATTCATCATCTTTCCAGGTACCTATTTTTAGGTTGTCAATTATGGAAGTATCTATGGCCCTTTCAGTACGAATGTTTCCCACTTCATCATATACAGGGATACCCAATACCTGTCGATGGCGAAGGGGCAAAAGGAAAAAGCCAGGTCTGATAAGACCCAAAACACAGGAACCACACCAATTAGAAGGTAATTGGCTATATGCATATTTACCACAAATCCAATACATACCATCTGGAGCTAACCATTTCTTGGAATAATTCTGAGGATCCAAAATATAATGTTTTAATAAGTTTACGGATTCCAGGGCTTTTGCTTCCCAGGGTGGTATTTGACCCTTACCTGACCACCATTGACCATTATTCCAGGTGGATAGACATCTGAGAGCTCCTACCTGTTGGCATCCAGTGGTATGGTTCCGGGTATAGCATACCGACCCAACTAAATTGGAAGTTAAAGCCCAATTCCCATCTTTACCTAGTGTAGCAGTAAGGTTACCTACTTTCTCCATTTCAAGCACTGTAGTATAGTTCAGCTCCTGGGCTTCCCAAGGCCATTTTTCTCCCATATTGGTTCCTCCACATACAAAGCAACTGCTTACGTTTAAAATGTTTGCTACATTTCCAGCTAGCTCCACAAAGGTATTTACCACCTTTGAGGGTAATTCCTGAATGTTAAGTTTTTCTATCTCTTGATAATAGGACCAAAACAGACTTTTCTTACGTCCTATGGAGGTAGTTTTGGTGGTGACTTCTAATTCTAGCAGCGTCCCGGGATCTGTTCCCTTCCCGTCTATTTGAAGTCCCATAACCATGGGCTGAAAAGTGCTTTTCGGGGTGAGGGATAGCAAAACAGGATTACATTCTCCTTTGTTACAGTTAGTATTAGTGGTTCCTTTTGTTAAGGCTATTTGATGGGGCCCTGTAGGTCCTTTTATCCAGGTTGCAAAAGCAACACAAGTCCAATAGGGACAATAATTGAATTCTATATTTTGACATTCAGCACTACGAGGACCATTTTTTTCTAGACACATATATTTATCATTGAACGTATAGGTACGCTCCCAAGCTAAACCTCCACAACCTCCTCTGGGAAAGCAAGCTCTGTTTATGATTGCGCAGACATCAAATTTTAAGGTAACCTGCTGATTTAGAGTGGGAGTTACTAGTCTAGTAATTTCTTCCTTTCTTCCACAAGTTTTGTGTCGGAGAATAACTTGGTAATTTGTTACTCTCGTAGCTTGTTTTGGATCATAACATTGGATTCCTTGGGAACCATTACATTGCTTATATGATGTCCCATTAAGTGTACAATCCAAAAGGTCAAATTGTGTACAGGTGGGAGGAACTGAGGTATGATACACCAAAGTATGAGTAATAATGTTCCCTGTCATAGTAACATGGATGCATTGTTGACATTGTATGTGATTGACAATTTCTCCTAAGATTCGTTTGCGCCTTATTCGTGTCAGGGAAGTGGTTATAGAAGAGTTAGAGGCATAAGGTAGGGTATTAGTTTCACGACCAGTTCTGCGCTTACCTTTTTTACGTCTGGGTTTTGATTCTTTTATTGTATGACCAAATTCTAAGTCCATCTCAGGGATAGAGCGGATAAGACAAATTCCTTCCCAACCTGGTTTTAACTGGTTAATATATGTTACACGTTTCCAACCCCAAAATAAAGGATTACCACAATCCAATCTAACAGGGGGTGGTAGACCTCTATAAGGGGCTTGTGCACACATGCCTTTTCGCAAGATGTATCCTACAAATTGACATACCTCTGGATTCACTGACTGCCTAGTAAGGCATGTTTCCTTAACAATTGTATCAAAAGCTTGAGGGAATTGACAGGGATGTGGTAATATTCCTATCCAACATTCAGGTTGTAATGTAAGAGGAGGGTGGCCTTCACATTCCTGTCCTTGTCCCACAGTGTAAGATTGGCTGATGTGAGGCCTGTCACCTGGGAGACTCCATTGTCCCAAATTGCTAATACATACACTATTTCCTAACACATGATTGTTGCTTATAAAAAACAGTACAATTATGGTCATCCAAAGAGGGTCCATCTTCATCCTTTCTTCACCCGTGCGTAAAGAGCCAGCTTCCAGGAGTGGCCCAGCAGGGGTATATGTTCACCACTGTACGAAGAAAACCTATTGCCGGTAAGGTTTTTGCAGAGTGGCCTTGTAATAAAAGAAAGTTCCTATGTTAGAGAAAGTTCTGTCTGTGGTGGAGATTAACACATATAATGTTACCTGCAGCAAAGCATCAAAGCGGAAAGTCCTGATCGTCTTAGTTTCTTGGTCTGAGTTTCATAGGATGGGTTCTCTGCAGGATAAGTCTCTGCTCATCTGCGGCCTTCTTGACTCGTGTCCAATGGATCCACGATTTAGATTCAGCAATCTTGATAGCTAGTGGAGATGACATGATTACAACATAGGGCCCCTTCCACCGCCCCACTAATTGTTCCTTCTTCCAATGTTTAACCCATACCCGATCCCCTGGCATGAAGCTATGACATTTAGTAACTAATCTTGGAGGGGATTGTTCCAGTACATAGTTTTTCAGTTTCTCAACTTGTTTGTTTAGTTCCTGTACCATTTCCATAGTCCATACTCCCCCCTTGTGGCCTAAATCGGGCCATCCTGCTAGATGTCGTCTGAGTAAAGTAGGAGGTCGCCCAAACATGAGTTCATATGGTGATAAGTTATATTTCCTCTTTGGAGCACTTCTAATGGCATATAGAGCAAGAGGAAGAGCATCAGGCCATTTCAAGTGTGTTTCTATACATATTTTGGTAATCCTCTCCTTTAGGGTGCGGTTCAATCTTTCACATGGGGCCGCGGATTGGGGGTGAAATGCTGAATGAAACCGCCAATGTACCCCAAGTGCCTTTGCCAAGGCCTGATTAATATGATGCACGAATTCAGGACCATTGTCAGATGAAATATAGGAAGGGCAACCATAACGTGGGATGAGGTCTTTCAATAACACCCTAGTTACCTCACGAGCCTTCTTAGTTTTTGTGGGATAGGCCTCCGGCCATCCAGTATATAAATCAACAATAACTAACATTGCATTGTAAAATCCACATCGAGGCATATCCGTAAAGTCCACCATCACAGTATCCATTGGATAATATGAGACAGGTATTGTTCCAGGGGGCAATAGAGGTCCTTGCCTGGGGTTCACTTTAGCACAGGTAACACATTGTGAGACTACCTTAGCAACAATTCCAGCTAGACCATCAATATAATAATCACGAGCTAATGCTGTTTCAAGCGCCGACTTCCCCATATGTGTTGCAGTATGTGAGGATTGCACTAACTGCCAAGTCACTGAATAAGGGACATAAATTCGCTTGTCTGGAAGAATATACCACCCCTCTCTTACTATAGCTTTAAGGTCATTCACTGCCTTTGCACATTCAGATCGAGAATATGACGGTTTAATACTTGGTGGCATAACCCCCAAATCCATAGCTACATGAATAGAAAGATCTGGTAATGGTTTATCAAATCTAAGTGCTGCAGCTCGTGCTTCAGAGTCGGCAGCCCTATTTCCTAGGACAACTCTATCATCTCCACGTTGATGTCCTTTGCAATGCATCACAGCTACCTTCTTTGGTTTCTGAACTGCATCTATTAAACGTTGAATTAAATGTCCATGCTGGATATATTTCCCTGCAGAGTCTCTGAAACCTCGTTCTTTATATACTGCACCATGTGCATGCAATGTCAAGAAAGCATATTTACTGTCTGTCCACACGTTCAACTTCTCCCCAGAAGCCCTTTCCAGGGCCCTAAGTAATGCCCATAATTCAGCCACTTGGGCGCTGACACCTTTGCCAAGGGATCCACTTTCTATGACTTTATCATCATCCACAATTGCATATCCAGCTACTCGCATCCCATTATGAATGTAACTAGAACCATCTGTGTACCAATAATAATCTGCATTCGATAAAGGCATATCTGTCAAATCTGGTCGAGTGGAATACACACTTTCTAGTACTTGCAAACAATCATGCTGCAAATCCACATCTATGGGTAAAAGGGTAGCAGGATTCAGTTTATTTGACACAGTTAAGGTAACGTGAGGATTTTCTATCAACATTGCCTGATATTTCACCAATCGCTGGCTGCTAATCCACAAATGTCCTTTCTGATCTAAAATAGCTTGGACAGCATGAGGAGTATGTACATTAACAGGGCAAGAAAAGGTAAGCTTGTTACAATCCTGCAACAATTCAGCAATAGCAGCTAGAGCTTTGAGACAATGTGGCCAGCCTTGAGCTACCCCATCAAGCTGTTTAGAGAGGTAGGCAACAGGTTGCTGCCATTTACCAAGCTGCTGAGTCAAAACCCCTAAAGCCATATTCAATTTTGTGTCCACATACAAATTAAAAGGTTTGTCTAAATTCGGCAGAGCTAAGGCTGGTGCTTGTATTAAAGCTTTTTTAATCTCTACAAATGCATGCTGCTGCTCCTTCGTCCACACAAAAGGATCTGCATTGCCCCCCTTCGTAGAAGCATATAAGGGGGCAGCCATCAAGGCAAAATTGGGAATCCATATGCGACAAAAGCCAGCCAAGCCTAAAAATCCTCTGAGCTGTCTCCTGTTAGTAGGTGCTGCAATGGCTAAGACTGCCTCTTTCCGCTCAGGTCCTAAAGCCCTCCTTCCGTGTTCAATATCATATCCTAAATATCGCACACATTTCTGCACCAATTGTGCCTTCTTTTTAGAGACACGATATCCACACTCTAACAACAATACAAACAGTGCCTTTGTATTCTCCCAACAAGTGTCTTCTGTCTGTCCAGTTACTAACACATCATCTACATATTGCAGCAAAGTATCCCCTTGCTGTATGGGTACATAGTATAATAAATCTCGACCTAGGGCCGTCCCAAACAATGTTGGTGAATTTTTAAAACCTTGTGGAAGGCGGGTCCAGGTATATTGCATTTTTGTACCAGTAATTGGACTTTCCCATTCAAATGCGAACAAAGGTTGGCTCACTGGATGTATTGGAATAGTAAAGAAGGCATCTTTTAAGTCAATTACTGAAAACCACTTTGCCTGTGGTGGGATTAAGCTCAGGAGGGTGTATGGATTGGGCACTGCTGGATGTATTGTCACTGTCATGTTATTAACTACTCTAAGGTCTTGAACTGGTCGCTATGAACCATCAGGCTTTTTAATTGGCAAAATAGGTGTATTCCATGGCGATTGTATAGGTACCAATATTCCTGCCTTCAGGTATTTCTGAATACACTCATAAATGGCAGCAATTGCTTCCCTAGAACATGGGCGCTGTCTAATGTGCACTGGGGTGGCTGAAGGTTTTACCTCTACTATGATGGGGGGGTGATGTGCTGCATACCCAGGGGGATTGTCCTCTGACCATAATCCTGGCACACCAAATTCCTTCCATTTGTCATCAAGAGGTTCCACTGGTCTGACTACCATTAATCTCCACATGGTATCTGGCTTGTGCTTAACTGTAATTGATTGTTGACCCTCATCAAAAGAAATGGTGGCCCCAAGTTTACTGAGCAAGTCCCTTCCCATAAGGGGTATTGGGCACTCAGGGATATATAAGAATTCATGTTGGATTTCTGACCCTTTGAATATGCAGGTTACAGGTTTGAGGACTTGCCGCCCTATAACCTGGCCAGAGACCCCTTGTACTTGTATTTGATGTGGTCCTGGGGCAGTAATAAGATTATTCACCACCGATCTACCTGCCCCTGTATCAACCAGAAACGAAGTATTATGACCCCCAATATTCAGGGTAACCATAGGCTCAGGGGGGGTCTGTTCCAAGCCAGGTCCCCGTCAGTCCGTCCATCCAGTGCCAGCCAATCCAATACCTGCTACCTCAGACTCTCTCTCAGAGCTGGGCATCCCCCTTCCAGCCTGTGCATATTGTGGATTCCATCCCCTAGCTAAATGCCTGGGTGGACCCCCTCTTCCTATAAAACCTCGACCAAAAGAGGGCCGGCCCCGCACAAATCGTCCTCTCATTAATCTGCGTGGGCATTCCCTCTGCCAATGACCCTCAGAGCCACAATGGGCACATTGATTGAATCCTAAAGTCTGTGTCCTCCCTTGCAATGCTACTGCTAACAATTCTGTTTTCTTCTGCATACGGGCATCTCTCTCCTTTTTCTCCACCTTATCCCTATTCACAAAAACTTTTCTTGCTACTTCCAGCAACTCCGTGGTATTCTTCCCTAATGCCCCCTCCAACTTCTGTAATTTCTTACGAATATCATCATAGCTCTGGGCAATAAATCTTTCATTCAACATCCTCACATTATCAGGTGCTCTTGGATCAACCTGCGTATACAATTCATAGGCTTCAATCAACCTTTGGAGGAAGCTTTCCGGACTCTCATCTGCCCCTTGGGTAATTAGAGCCGGTTTCGACATGTTCACCGGTGGTCGTCCTGCTTTCCTTAAAGCCTCTACTGTCAAATTCTGGTATTCACGCAGCCTTGTCATTTGGGGCTGAATCTTAGGGTCCCATCCAGGATCCTGCTCAGGAGCCCTTTCTGCCAACTCCTGACCCAGATCCTGGATATTCGGAAATCTATCTCTTATGCATCCCCTTACAGCTGCCTTCCACTTTTCCCTTTCTTCTGGCGTCAACAAAGCATTCATTAACTGTTGTATATCCTGCCAATTAGGATTATGCGTCTGCATAATTGTCTGAAAAAGATCTGCCATTTCAGTCGGCTTAGCTGATAAAGGTCCGTAATGCTGCTTCCAATTCAAAAGATCAGTAGTTGAGAAGGGGACATACTGAAAACAAGGTCTGTACTCTAACACTCCCTGTGGATTCACAACTTGTTGATCCATTTGCCTTAAAGGAGCTACAAAACTGGGTCCGGTGGCCACATCTTCCTCTTCTCTTTCAGCCGCAACCCTTTCAGCTTCCGCTGCTGCCCTAGCTGCAGCCCTAGTTACTGGTCTCCCTGAAACATTCTCCCCCCTAGCTTCTTCATATTCCTCTTCACTAAAAGCACTCTCCTCTCTCCATTCCTCACGTTTTGCATTGCCATGTTTTTGCTTTGTCTGCTTTCTCCGAACAGCCGAATCAACATCACCCCCTCCCTGCTTTCCCCCATCGGCTACACCACCAGCTGCTCCTGGGTGCCCTAGGGGGAGTGCAGGAGGGATCAAAGGTATCGGCGCATACGGCGGGGGGTGTAAAATCTCTTCATCTCCCTGAACCAACACCTTCTTCCGAGTGGCAGAGACTCTAACTTCTGACACCTTCAAATCCTTAGTCTTTCCTACCGGCACCTTTAGCTTTTTTCCTCTTGGTCTAGCCACACATAAACGAACCATTTCAGCCTGACATTGCAACAGATCATCCGCTTTCTCACTTACAGCATCTCCCCACTGATCTATATATGGAAATTGATTAGGGTATTTTTCCTCATTAGCTGCTATCACCGAAGTAAGATCATCAATAACTTGGTTTTTAAAGGTACCCTCCGGTGGCCACCCAACACCCATATGTGGCCATTGTTGTTCACACAAATAACGTAACCTATCCTTTGATACTTTTGGATAAGGAACCCTATACTGAGCATGGTTGAAATAATCATCAAAGCCCTTAATCATGCATTCCAACGGAGTGCTGGGAATGCTGCTACCACCTCCCATCCTAGCACACAGTCACCGGCCGCCAGCCCCGGAATATCACGGTCACTGGACGGAACCTCGGCAACGACCCTTCCCACACAACCTAACACGGCTTCGTTAGGACTTCAGTCCCGAGCCGAAGGGAGAGATCAGGTCCCTTCTTCTATCTTCAAATGAGATAGGTAAACACATTTACATATACTCGCCTGAGATGTCTCGTCCTGGCCAGGAATCAGTTCAGACCCCTTTCCTTCCCTCAAGGGTTCTTGGACTTGCCTTCAGCACCGTCGGCCCCCTGGAGGTGTCACTGCCGTCTCCCGGAGGTAGAACCCCCGTGGCGCCTGGAGAATGTTCAGAAGTGGCCCCTCCCAGGGTCCAAGGGGATCAGGCAGCCCTCAGCGCAATAGCGCCTCGCTTAACGTCCCATCTGGGTCGCCAAAGCTGTTGTAGAATGAATCAGGACACTAAGCAAGCACTTGTACAGAAGGAAAGGTTTATTGATATGCGCAGGTTCAAAGCAAATGCAAAGGCCTGAACCCTGAACACTAGACAAGACCAGATTCTTATACCCTGGTTTACGTATGTATTTCCTATGCCCATTTATGGTATACAATGAGGCAAACTTATCTTAAAATAAAAGAAGGAACTGGGAACAGACAGTTAAGCATATAAGACATGTTAGCACAGATGTTTCCCAACTGTGGTTTATCCTTGACATTTGTTTTAAGGAACAATACAACGGCTCACACAATACTGTAGACATAGCAAAAGCTCTTTCTCATGGTCAGCATATCTAAAAAGGATACATATATTAATTAGGGCTGACAGGGCAGTTCCTTTCTGCAGAACTAATGGATATTGAGATACGTGTTTACTTGGCTTGCCTTGTAACATTGTCCGAACTTTGTCAGGCCTGGTTTTGGGGCATAATTGATTGTAGCCCCTACTTTAGTCCAGGACTTCCTGTTCTTCTTTATGCTGAAGGTAGTTCTTAATGATATTGGCTGTATGTTCGGGGCAGTTATTCTCCTGCTGCAAAATAAATTTGGGTCCTCCCTGATGGTATGGCATGATAGATAAGTATCTGCCTGTATTTCTCAGCATTGAGGCCACCATTGATCCTGACCAAATCTCTACCTCCATTTGCAGAAATGCAAACTTGCAGGGAACTTTCACCATGCTTCACTGTTGCCTGCAGACACGCGTTATTTTACCACTCTCCAGCCCTTCGGTGAACAAACTGCCTCCTGCTACAGCCAGATGTTTCAAATTTTGACTCATCAGTCCGGAGCACATGCTGCCATTTGTCTGCACTCCAGTTCCTATGTTTTTGTGCACAGTTGAATTGCTTAGCCTTGTTTCCACATCGGAGGTATGGTCTTTTGGCCACAATTCTTCCATGAAGACCACTTCTGGCCAGACTTCTTTGAACAGTAGATGGGAATACCTTGGTCACTCTGGTTTCCGCTAGTTCTGTGTTTCCAGCACTGCTAGGCTTCTTCCGATATCAAAGAGAAGTATGATGTGTCTTTCATCTGCTGCATTAAGTTTCCTTGGCTGACCGCTGTGTCTCCACTCATCTTTGCCCATTTCTTTGTGCTTCTTCAAAACAGCACATCTTGAAACCCCAATCTGCTTTGAAATCTTTGCCTGGGAGAGACTTTTCTGATGCATTGTAACAACTTTATGTCTTGTTCCTGTTCTCAATTTTGCCATTTGTATGACCTGTGATATGAAGCTGTCTTCCACAAGCTCACCTCAGTGCAGAATTTGGCTATTCCTCGCCCAGTTTTAAGCCTCCTACACAGCTGTTTCTGTTTCAGTTTATGACTATTTCAACCAGTAGTGGGTTCCTACCAGTGCGGTCCACTCTATAGCACCGGTAGCAGCCCGCTGGTGACATCACAGTACTGGTGCGGTCGGTTGCTGGTGCCTGGGCACCGCCATTAAAAAAAAAGGTTTTTTTTAATTTTCTTCTGCGCATGCCCAGAAGCTGAGCTTCTGGCATTGCACATGCGCTGCCTTCCTACCCCACAGTGAGTCCAAGCAGGGGAGGATGGCTGAGGTAGCGTGTGAGATGCTGAAAGAATGGGCAGCAGGAGCTATCTCCATTCCCCTCCCTTCAGCAGTCCGAGAAGCCACGAACACGCGGTGATGATCCCAGGCATTTTTGCACCTTCGAGGCTTCTCGAGCTGCTGAGGGGAGGGGGAACGGGTGGCAGGAGCCTAGGATCATCAAATGGGGAGAAGCATTCAGGCCGGACGGAGCCTCCTAGAAGAACCGCTGCTGTGGTCTTGCTGCTCCCGCTGCGGGGGGCTGCGTTGCGGGTGGGCAATGCTCTCCTGCTTCTCCGGCCGCTGCCAAGCTCCCGAGGCCCACGCCCACCCGGCAAGCCACACCCACAAAATAAGCCACACCCACAGAGTGGTAGTAAAAAAATTAGGAACCCGCCCCTGATTTCAACCTACATGTGAAATTGATGATCATTAGTACCTGCTTGGTATAATTTGTTAATAGTACACTTGACTCTAACCCTACACAATCCCTTACTTTGTGCAAGTGTAAAAATTGATGCTGTTTAGAAGAGAAAGGCTGGTCAGACCAAATATTGTTTTGATTTGGATTTCTCTTCTGTTCATTTACTTTCCATTTTTGTTAATTGATAAAAATAATAAACTGTTAACACTTCTATTTTTTAAAGCATTCTTAATATATAGCACTTTTGTACAACTGCCTCTTTTGCACAGTACTGATATTTTCAGTTGATCCTATTTCACTAAATATTTTTTTAAATTGCATTTCACACTTTTCCATAGTTTTTCTAAAATAACGTACGATTTTGAGTGGTTAATATTACTCTGAAATATTTAACTTTCTTTTCAATTTTAAAAGCCATATTCAGCCTTAATTTCTTTCGATCTTGTATACTCATATTTTTTTTTTACCAATACCTTGGTTTTCTGTTTGCTGACATTAAAAACCAGCAACTTTACTAAAAGTCTTTAACTTCTTTATCAATTGTTCTTTACCGTTGGGGGGGAAGGGGGAGGAACCATTACAAATGGAAAACAAATACCAATCACACTGTATAAGATTTAGACACAAATCACATACAATTCCAAAAACGGGTTGATGGAAATTTACAATGAGGAATAAGGTGGAGAAAGGACAAGGTGTGGTCAATCCATGTTTCTTCCATATATCTGAAAATTATCTGCTTATGGGCCCAGTAGTTTCTCCTTCACTTGAGAAAAAGAGAAGAAAAAGAATGAGAAGCAGCTATTTATCTATTTAAACAATTTACAGTATAAGGCTTATGTTACTTGTATAACTGAGTGGCACACAAAACATTAAAACTATACAATAATGCCCCCCCAAAGTATAACAAAAATCCACACCTCCATTCAAACAATAGCAGAGGGATATTTCCAAGTTTACATGGCAAGGGAAATTAGATATAAACTACTGCAAGATGCTAAGGAAAGGGGGTTGGGGTTTACCATATTTGAAACTGTATTTCAATGCTTGTTGTTTGGTCTGGCTAAAAAAGTGGGTGAACCTCCAGAACAAGAGGCTACTTGATTTAGAAGGTCATGAATTAAGGTTTAGATGGCAAAGTGCTATGACAAAGTTAAAGTAAATGTTGATTTTAAGAACCATTTTGTTAGATGTGCCATACTAAGATTTTGGAATAAATACAAAAACAAGGTTTTCTACAAAGATGCCTCTTTTGATGTCCTCCCAGGAAGCCTTTTTCAGAAAAGAAATGGTGGCGAAGCCGGACATGTAGACTTATGGTAAAATAATATCTTTACATTTTGGTGACCCCCACCCTCAAATCTAAGGAAGAGTTAGAATCAGAAGGTCGTGTCTGCCATTGGTTTACATACTTACAATTGAAAGAAAGATTTAAATTACATAAAAAGAGTTATGCGTTTGACTTCGTTAAAAATCTTACTGTGTGGTAGTGATGAATATATTATTGCTAAGGTAAGGTTTATAAAACATTATTGAAATAGAATTTGGAAAATGAACATGCAAAGTATGGTATGATTCAGTGGGCAAGGAATTTTGGATATAATGGGATGCTTGAATAATGGGAGAATATGTGGACAAAAGGTTTTAAATTTACATTAAATTACAGTTTAAAAGAAAATTTCTGTAAGATGATGTATCGCTGGTATTTAACACCAGACAAGTTATCCAGAATGTATAAAGATGTTTCAAATGAATGTTGGAATTGTAAATGTAAAGAAGGGGCTTTTTACCATTTATGGAGGACATATGATAAAGTAAAGAAATATTGGAATAGGATTCACACTCTAATACAGAAAATTATTAAAGTGAATATAAAGATAAAACCAGAAACTTTTCTTTTGGGCACAATGGAAAAAGACTTGGAATTTTTTTTTTGAACTCGTATTATGGAAAAGTAAAAAGTTGAGGTTTGATATTAATGCGTTATTCTACTACACCAGAGGGAGTCGGAAGTCAACGCCTTTTTCCCCCCTTTTTCCTTCTTTTCTACATTTCTCTCTTCTCCTTTCCCTCCCTTTTGTTTCCTACTATTTGCTCCTTTTATTTTTGTATTTTTTTATTATAAGCTAATAAAAAACTGTAAAACAGAACAAAGGTCCACACCTGTTATAATGCAATTATTCAACTCGGCTACTTAACATTGTGATTAAACACTTAAAAGAATATCTAGGTCAGTGATGGCGAACCTTTTTTTCCTCGGGTGCCGAAATAGTGTGTGTGCGCGCTATTGCACGCGCGTGCGTGCCCACACCCATAATTCAAAGCTCCTCACTTGCCCCACCCTCCTGCACATGCATGTGCGACCCCACCACTCCCCCATTTCCCGACTTCCAGTGGGCCCAGTGAGCCCATTTTTCGCCCTCCCCAGGCTCCAGAGGCTTTTTGGGGGCTTGGGGAGGGCAAAAACGCTCCCCCCCCGCCATCCTGGAGGCCCTCCGGAGGCTGAAATCGCCCTCCCAGAGCCTCCGCACAAGCCAAAAATCAGCTGGCGGGCACGCACATGTGCACTGGAGCTGAGCTAGGGCAACAGCTCGCGTGCCGGCAGATATGGCTCCACGTGCCACCTATGGCACCCGTGCCATAGGTTCGCCATCACTGGTCTAGGTCCTTATGTCATACATAATTCCTTACATCAATATTTGTTACCTATATTAAATATTTAAAGTATATATAGATGATGTTGTTGTGACCCGTCAGTAGCCTGTGCAGCCAGTGCCTTTGGAACCTTCAGCATCTCTTGGCAGTGTGGAGAAAGGAGGGGCTACTCCTTTCCTGAATGCGAGAGCACGCAGGGCTCCAAGAAGCAGGAAGGTTTACTCCGGAGGAGGTCTCTTTGGGAGTAAGGTTGGAGGCTAACTGGCCACTCCCCTAGTCTATTGAAGAACAGTCGAGGCAGCTGGCCAATTGCAGGAAACAACTCTTTGTACTCATTGTGTATCAGATTCAGAAGACATCTCTTCGGCCCTAGTTTTCCTGTGTTATCTGTTCGGCTAATTACGTCTGGGAGTCTTGCAAGCCACAGTAAGAATACTGATATCGGACAAGACTTTGGCATCTAGCATTGAGTTATTTTACGTTAGACTTTGGTCAGGCTGTTAATGACTTTGAATTAACAGCCGTGGTTCCTGAAATACCGTTTGAAAACGTATCTTTGTTTGAGCAAAATACTAAGAAAGCATTAGTATTCTTTATTTAATTAAAATAAGGTTTTGCACGGACTTTGTGTGAGCTGCGTTCTTCGTGGTTTGTAGCTGGGGCAGAACAGATTGTTTCCTGCAAGTGTCTGGGAAATGCAGTGTACAATGATCAATGTCATCACAGAAGCAGATAGGACTGACTTGTGGGGCAGGTATTTGGAGTGATTATCTTAAGGTGTGCAAAGCTTATGAAAAGATTTCACACACATGCTTTATTTCTTTTTCTTCAAAATGCAAAAGAATGCTCTGTTCACTTTCAGAAATTTGTCAAATACATTATGTAAGGAAGTTAGCACCCACCCCTCTCCTAGAAAAATGAAATATCCTAGGAAATATTAAAAGGCAGAATATTATATAGAATATCCCTAGAGAAATTGAGAAACATGCTGTTAGAAAGGAAACAGACTCACTCTTAGCCCCCTCCACCCTTTGTTAATAGCCTGGAGCAGTCTTCTACATAACAAAGATTTATCTCCTTCAGTCATAGCCATATTAGGAATTGCCCAAGGCCCTTTCATTCAGCCAAGCCTGGGACAGACAAAAGCCTATATAGAGTTGCCACTGCACGGCCTCCTGGGAGCCTGACCACCAATCAGTGCATTACATACACAGAAACAGGAAACTAAGAGGTGGGGCCCAACAGAGGTTATAAAACCAAGGGACAGCATCTTTTCCTTCACTTTTTCTCTTCACCCACATCTGGAAGGGGGCTCATGCCATGTGCTCCTGTCCTCCATTAAATCTTCTTTCCAAGCAACTTCCATGAATTCCAGTGTCTTTTTCCCCACCTGGAACTGAACCCAGAAGGATATTCCTTACAACACATTACTTGGGGAGTACGGGAGCCCGCATGTGGCTTGTGATTTCCTATTACTGATCTTTAAAAAGGATTATTTTTCTCCATATTACACAGAGGGAAAGAGGCTGAATCAGGGATTTCCTGATTTGTCACAAAGGGGCTTCCGATTTACCCAAAAGCTCCAAGAAAAATCAGCTGACTCTGTCATCCCTCATTCTACTGCCCCCAAATATTCCAAAATCTGGTATTACAGCTGGAAGAAGAAACACTTACCTGGCTTCAATTTCCTGGGAAGAGGTAGAACTTTTTGGTCAAGGTGGTTCTGTCCTTTGAGGGCATCTGACATGGATTGCTTGCAAAATGCTGCAACACCTGTAATATGGAAGGTACAGAAACAAAAGCTGGTGAGTGCATGTCCAAGAAAATCAAGTAGCCCCATCTAAAAATTAGTAATATTTTATCAGCTTATACATGTTCACTTTACTAATTAGACATTATAGAACAGTGGTGTCAAACTCAAGGCCCGTGGGTTGGATCCGGCCCATGGGATGCTTAGATCTGGCCCGGGGTGCCGCTCAGGAAACAACGAAGGATCTGCCCACGGTGCCTCTGCTAGCAAAAACAGAGCTTGAGAGGGCCAAATGCGGCCCTCCCGGGTTCCATTTTCAGCCGTGACAGCCTCCTGCAGCCCCCTGCCAATGAAAACGAAGCTCGGGGAGGCCGTGTGCAGCCTGCCCGGGCTCCATTTTTGGCCACGACAGCCTCCTGCAGCCCTCTGCCAGCAAAAACAGACTTCGGGGAGGCTGTACGAGCTGGCCATGCCCCCCCCCGGCCAAACACAACCCTGATGTGGCCTTCAATGAAATAGGGCTTGACACCCCTGTTGTAGAAGAATCAGATTAGACTACAGTAGGCAGAAAGAATCAATTGACAACTTTTAAAACTAATGATTTTATCTTAAGGCATAGCATATTATAGTTATTGCCGTATTTTTCGGAGTATAAGATGTACCTTTTTCCTCCCTAAAAGAGGCTGAAAATTTGGGTGTGTCTTATACTTCAAATGTAGCTTTTTCTAAGCTTTTTTTTCCAGCCATAACGCGGTGCTAACGATCTTCCCGGCTTCCTATTCCCTCCAAAGAAGGTTTTTTCCAGCCCTAAGTCTTTGCAGGCTTGTTTTCATTCCTACTCCCTCTGAAAAAGCGGTGTTAACGATCTTACTGGATTGTTGCATTTATTTTTATTCCTACTCCCTCCAAAGCAGTTTTTCCTGCCCTAAGTCTTTGCAGGCTTGTTTTCATTCCTACTCCCTCTGAAAAAGGCTTTTTCAGCCTTAACCAGAGGATAAAATAATGTGCCGAAGCTGAACAGACTAAGGACGCTAGCCAGATGAATACCTGGTAGGTAGATTTTTTCCCCTATTTTCCTCCCCCAAAACTAAGGTGCGTCTTATACTCCGGTGTGTCTTATACTCTGAAAAATATGGTAGTTGATAGGTGTTCAACATGGAATCTTCATCTGCATACCACCTTCCTTTTGCCCTCATCTCATCCCAATATATTTAAATTCCATCAATCAGGTGACTCCATGGGCCTGATGTAATGAATTGCAGTTCACAAAAGCTTATCTCTTAAAAATAAAGTTGTTAATCTTAAAAGGTCTTACAGGACTCTTATGATGGAATGCTTAATAGACCTTGAAACACAGAGGAAGCAGCAAGATCTTAAGGTAGGAAATGGGTCTGTTACAAAACACATTTTTGAATAGGACGGAAGCATGAGACACAGACTCATCTTAAGAATGTCTAAGTATATTTAATCATGTAGTATGACTGTATTACTATTCTTCTTCTCATCTGTTCCACTACCTCATTATTGTGATTATTATTACAGGTAGTCCTTGACTTATAACAGTTTGTTTAGTGACCATTCAAACAGCACTGAAAAAAGTGACTCATGACCATTTTTCACACTTACACCCTTTGTAGCATCCCCATGATCATGTGACCAAAATTCAGATGCTTGGCAACTGATTTACTTATGACCGTTGCTGTCCCAAGGTCACATGATCACCTTTTACAACCTTTTGACAAGCAAAATCAATGAGGAAGTCAGATTCACTTAACAACCGTGTTACCTACTTATCAACTGCAGTTATTCACTTAACAACTGTGGCAAGAAAGGTCATAAAATAGAGAAAAATTCACTTAAAATGTCTCACTTAACAACAAGACTACCTAAACTTTGTTATTATGATTATTATTACTTTGTTGTTTTGCATGTACACTGAGAGCTTATACACCGGAGACAAATTCCTTGTGTGTCTAATCCAGAGGCGGCTTCCTAATTTTTTTACTGCCACTCTGTGGGTGGCTTATTTTGTGGGTGTGGCTTGCCAGCCATGTGACCGGGTGGGCGTGGGCCTCGGGAGCTTGGCAGCAGCCGGAGAAGCAGGGGGGCATTGCCCACCCGCAACGCAGCCCCCCGCAGCGGGAGCAGCAAGACCGCTGCAGCGGTTTTTCTAGGAGGCTCCGTCCGGCCTGAATGCTTCTCCCCATGCGATGATCCTAGGCTCCTGCCACCCGTTCCCCCTCCCCTCAGCAGCTCGAGAAGCCTCGAACGTGCGAAAATGCCTGGGATCATCACCGCGCGTTCGTGGCTTCTCGAGCTGCTGAAGGGAGGGGAATGGAAATAGCTCCTGCCGCCCGTTCTTTCAGCATCTCACGCGCTCCCTCAGCCATCCTCCCCTGCTTGGACTCACTGTGGGGTAGGAAGGCAGCGCATGCGCAGTGCCGGAAGCTCGGCTTCTGGGCATGCGCAGAAGAAATTTAAAAAAAAAATCGGAAATTTTTTTTAAAAAATGGCGGCGCCCAGGCACCAGCAACCGACCGCACCAGTACTGTGACATCACCAGCGGGCCGCTACCGGTGCTATAGAGTGGACCGCACTGGTAGGAACCCACCACTGGTCTAATTACACTTGGCCAATAAAGCTATGCTATTCTATTCTGTTCTGTTCTATTATTATTCTATTCCATTTTACTCCACTCCACACTAGATATAAAGATATTGTATAGGGAAAAAGACTTTGTTAGGTTTTCACGATTCTGTTACATTATTCCACTAGCAAAAAAAGATATTTCCAGAAATCCACATGGATGCTGGATTCTTGTTTCTTGAGCTTGCTAACCTCATGGGGCTTGACAGTGGGGAAACCAGACAGAGAAGCTCTATAGTCAGGTTTACTATTGCAATCCAAAGAGTGTATATAGATAAAAAAGGGATGCAAAAGCTTGAAGGACAGTTCAGAACCACCACAGAATTAAGGTACCCTGGATCATGTTCTAAAAGGTGTTTTTTAATTTGTACAGGATAGCAATAAGCTTGATGTCTGGGTATTTCTAAAGTTTATTATTTATTTATTTATTTGTTTGTTTGTTTGTTTGTTTGTTTAGTGTTCTTCTATGCTCCCTGAGGACTCAGGGCGGTGTACAACATTTTAAGGAACAACTAAACAATAAAATTATTAAAAGCAATTTAAAAAGAGTTTAAAAAAGACATACAAAACCATGCATACATGGGGGAAAGTTTTCTCAAAATCACCCCGCCTGCAGGAAGAGCCATGTCTTAATGGCTTTTCGGAAGGCCAGCAAGGTGGGGATAATTCGGATCTCTGGGGGAAGTTGGTTCCAGAGAGCAGGGGCCCCTACAGAGAAGGCCCTCCCCCTAGGCCCCGCCAGCCGGCATTGTTTGGCTGACGGGACCTGGAGGAGACCCACTCTGTGGGACCTGACCGGTGGAAGGGAAGTATGAGGTAGGATGCGGTCCCGGAGGTAACCTGGACCTAAGCCATGTAGGGCTGTAAAGATGATGATCAACACCTTGAATTGCACCCGGAGACCAATGGGCAACCAATGCAGCTGGCGGAGTATGGGTGTTACGTGGGTGTATCTTGAGACACCCACCACAGCACGCGCAGCCGCATTTTGCACCCGTTGAAGTCTCCGGATACTTTTCAAGGGTAGCCCCATTAAAGCGCATTACAGTAGTCCAATCGAGAGGTGACAAGGGCATGAGTGACCGTGAGTAGAGCCTCCTTCTCCAAGTATGGTTGCAATTGGTGCACCAGGCGAACCTGTGCAAAGGCTCCCCTAGCCACAGCTGTGAGATGTTGGTCTAATTTTAGCTGTGGGTCTAGGAGAACCCCCAAATTGCGAACCCGTTCCGAGGGAGTTAATTTTTCTCCCCCAAGAACCAAGGAGGGACAGTCGGAATAGTCCTTAGGAGGCAATATCCAGAGCCACTCAGTCTTGTCGGGGTTAAGCTTGAGCCTGTTCCTCCCCATCCAGATTCTGACATTGTCCAGGCATCAGCACATTACATCCACTGCCTCCCTGAATTGAAACGGGGTGGAAATGTACAGCTGGGTGTCGTCCGCGTACTGTTGAAAACTCATCCCGTGTCGACGGATGATCTCCCCCAGCGGTTTCATGTAAATGTTAAACAGGATGGGTGAGAGGACCGAACCCTGTGGCACCCCACAAGTCAGGGGCCTAGGAGATGACCTCTGTCCTCCTGTTAACACTGACTGCATCCTATCGGCGAGGTAAGAGGAGAACCACCATAAAACGGTGCCTCCCACTCCCATTCCCACCTCGCCGAGACGATGCAGAAGGATACCATGGTCGATGGTATTGAAAGCCGCTGAGAGGTCAAGTAGCACCAGGATGGAAGAATAGCCTCCATCCCGGGCTCGCCAGAGATCATCCATCCCGGTGACCAAGGCAGTTTCTGTACTGTAGCCGCGCCTGAAACCCGATTGAAAGGAATCTAGATAATCAGTTTCCTCCAATAACCGAAGAAGCTGAAAAGCTACCACCTTCTCGACAACTTTCCCTATGAAAGGTAAGTTGGAGACCGGACAAAAGTTCTTCAAATCCGCCAGATCCAGGGAAGGCTTCTTAAGGAGGGGTCTCACCACCGCAACCTTTAAAGGCTGCGGTACGGATCCCTCCCTAAAACAAGTGTTGATCACCGCCTGAATCCAGCCGCGTGCTACCTCCCTGCTGGCCGAAACCAGACAGGAGGGGCACGGGTCCAATAAACAGGCCTTGTCCACGTCATCAGGAGTGGTTGGCTCAAACTCTTCCCACAACGCTGGACTAAGACTTGCCCTTGTCAACTCACTGGGCTCTGTCCAGCCAGAGTCCAGGTTCGACCGAATCTGAGCGACTTTATCCATCAGAAACTGAGCGAATTCCTCAGCTCTACCTTGTAAGTGTTCCTCGCTCCCCCCTTTAGCAAGGAGGGAGCGAGTCACCCTAAACAAGGCGGCTGGGCGAGAATCTGCGGATGCAATAAGAGTGGAAAAATGAGATCGTTTTGTCGCCCTTATTGCCACTAGATAAGACTTAATAAAAGTTCTTAGAAGTGTTCGGTCGGATTTAGTTATTAGAAGTAGAATACGGTGGATAATTTTGATCAGTTCTAATTATAAAATTGATGACATGATAGCAGCTCTTTGTTAGCTTTCCTTCAACTGGATGTCTTGTTGGCTAGAATTATGGGAGTTGAAACCCCATATTTTTGAAGGTGGGGGATGAAGGGAGTTGATGCAAAAAAAAAAGTCTCTTGTTCCTTTTTTGCCTACCAAAAGTTTTTGCCCACCAGCCAATTTTGTTTTATTTTATGCTCACCATAATTACAAAAAGAAAATCTTCAAACACAATCTACATGATAAATCTGTGCAATATTCTTGCAACCGGATTGTTAGATGATAGAAGTTTGCAGAATCTGCCTGTTAGTTTTTGAACGTGAGATTTAATTACTGATGGCAAGAAAAAAGAAACGAACTAAAAAAATACATGATTTAGAGCCACTAATAGCAATAGCAGTTAGACTTACAATATATACCGTTTCATAGTGCTTTACACCCCTTGCTAAGCGGTTTACAGAATCAGCATATTGTCCCCAACAATCAGGGTCCACATTTTACTGACCTCTGAAGGATGGAAAGCTGAGTGAACCTTGAGCCGGTGAGGATCGAACTCCTGGCAGTGGGCAGATTTAGCCTGCAATATTGCATTCTAATCACTGCACCATCACAGCTCCTAATGCCATTCCAAAGTGGGTCTTTAACAAAAGAACTTCATTCCAAACGTGAGAGCCTTGTTGAGCAGACCTACCTTCCGGAAGACCTCTTCCAAATTGCAATTCCAGGCATGTTTCTTGATAGTATCTATTAGCTGGTTGATGAAGAGTGATCCAGTTTTAGGATATCTCCAGGATAGATGATCTAAACAGACAACGATGATTAAGCAATAATGATTCTTCACGATGTCACACTTCATTCTCTACCTAACTAACTTTAAACCTGTACAGATAGTCTTCGACCTATGATATTAATGGAGCCTGCCTATTATCTTTGCAAGTGGTGATGGCCAAGTGGTTGAGCGAGATGGTCTCACTTAAACAACCATCATCCGTGCTTTCCCTGATGCAGTCGTATGAACATGTGGATCGTTAAACAGAGAAAAGCTTCAGCGGTGGGGAAGACCCTGAGAGATCTAATGCAGACCCCGGCCCACCTGCCTTCGGCCTCCCAAGACCTCCCCCACCCCTAAGATACCGTATGCTCTATTCCTGCTCCTGGTCATCCCTACAGCCCTTGGGACTACTTCCCTCCTTCCACCAGGTACCCACAGGTTTTCTCTCGGGTCCCCCACAGGGCTTTGCCTCCTCCCAACCTCACATTATCCACTTACCTTTTAAAGATCTCTAAAGGTTTTCTCAGCACTGTGCAGACCATATTAGGGAAGCAGAATGGAGTGCTCCATTCCCAGAAGCGAACACCATTTCGGCACAACTTCAAGAAATTTTGGGTGTGCCGAAAATGGCAGCTATTTCCCGGAGGCAGCCAAGTGGCCCAGGGATGAATGGCCTGCCCTCCTTCCCCAATATGAGGTCTAGAGACCTTCAAATAGGTATGAATAGGTGGGGAGCAGGCACAAGTCCTATGGGGACTTAGCAGGGTGGGCTGGATAACTTATGGTTCAGTTGCTACCCTGTTTGTTTATTTATTTATTTATTTATTTATTTATTTATTTATTTATTTATTTATTTATTTATTTATTTATTTATTTATTTATTTATTTATTTATTTATTTATTTATTTATTTATTTATTTATTTATTTATTTATATGGATTTCTATGCTGCCCAACTCCCAGGGGACTCTGGGCGGCTCACAACATATTAGAATCCATTACAAAATATAAAATACAGTAATTAAAAAACATACAAAAGTTAAAAAGAGTATCTTATATTCACAATCAAGGGCGGAAGACCCATATCTAATCTAGTTGGTCTCACTTTCACCCCGCCTGCCGGAAGAGCCAAGTTTTTATTGCTTTCCGGAAGGCCAGCAGGGTGGGGATGGTCCTGATCTCCGGGGGAAGCTGGTTCCACAGGGAGGGAGCTCCCACAGAGAAGGCCCTCCCCCTCGGCCCCGCCAACCAACATTGTTTGGTCGATGGGACCTGGAGGAGGCCGACTCTGTGGGCCCTGACCGGTCGTAGGGAGGAATGCGGCAGGATGCAGTCCCGAAGGTAACCTGGCCCTGAGCCATGTAGGGCTTTAAAGGTAACGACCAACACCTTAAATTGGATCCAGAGACTAATGGGCAGCCAATGCAGCTGGTGGAGGTTCGGTGTTACGTGGGTGCATCTGGGTACACCCACCACAGCTCGCGCAGCTGCATTTTGCACCAATTGCAGTCGCCGGACACTCTTCAAGGGTAGCCCCATGTAGAGCTCATTGCAGTAATCCAGCCGTGAGGTGATAAGGGCATGAGTGACTGTGAGAAGTGCCTCCTTCTCCAAGTAGGGTCGCAATTGGTGCACAAGACGTACTTGTGCAAAGGTCCCCCTAGCCACAGCTGAAAGATGTTGCTCCAATTTTAGCTGTGGGTCTAGGAGGACACCCAAATTGCGGACCCATTCTGAGGGAGCTAATTTCTCCCCCCCAAGAACCAAGGAGGGACAGTTGGTCGAGTCCTTAGGAGGCAATATCCACAGCCACTCAGTCTTGTCAGGGTTAAGTTTTAGCCGGTTCTTCCCCATCCAGACCCTAACATCGTCCAGGCAGCGGCCCATTGCGTCTACAGCTTCCCCGAATTGAGACGGGGTGGAGATGTACAACTGGGTATCATCAGCATATTGCTGATACCTCACCCCGTGTCGTCGGATGATCTCACCCAGTGGCTTCATGTAGATGTTAAACAGGATGCACCCCACATAGTAGGGGCCTAGGGCTCGACCTCTGCCCCCCTGTCAACACTGACTGCGTCCTGTCAGAGAGGAAGGAGGAGAACCACTGAAAAACAGTGCCGCCCACCCCCACCTCTCCGAGACGACGCAGAAGGATACCATGGTCAATGGTATCGAAGGCCGCTGAGAGGTCAAGTAGCACCAGGATAGAGGAGTAACCCCCATCCCGGGCTCGCCAGAGATCATCCATCAGGGTGACCAAAGCCGTTTCTGTACTGTAGCCGCGCCTGAAACCCGATTGAAAGGGATCCAGAAAATCAGTGTCATCCAACAGCCGTAGGAGCTGGAGCGCCACCACTTTCTCAACAACCTTCCCCGCGAAGGGAAGGTTGGAGACTGGACGGAAGTTGTTTAAATCCGCCGGGTCCAGGGAAGGCTTCTTGAGGAGGGGTCTCACCACCGCAGCTTTTAAGGGCTGCGGGACAGACCCCTCTCTCAAAGAAGCGTTGACCAACGCCTGGAGCCAGCCGCGTGAAACCTCCCTGGTGGCCGAAACCAGCCAGGAAGGGCACGGGTCCAATAAACAAGTGGCGGAGCTCATAGCTCCTATGGCCTTGTCTACATCCTCAGGAGTCACCGGTTCAAACCTATCCCATATAACCGGACTAAGACCTGCCCCAGTCGTCTCGGCCTCTACTGCCCAATCGGACGCCACGTCTGTCCGAATCTGAATGACTTTATCCGCCAGAAACCGAGAAAATTCCTCAGCTCTACCCTGCAAGGGATCTCCGCCTTCCTCCTTAGCAAGAAGGGTGCGGGTCACCCTAAACAGGACGGCTGGGCGGGAGTCAGCGGACGCAATAAGAGCAGAAAAATGTGAACATTTTGCCGCCCGTATCGCCACTAAGTAAGACTTAATGAAAGTTCTTAAAAGTGTCCGGTCAGACTCAGCTTTACTAGATCTCCATCGTCGCTCTAGGCGTTTCTTGTGGCGCTTCATCTCCCGGAGTTCCTCGGTAAACCAAGGAGCCCTCCTGGATCCACTTCCACGGAGAGGTCGCAAAGGCGCAATCCGATCCAGAGCCCCCGCTGCTGCCTGATTCCAGGCCGCGAGCAGAGACTCGGATGAACTGTGTACCAGGGATTCA
Source organism: Diadophis punctatus similis (assembly GCA_023053685.1). Taxonomy (NCBI): domain Eukaryota; kingdom Metazoa; phylum Chordata; class Lepidosauria; order Squamata; family Dipsadidae; genus Diadophis; species Diadophis punctatus. Next base: position 23,157,493 of record JALIGW010000001.1, read on the forward strand.
GGTATTTCCCCAAGTTCCCTCTGGAATCCGTCGGGTTCCATTCCGCCCTCTGGAATCCGTCGGGTTCCATTCCGCCTGGGGTGGAACCACTTAATCGGTCCCGCCTCCTTGCGGTGGAGGAGTGGTGCCATGAAATCCAACCTCAGAAGGAAATGATCTGACCACGACAAGGGTACTGTGACTAAACCCCTCAGCCTCAGATCATCTCTCCACTGCCCCGAGAGAAACACAAGGTCAAGCGTGTGACCACCCTCATGAGTCGGACCCTGAACTACTTGGGTCAGGTCCATGGTTGTCATGGAAGCCATGAACTCCTGGACTGCCCCCAAATAAGACATCCCCTGATAATCAGCCCAATCGGGCTTTTGAGTGCATGGCAATAAGGCCAAGCACTTATTTCAGGGTTCCAAAAAATATAAGACAGGGTCTTATTTTGGGGGAAACACGGTATACAACAAGGTTACTTCATACTACCGGTACATACTCATCTTTGTTCATGCTGTTCAGATTTCTGGTAGTTTAACTTATTGGGCAGATCCAATCTCTTTGGGTGGGATGTTGTTCAATATATTGTCAAGTCCCCGAATCTATCTACCTCACAGGGTTGTTGTGGTGGTGAAAAAGAAGAGGAGGAAGGAGTATTACTATATTCTTCATGAGTTACTTACAAAATAATAAAGGTTTGATAAAAATCTTATAAATGAATGACTGAATGACTAGGCCTTTTACAGCGAGCATGTCAGTGAATTTCTGATACTCAGAAAAAAGGTCCAGATCAAGTTTTCTTAACTGATTAGTTGCCAATCTTTGACAGACAGCTTTGCGAACTAAATGCCTGTATTGCTAAGGCAGCAATTCTTTTCATTTCTGTCCTGCCTGCTTTGGACTCCTACTTAGCAACTTTCTTTTAACAGTTTCTTACCAGGGGTGGTGGAATATAGGCAGATGAAATCACTCTCCACATGTACTCTCTGAACGGCATCACTTTGCAATTGCATGGTGGCGTGTGAATCAGACTGGAGAGAGGCAGCAGCAGATGTAGCTGAGTCTTCCACGTTTTCCACCCTATACCCGTATTGCTCTAGAGAAACAAAATAGGGGAATCAACAATCATTATCAAAAGCCTCTGACAGAACAGCGGTTACTCGCACAAGGCTTTATGATCATCATAAAAGTACAGCATAGCTTTTGGTTCCTGACAGGTTTCAATGAGGCGAACTACCAAGGTTTAAGATAAGGTTCAAAATTAGTTTTTCCCAACTACTGTATTGCCATTTATGGAAAGTCATTATTCCAACACAACTGAAGATCACAGGTCTTGTGGAGATAAATACAATCAGCAGTTGTTGTTTGTTGCAAAATCGTGTCCGATCCATCGCGACCCCATGGACAACGTTCCTCCAGGCTTTCCTGTCCTCTACCATCCTCTGGAGTCCATTTAAGCTCACGCCGACTGCTTCAGTGACTCCATCCAGCCACCTCATTCTCTGCCGTCCCCTTCTTCTTTTGCCCTCAATCTTTCCCAGCATTAGGCTCTTCTCCAGTGAGTCCTTCCTTCTCATCAGGTGGCCAAAATATTTGAGTTTCATCTTCAGGATCTGGCCTTCTAAAGAGCAGTCAGGGTTGATCTCCTCTAGGACTGACTGATTTGATCGCCTTGCAGTCCAGGGGACTCACAGGAGTCTTTTCCAGCACCATAGTTCAAAGGCCTCAATTCTTTGGTGCTCAGCCTTTATGGTCCAACTTTCACAGCCATACATTGCAACTGGGAAAACCATAGCCTTGACTATATGCACTTTTGTTGGCAGGGTGATGTCTCTGCTTTTTAGTATGCTGTCTAGATTTGCCATAGCTTTCCTCCCCAGGAGCAAGTGTCTTTTAATTTCTTGGCTGCAGTCCCCATCTGTGGTGATGTTGGAGCCCAGGAAAATAAAATCTGTCACTACCTCAATTTCTTCCCCATTTATTTGCCAGGAATTGAGGTGGCTGGATGCCATGATCTTAATTTTCTTAATGTTGAGCTTCAAGCAACTTTTGCACTCTCCTTCTTCACCCACATCAAGAGGCTCTTTAGTTCCTCTTCACTTTCTGCCATTAGAATGGTATCATCTGCATATCTGAGGTTGTTGATATTTCTCCCGGCAATCTTAATTCCAATTTTTGATTCATCTAGCCCCGCCTTTCTCATGATGTGCTCTGCATGTAAGTTAAATAGGCAAGGCGACAGTATACAACCTTGCCGGACTCTTTTCCCAATTTTGAACCGTGTCCAGTTCTCACTGTTGCTTTTTGACCCGCATATAGGTTTCTCAAGAGACAAATAAGATGGTCTGGTACATCCATCTTTTTAAGAACTTGCCACAATTTGTTGTGATCCACACAATCAAAGGCTTCAGTATAGGCAATGAAGCAGAAGTAGATGTTTTTCTGGAACTCCCTAGCTTTCTCCATGATCCAGTGTATGTTGGCAATTTGATCTCTAGTACGTCTGCCTCTTCGAAATCCTGCCTGTACTTTTGGTAGTTCTTGATCCACATACTGCTAGAGCCTAACTTGTAGGATTTTAAGCATAACTTTACTAGCATGTGAAATGAATGCAATGGTGCGATAGTTTGAACATTCTTTAGCATTTCCTTTCTTTGGAATTGGAATGTAAACTGACCTTTTCCAATCCTGTGGCCACCGTTGAGTTTTCCAAATTTGCTGGCAAACTGAGTGTAGCACTTTTACTGCATCGTCTTTCAAGATTTTGAATAGCTCAGCTGGAATACTGTCACCTCCACTAGCTTTGTTGTTGCTCAGGATGTCTGGCTCGAAGTCAGTGACCACCCCATCGTGGTTACAATCAGCAGTAAATATCTACAAATCAGTTTGCCAAAAGCAGATGTTGGTCTAGAACAGAAATGGAGAACTATGGCCCCTTTATGACTTGTGGACTTCAACTGCCAAAATTTCTGAGGCAGAATCAGTGACTCAGGAATTCTGGGAGCTGAAGTCCACAAGTCATAAAAGGGCCATAGTTCCCCACCCCTGATCTAGAGGTTGCTTGGTCTAGTTAAGACTATGTGCAAGAGACTATATGTTCTTGCCAAACACTCGTCTGCCTTCTCCCCTCCCAGATCTCAACTTCAGCAACCTACCACCGCGACATGCTTGAATAATGACCACCTTGGGCTTTCCCCTCAAAGCTGGGCAATTTATGTTGTTGAAGATGGGGAAGACAGTCTTGATGGTGAAGATGTCATCGTGTTTCCCTTTTGAATGGACTCCACAAAGGCTGTCCTGATAGCCATGAGACATCAGTACCACAAACATCCCATCTGAAGCCTTGTGCTCTTCCCGAGCTGCAAAATTCTTCAAGCAAGTGGTTATACCCTGGAAGCAATGAAAAAGGAAGGTGGGTCAGGAGTGGAAATGGAGTTTCTAACTAACTCTGCACTCATTATTAGAATTGAGAAGAATGGGGGTAGCCTTCTTGCAATTGCACTATATTTAAATTATTATTCAAGCTTAGCAAAAATTCAACGCAGAAACAATTACCAGCTTTTTCTCTCTAGATTTGAATGGGAGGGCTGTGCAGCAAATCTCCATATCTGAGTTTTGTGAACACTGTCACAAATCTCCAATATGGTGATGGGTCCTATCTTCACAGCTGAATGGAAGGCTGACTTCTTCATGCTCTCCGGAAGGGAAAAAACCAAACGTTCTGGCTAGTATAATAGTATTATTCTCACTGGAAAGCTAGCCTCCTCAACTGTTTTTTTTTTGGAGAAACAATTATGGGAGATGAAAAAGAAGCAATATGCTGGCAGTTGAAATTTTAAAAAGGTAGTCTAGGAGAGAAGTTCAATTACCAATTCAGGCACATTTTTTCTTATACTAAATTAGGTATAAACAACTTGGTAACCTACAGTTCTTTGGAGTTGAGGTCCCATCAATTCCAATCAGCATGGCCATGAGCCAGGGCTTGCTGGGTTTATAATTTAAAACATCCACATTTTCTACATCTGTGCTAAATATTATTGTATAGGTAGTTTAAAAGATTGCCACGCTTTATTCAATTTTGAAGCTGCCTAGATCCAACTAACTATGGGTGGCTAGAATTAATGCACATATTAAAGGGAAAAAAATCAAAACTTCCATACCCATTCCTTGAATGTTTAGCTTTCACTAGACTTTTTTCCTTGAGTAACAAATTGAATTTTACTCTGTAAACTTAACTTTTTTTTTTTACCTGTGAGTTTAAATTGGTCTCTACTTCCACATTGTAACCCAGATCTTCTAGGAGAAGCGTCATCTGTTCCAAGTCTACCTCAGCCCCATGTCTATATTTCAAGTAATCAAATTTGATATTGCAGATTATCAAGGCCAGGCGCGTACGAGTCTTGGGATCATTGATAGGGTAGATCTGCATGGGGAAACAAAAGTGATTCTTATCCTGAACTATAGTTATGCCAAGCATCCATCTAGTTTAGGGCTCTCCCAATTCTTATCAATCTTAGCCAGTGGTGGGGGATCGTGGAAACCAGTTCAGTAACATTTGAATGACCTTGAAGGTGCTGCAAAATCTACAAACAAGGCTAACAGATAACAATGGTTTTGCTATTACTCAGAATTTAGTGTTCAGAGATTATTTGAATCTGAAGATTTGTCCCACTTAACCATAAAAATAAAATTGCTAAAGCACCCCCAAAATAGTCTAACTTCCTGTTTGCCATAGTGGGTGGCTAGGCACTTGAGGAAACCCACAAGCCTGAATTTGAAGGCAAGACTTCCCTTCCCCTTCATGTAACAAGCAGCAAATATTCAGAGGGTGTTGCAATTCTGTGAAGCCACAAAGTCCATGAGTTCAATACCTCCAGGTATTTACGTGTGCAGAGATTACAGATTAACAGAGTTGGAAGGGACCTTGTAGGCCAGTGATGGCGAACCTTTTTTGGCTCGGGTGCCAAAAGGGTGTGTGCGTGTGTGCCCACACCCGTAATGCAATGCCCTCCCCCCGCGCATGCGCACAATCCCCGCACTGCCCCACATGCATGTGCACAATCCCCCACACATGCGCACAGGCCTCACTGAAGCCTCCGGACTTCCTGTAGCCCATTGGGCCGTTTTTCGCCATCCCCAGGGTTTAGGAGGTTTTCCTGAAGCCTGTGGAGAGCGAAAATGGCCGAAAAGAAGGCCGAAAATCAGCTGACTAGCGCGCACATGCACGCTGGAGCTGACATAGGGCAATACCTCGCGTGCCCTCAGATATGGCTCCGCGTGCCACCTGTGGCACCCGTGCCATAGGTTTGCCATCACTGTTGTAGGCCATCTATTCCAACCCCCTGCACACGCAGAAGACCCTACACCATTTCTGACAGATGGCAGTCCAGTCTCTTCTTGAAAGCTTCCAGTGATGAAGCTCCCATACCTTCTGAAGGCAAGCTGTTCCATTGGTTGTCTATTTTTAAAGCCAATGAAGGTATTGTGGTCACGTTATATTTAAAGCGCCCTTAATTTCATGTTGTCTGTTCTAAATGGAACAACAGAGGATTCCCAGCTCTTTTTTTTTTGCTTTAGAAATAAAACAAGGTAATATTTCTAAAAGCCAGGATGAGGAGAATTTAATTTAAAATTTCTGCTACAAAAGATGAATCTTCAGTTCACATCTGTGGCTACCTTTACAGTGGCCGCTGCATGCAATAAAGTGCAGTATTACAGCTCAAGTCTTGGATAGACCTAACTAGGTCTGCCAACTCACCTCGGTGCCTTCACTCATCTTTATTTGCTGAAATAGATTCAGAGGACAAAGCCTGATCCCGTTTTTAGATTCCAGGAACTGGACCTCTCGGCCAACTGGAGACGGGAAGAAAATTGAACACCAGATTCAGCTTTTTTGCCACAGTAAATTATTACATATCACATGAGCCAGGCCTTTTAAATTGCTAAATTAGAGCCCCTAGCAGCCCGTCAGAAGGGCATTGGGAATTGTAGTACATCACAGGGACACTTGTTTTGTTGTCAGCTCCAACAGGAACAAAAATCAGTTAGCAATTAGCAAGTCTGGGCCCTGAGAAAGAGCAAGTCCTCTAGCTTATTGACTGCACCGCCATAGCAGATCTAAAAACATTCAGAAAATGAAGCAACACGAACAGAGCTGCTGGCAAAGAATAGCTGAGAAGAGCTTGGCTTTTCCACCACATTGCTGGTCTCCTAGAAAGCCTACAACAGTGTTTCCCAACCTTGGCAACTTGAAGATGTCTGGACTTCAACTCCCAGAATTCCCCAGCCAGCGAATGCTGGGAGTTGAAGTCCAGACATCTTCAAGTTGCCAAGGTTGGGAAACACTGGCCTACAAGATACAAACCAAAAACCTAGCAGATAACTTAACATCCAGACTGAAGCCTACCAATCTATCCCAAACAACATTTTGTTAAGAATTGTCTCTACTTTGTCCGATGGGGAGGGCGTAACATACCAGCAGTGTCAAGTTAGGCCTTTTCTGATTTTTTTGACATGCCGAGCCCAAAAGGTTGGCCATCACTGTCCTAGTCTGAAAAAAAATTAAGGGAGAGTTTGTTTTATAATATATGATGAAGCTAATTAAAAATTGGAAGGCACCCAAATTTCATGTACCTATGTCTTAGTACAGTGATGGCAAACCTTTTTTTCCTCGGGTGCCGAAAGTGCGCACGCGCGCGCACTATCGTGCATGCGCGAGTGCCCACACCCATAATTCAATCCGTGGGGAGGGCAAAAATGGCCTCCCTCGCCCCCCGGAGGCCCTCTGGAGGCCAGAAACGGCCCGTTTCCAAACTTCTGGTGGGCCTAGTAGGCCCATTTTTCACCCTCCCCAGGCTCCAGAGGCTTTCCTGGAGCTTGGGGAGGGTGAAAACGCTCTCTCCTGCCCCCCGGAGGCCTCCGGAAGCCGAAAACGCCCTCCCAGAGCCTCTGTGCAAGCTGAAAATCAGATGGTCGGAGTGCACATGCACGCTGGAGCTGAGCTAGGGCAACGGCTCGCGTGCCGGCAGATATGGCTCCGCGTGCCACCTGTGGCACGCGTGCCATAGATTCGCCATCACTGTCTTAGTATATAGAAGCATTCTTGAGAATGTGCTCCTAAAAAACAGGAAAATATCATCTTATGGTAAAGTTTCCTTTCAAAATGACCTATTACACCAATATGGCCAAATCTAACCAGCCCAAACAGTTTGGGGCACAACACAAAGCTTTTGCATGATTCTAGGCCACAGTAACTAAATTAGGGAGAGAGGCCAGTAATTTTGGCCCAAAGCTAGATGATATGCTGTAAGATTACAAGTACCGGTAGTAAAGTTTTGAAGATCCAGTTGTTCAGCTAAGTAACTATTTTGGACCAGGAGGAAATCAATAAAGAGGCGGCTAGCTTCAGGCCCCTTTTTTCTCACATTATCGATCAAAATTCTTGCTTGGTCCTGCATCTTATCTTTCACATTCACTTCTTCCACCTCTTCCTCATTCATGATTTTCTCACGGAGCAGATCATCCAAGAGTTGGCTGATGATAGCTTTGTTAACACGCTTTATAAACTGTGTGCGCACTTCTTCCAGCTTCTTGTCTGTAAGGAAAACAAGTGCATTTTTCTAAATGTATCACACTGACTTGAAGAATTACAACGTTACTGAGATACAGGTAGGCCTTGACATAGATTCTTCGCCCAAAGCACAGCTGATCAGCTCCTCAGCTGTGTTTCGGGCTGAATCCTGCTACTGAGCATGCGCGGAAGTGAAATTGCATGGGGGGAACGCGGCGCGCGAGCGGAGCAAGCGTGCGTGAAATGTCGTGATGTGAACCGGTGGTGAAGGTAAGTGGAACCCACCCCTGGGTTGCATTAATGGGCAATCACTACCACCATTTATTCAAAGGCAAACTGGTGAGTCCCTAACATGCAGGCTCACTTCCAGACAAAACACTGAGTTGCAGTCACCACATTATGCTTTTCTAAGAACATGTACCGGGCCCAGAGTATCCGTCCATCCATCCACCCATCCAGTCATTCATTCAAAAGAAGCAGAATAAAAAGAGCAGGTGGAGCCAAGAGCCTTGTGAATGCCAAAACATTAAGTTAGCGGGCAAGTTGGTTCTTGCAGGCCCTGCATTATTAATTTCAGATCTGTTCATTCAGAGAGATCTCATAAGTATTGTATGGGGATTCTTTTTTTTTTCTAGTATACAAATATTAGAGGCAGCAGGAAAGGTCTTGACTTCCAATTACTGCATCGTAAGTCATTGTGATGTTATACAGGACATATCATCCTGTGTGAATTTTGCTTTTAGATGTTTTCCTTTTGGGCCTCTCATTCTTGGCCCTCACATCCTTGTCCTAAAATTCCTGGAAAGCTACATAAATACATCAAGGAACTCATACCAGGCCAGCAGTTGGTTCAGGGTTAATTCCCCTTGTTGCAGATAAATTTGCTAGAAAGTTTTGAACCAATAGTTATCAGTTAGGGACAGAAGGATGAGAACTACATATAATATTTTAATAATGAACCCAACTTCTGGGAGAGCCATCTTCTACCAGGAGTTGTGAATAAAAAGAAGCCTTGACTTACAACAGTTGGTTTAGTGACTGCTTGAAGTTACAACGGCACAAAAAAAGGCGACTTATGACCATTTTTCGCACCTATGACCATTGCAGATTCTCCATGATCACGCAATTTACATTCAGATGCTTGACAACTGGTTCATATTTATGATGGTTGCAGTGTCCCAGGGTCATGTGACCATCGAGGAGCCGAGGTGGCGCAGTCGTTAAAGTGCAGCACTGCAATCTACTTCAGCTGACTGCTAGTTCAACTGTTCAAATCTCACCCCCTCAAGGTCGACTCAGCCTTCCATCCTTCTGAGGTCGGTAAAATGAGGACCCAGATTGTTGGGGGAAATATGTTGAACTCTGTAAACCGCTTAGAGAGGGCTGTAAAGCACTATGAAGCGGTATATACCGTATTTTTCGGAGTATAAGACACACCTTTTTACCCCCCAAAAGAGGGTGAAAACTTGGGTGCGTTTTATACACCGAATGTAGCCCCACCCACCCAGCCACCCCCACCCTTTGGCCTCTGTCTTCCAGCAATTTACCTGCTTGGAGGAAAGGGGGAAGAGCCTGTAAAGCCAAGCAAGTCAGTAGCAGTTTCCTGATGAACAGCTGATTAGGTTTGCCACGTGGAAAAATGAAAGTGAAACTAACTGCAAAGAGGCAAATAGCTGGGAGAGATTAGACACGCAGGTTTTTATTTTTGCTGAACTGGCTGCAAAGGGGTAAGTGAATAACTATAAATGTCTGTAGAATGTTCAAATTATTAGACTTATTTTTTAAAGACTGCTTTATTATTGTTCTAGAGCCAGGGGTCTCCAACCTTGGCAACTTTAAGACTTGTGGATTTCAACTCCCAGAATTCAACAGCCAGCTTTGTTAGCTTTGCTGGCTGTGGAATTCTGGGAGTTGAAGTCCACAAGTCTTAAAGTTGCCAAGGTTGGAGATTCCTGTAAATCTAGACAACTTAACAAAATAAAGAAGCTTTTTAAAATAAATGCTTGCTCTGAAGAGGCGCAATGCTATTGTATCTTCTTTTAAATAATAGAGAATAATGTATACTTCCAGAAATTTTAATTAATTTTAACAGCTCTGTACAAGTATAGTATGAAATGTAACAGTGTCCTGTTTAGTATTAGAGTTTAGTTACCTTGGAGTAGATCTATTTAAATAATTGGGAAGAGTTAGTGTGACTACATTTAAGAAAACTTTCTGGCATAATGTACATTTCTCCAATTCTTTGCTATTTCTATGGGTCAGGCACACATGCACAGAAATACACAGCAAACAGTGTATATCATCTGTGCTGTTTGCTGTTTGTTGTTTGGCAAATTGCTTGGAGGCAGAGGCCTTTTTTCCTTGTTTTCCTCCCCCAAAACTAAGGTGTGTCTTATACTTCAGTGCGTCTTATACTCCGAAAAATACGGTAAGTCTAAGTGCTATTGCTATCTTTTGTGACCTTCTGACAAGCGAAGTCAAGGGGGAAGTCAGATGCACTCAACAACCGGGTTACTAATTTAACAACCACAGAGATTCACTTACACAAATGTGGCAAGGAAAGTCGTAAAATGGGTCAAAACTCACTTAACAGCTGTCTTGCTCAGCAACCGAAATATTGGGCTCAATTGTGATCATAAATAGAGGAATACCTTGCTTGTTGCCTATTGCTTGCTAATGATCAGCGTCCCTTTGTTTTCTGAAAGGGTATAAATCTGTATATATCTCAATTCGTGACTAGTCCAGAGAGCACAGTTCTTTGCACTTTGCACTTTGCCCATTTGAAGTGGAAGTGAACCCAACTGAATGCCATGTAGATTGAGAATTATGTTAATCTATATCTGAGGAAGCAAGTGTGTTTGCCTACTCGTACACTATTGATTGATTGATTGATTGATTTGTATGACTGGCCAGCTTAAGCAACTCTGGGAGCCTTACAACGGCAATAAAACCAGTAGCAATAGCAATAGCACTTAGACTTATATACCGCTTCATAGTGCTTTACAGCTCTCTCTAAGCGGTTTACAGAGTTCAGCATGTTGCCCCCAACCACCTGGGTCCTCATTTTACCGACCTCAGAAGGATGGAAGGCTGAGTCAACCTTGAGCGGGTGAGATTTGAACAGCTGAACTGCTGTGCTGCACTTTAACCACTGCACCACCTCGGCTCTGTAACTAGGAAACCATCTCAAAACAATAAAACAAAACTCCTGCTCCTTAATCCGCCCTGAGTCCCCAGGGAGTAGGGCGGCCTATAAGAATCGCAAAATAAATAAATCACCCCCTTGCGATGCCTCGCAACCAGCTCCAGTTTGCTCTCCTTCGGTACTTTCTATCTACGGTATATACGATCCTGCCAGCGTCTGGATTTAAAATCCGGATCTTTGTACACGGGAAGGCAGCCAAAGCAACCCGGGTTAGGAATAAAGTGGAAAAAGGAAGAGCCCCTCCTCGCATAGTACATGTAAAAAATGCAGCGCAAGAGAGCGATGAGGAAACAGTAAAAGCACCACTCCCGCTCTTTCAGGGTTTCAGAAGGAAAAAAAGGTGGGAGAGGGGTAGAGAAGTATCCATGATCTTACCTGCCATGATCCTTCAGCTGATACTGGGCAGCGATGAGGGGAAGGAAAAAGCTCAAGACACAGCAGCAGCTCCAGCTTTGGGCAATTGTGAAAGTGAAAGAAATAACACCCATTGTTTCCTTTTCCCGCCCATGAATTGAGAACAGGGGGAACCGCCTTATGAGTATCCTGGAAACATAACCATTTCGCGGAAAGCCACTGGATACACAACGGGCTCTTTACATTTCATAACGTTTTTGGTCTCGGCTGCTTTCCTGGTTATTTTCACCAAATAAGAGGGGAAGGACCTTGCAAAACTACTAAAAGTTGCGCCAAATAGAGGCAGAGGGCGCGATCGCCTCTTTCATATGCAGCCACGTCGACAGGCAAAGTATACTTTGCCCTTCAGAATTATGGATTGCTTTGAATGTTTATGTGCCATCAAAACGTTTTCCAACTCTTAACGATCACATCGATAAGATTTTTCTCCAAGTTGAAGATTTAATAAAAATGGTTCAGTCCCGTTTTCTGTGTTTGAAATGTTCAGCTCAGTTGATTCCTTATTTGGTAGCATTTGTCCTGCCAAGCTACAGGAAACACAGAAAGCTGAGGCGTTCCCAGGCACTGTTGAAAAAACCTGGCTTGTTCCCCAATGCTTTTCCGATTTCTATTTCAGCTGACATCATAAGAATCCCTTGCTCTCAGCCAGAACTGGATGTTTGTGGTCTCCTTCCCTTGTTTCCCACCTCCTTTTACGCTAATCGTTTTTTAGGTTGCAAACCAAAGAGGTAGACATAAAAATCTTCAAACAAAAGAACAGAACTGAAGAAGCTTCTTGGATGAGAAACGAAACGTCTTCAAGGAAAAACAAAGTCCAGTTGCCTTTTGAAAAAGCACCTTTGGGGCAACCATGAGTTGGATGACTGAGAATCTCCACAGACATTCAAACGAAAGAACACTCTCTCAAAGTGGTGAACAAATTTTTTTTTTAAAAAAATACATACAATGAATAAATCTACATATAACAGAGAAAACAGCTAGGATATTAATCGTTGATTATTTAATTGGTTGCTCAACAAATCTGTACTTTGTTACAAAATGATAAAAGGTTTGTTGCAGTGGGGCCAGATGGCCTTTGGGAACATTTTATTCCACAACTGCTACATCAAGATGAAAAATATTCTTTCTTGTACCCTCCTCCTCCTCCTCTTCAGTGGAGTAACATACGATTCTGATCCCAAACTCTTTAGGCATTTTAAAATAGTTAAAAATACAATGACTTTTCAAATATTTGAGTCAAATTCAGAACACGGTAGCAATCAGGAAAAATTCTGTTTCTAGTATTTCTCGTATTTTAATATATTCTGTGGGACTGAACTCATCAAGTACTTCTTAAAGAGTGATACTGCCTAAATAAGAAGTTTATTTGTTCACACTCTTCCCTCAAATGGAATAGGACTTCTTGCTGAGGTCTAAAGGGATCACTGTTTGCAAAGAATTGTGGGATTCACTTCACGGGGCAGAGATTTTGCACAATGCCAGTTTGGTGTATTGAAGGTGCTAGACTAGAAACCAGGAGAATGTGTGTCCTAAGCCTCCCTTAGGCATGAAAAGCAACTGGGTGACTTTGGGTTGGTCACACTCGTCAGCCCAAGCCACTTCACAGGGTTCTTGGGGAAAATAGGAGGCAGGAATACTGTATAGGTCAGTGATGGCTAACCTTTTTGCCATCTCATGCCAAAAACGGGGGGAGCGCAGGGGGGTTCACCCGCACGTGTGCCCACACCCATAATGCAATGACCACCCGCCCCCGCACATGCGTGCACAACTACATCTTCTCACGCTGCCATCCCACACATGCGCGCAATCCTGACTCCGGTTGGTCCATTGGGCCATTTTTCGCCCTCCCCAGGCTTCAGGAGGCTTTCCTAAAGTCTGGGGAGGGCAAAAAATGGCCCAACAGGCCAACCAGAAGTTCGTTTCCGAACTTCTGGTTGGCCCGTTGGGTCCATTTTTTGCCATCCACAGGCTCCAGAGGCTTTCCTGAAGCCTGGGGAGGGCGAAAACAGCCTCCCTATGCCCTCTGAAAGGGCGAAAATCAGCTGTCCAGTGTGTGCATGCGCGCTGGAGCTGACATAGGGCAATGCCTTGCATGCCCTCAGATATGGCTCCACATGCCATCTGTGGCACACGTGTCATAGGTTCGCCCTCACTGGTATAGGTAGTCCTCGATTTATGACCATAATCGAACCCATAACTTCAGTTGTAAGTCATGGCTGCACCCAATTTTATGATCTTTTTTGAGGCAGCCATTAAATGAATGTGGCAGTCGTTAAGCAAACCGATTGTTCACTATAGTTTTTGGTTGGAAACTTGATGTAATGCAGGCTTGTGGGGAAAACATCATAAATTGCAGTCATGCGACCATGGAAAGCTGCCAATAATTGTAAATGCGGGCCAGCTGCCAAGTGCCCAAAATATGGTCATGTGACTGCAGGGGGCATGTCAGAATTTCAAAACCAGGTTCCATTTTCAGGATCTATCGTAAGTTTGAATGGTCACTATTAATCTAAGGCCATAAGTTGAGGAGTACCTGTATTATCTACATTTGCCACATTGAGTTATATATAAAAAAGGCAGGAAAAAGATCTAGTGATAACATTAGTAATAATTCTACAAAATGCATGAAGCCATTTAAAGGCGGCCTTGCTGGTTGCCAAGACTGAAATGGGAAACATTTTTTAACCTTATATTGGTTAAAATTCTACAAAAAAAGTTGGGCAGTCTGCAAATTGCTGGAAAAGACTACAGAAGATGGGTACAATCGAGAACAGGAGGCGGCAGGAGTCATGTTGTAACAAATATCACAAATACTGTCACATGTTATCAAATAGTCAGTATCACAAATGCTGAGTATGCAAAATGCTCACAACCTCCTTGCCATGGATTAATTTAGATATCTCCTTTTACAAGTAGTATTCAGTTACAAAAAGCACAAAAATAGGCATTAAGTAAATAACTCATATTTAAAAGCCTGCTAAATAATCCAAACGGGAGCAAAAAATATATAGCTGAAACTTATCCCATTTTCTTTCTTTCACCTTCAAGGACCAGCAGCAACCTAAAGAGTTGATTATGACTGGGTTGTTATTACTTTGGACCAATCACTTTTAAAGAAGTACAAGTCAACCTCTGATCCCACTGGGTCATCCTTACAGAGATGTTTCCATTGCAAATTCATTACTTCTTCAACAATGACAGAGCCTCTAATACTCTTGTCTTCACTGGAAAAGTTGGGATACTTTCAGAGCTGTATCTGCCTTGCGAATAGTCCACATCGAGCTCTATAGTATGGTCAAACACCTGCACAGGAAATGTTTTATGACATATTGTATTACAGGTAAGTCCTCCACGTACGTCCACAATTGAGCCCAAAATTTCTGTTGCTAAGCGAGACAGTTGAACTTTGCCCCATTTTGCGACCTTTCTGGCCACAGTTGTTTAAATGAACCACTGCAGTTGTTAAGTTAGTAACACACTTGTCAAGTAAATCTGGCTTCCCCATTGGCTTTGCTTGTCAGAAGGTCGCAAAAGGTAATCACACGACCGCGAGACACTGCAATCGTCATAAATATGAATCAGTTGCCAAGTGTCCAAATTTTGATTGTGTGACCATGGGAATGCTGCAACGGTTGTAAGTGTGAAAAATGGTTTTCAGTGATATTGTAACTTTGAACCATCACGAAATGGTTGTAAGTAAAGGACTACTTGTATGTTCTGAACGGATTTATGATAATTTTATATCATACATTGTTTTATAAAATTTACCATGTTTCAATTCCATGGGAGTCATAGATCCTGGATTTTGGATTAAGTCTGCAAGTTAGCCCATTTGAGTTTCTTGGTTCAAAGACAGCTGCTATATGATGCATTGTTTTGCCCAGTTAAAGGCTACAGGAACAAAAGTTTTATTACTATATAGATTGTCTAAGAAAGCATGTGTCCTCGATTATAGGTCTAGTGTTATCAAGAATTATGGATTGGGGGCTGGCTGAACAATTAAGAAACACTGGAGGGTGAAATCTATATCTCATCTGGAGCAATGAATTGTCAGCATGGTGTTTTGCCAATTTTGGGGGGGGGGTTAGAATTCAATTTCCTGGGAAGAGGTAGAACTTTTTGGTCAAGGTGGTTCTGTCCTTTGAGGGCATCTGACATGGATTTCTTGCAAAATGCTGCAACACCTGTAATATGGAAGGTACAGAAACAAAAGCTGGTGAGTGCATGTCCAAGAAAATCAAGTAGCTCCATCTAAAAATTAGTAATATTTTATCAGCTTATACATGCTCACTTTACTAATTAGACGTTATAGAACAGGGATGTCAAACTCAAGGCACGTGGGCTGGATCCGGCCCATGGGATGCTTAGATCTGGCCCGCGGTGCCGCTCAGGAAACAACGAAGGACCTGCCCTCGGTGCCTCTGCCAGCGAAACAGAGCTCGGGAGGGCCAAATGCAGCCCTCCCGGGCTCCATTTTCAGCCGTGACGGCCTCCTGCAGCCCCCTGCCAATGGAAACGAAGCTCGGGGAGGCCGTGTGCAGCCTGCCCGAGCTCCGTTTTTGGCCACGACAGCCTCCTGCAGCCCTGCAAGAGGCTGTACGAGCTGGCCATGCTGCCCCCCCCCGCAGCCAAACACAACCCTGATGCGGCCTTCAATGAAATACGGTTTGACACCACGTTGTAAAAAAATCAGATTAGACTACAGTAGGCAAAATCAGAAAGAATCAATTGACAACTTTTAAAACTAATGATTTTATCTTAAGGCATAGCATATTATATGCTATATAGCGTATTTTTCGGAGTATAAGACGCACCTTTTTCCTCCCCAAAAGAGGCTGAAAATTTGTCTTATACTTCGAATGTAGCTTTTTCTAAGCTTTTTTTCCAGCCCTAACGAGGTGCTAACGATCTTCCCGGCTTCCTATTCCCTCAGAAGAAGGTTTTTTCCAGCCCTAAGTCTTTGCAGGCTTGTTTTCATTCCTACTCCCTCTGAAAAAGGCTTTTTCAGCCTTAACCAGAGGATAAAATAATGTGCTGAAGCTGAACAGACTAAGGACGCTAGCCAGATGAATACCTGGTAGGTAGATTTTTTCCCCTATTTTCCTCCCCCAAAACTAAGGTGCGTCTTATACACCGAAAAATACGGTAGTTGATAGGTGTTTAACATGGAATCTTCATCTGCATAACCACTTTTCTTTTGCCCTCATCTCATCCCAATTTATTTAAATTCCATCAATCAGGTGACTCCATGGGCCTGATGTAATGAATTGCAGTTCACAAAAGCTTATCTCTTAAAAATAAAGTTGTTAATCTTAAAAGGTCTTACAGACTCTTATGATGGAATGCTTAATAGACCTTGAAACACAGAGGAAGCAGCAAGATCTTAAGGTAGGAAATGGGTCTGTTACAAAACACATTTTTGAATAGGACGGAAGCATGAGACACAGACTCATCTTAAGAATGTCTAAGTATATTTAATCATGTAGTATGACTGTATTACTATTCTTCTTCTCATCTGTTCCACTACCTCATTATTGTGATTATTATTACAGGTAGTCCTTGACTTATAACAGTTTGTTTAGTGACCATTCAAACAGCACTGAAAAAAGTGACTCATGACCATTTTTCACACTTACACCCTTTGTAGCATCCCCATGATCATGTGACCAAAATTCAGATGCTTGGCAACTGATTTACTTATGACCGTTGCTGTCCCAAGGTCACCTTTTACAACCTTTTGACAAGCAAAATCAATGAGGAAGTCAGATTCACTTAACAACCATGATACCTACTTATCAACTGCAGTTATTCACTTAACAACTGAGGCAAGAAAGATCATAAAATAGAGAAAAATTCACTTAAAATATCTCACTTAACAACAAGACTACCTAAACTTTGTTATTATGATTACTTTGTTGTTTTGCATGTATACTGAGAGCTTATACACCGGAGACAAATTCCTTGTGTGTCTAATCACACTTGGCCAATAAAGCTTTTCTAATCCATTCTATTCTGTTCTGTTCTGTTCTGTTCTATTCTGTTATTATTCTATTCTATTCTATTCCACTCCACTCCACTCGACACTAGTTATAAATATATTGTATAGGGAAAAAGACTTTTGTTAGGTTTTCACGATTCTGTTACATTATTCCAGTAGCAAAAAAAGATATTTCCAGACATCCACATGGATGCTGGATTCTTGAGCTTGCTAACCTTATGGGGCTTGACAGCGGGGAAACCAGACAGAGAAGCTACCGTATTTTTCGGAGTATAAGACGCACCATTTTACCCCACAAGAGGGTGAAAACTTGGGTGCGTCTTATACACCGAATGTAGCCCCAGCCACGCCCACCCTTTGGCTTCTGTCTTCCAGCAATTTACCTGCTTGCAGGAAAGAGGGAAGAGCCTTTAAAGCCAAGCAAGTCAGTAGAAGTTTCCCGACGAACAGATGATTAGGTTGTGGAAAAATGAAAGTGAAACTAACTGTAAAGAGGCAAATAGCTGGGAGAGATTAGACACGCAGGTTTTTATTTTTGCTGAACTGGCTGCAAAGGGGTAAGTGAATAACTATAAATGTCTGTAGAATGTTCAAATTATTAGACTTATTTTTTAAAGACTGCTTTATTATTGTTCTAGAGCCAGGGTCTCCAACCTTAGCAACTTAAAGACTTGTGGACTTCAACTCCCAGAATTCAAGAGCCAGCTTTGTTAGCTTTGCTGGCTGTGGAATTCTGGGAGTTGAAGTCCACAAGTCTTAAAGTTGCCAAGGTTGGAGATCCCTGTAAATCTAGACAACTTAACAAAATAAAGAAGCTTTTTAAGATAAATGCTTGCTCTGAAAAGGCCCAATGCTATTGTATCTTCTTTTAAACAATAGAGAATAATGTATACTTCCAGAAATTTTAATTAATTTTAACAGCTCTGTACAAGTATAGTATGAAATGTAACAGTGTCCTGTTTAGTATTATTTAGTTACCTTGGAGTAGATCTATTTAAATAATTGGGAGGAGTTAGTGTGACTACATTTAAGAAAACTTTCTGGCATAATGTACATTTCTCCAATTCTTTGCTATTTCGATGGGTCAGGCACACATGCACAGAAATACACAGCAAACAGTGTATATCATCTGTGCTGTTTGCTGTTTGGCAAATTGCTGGGAGGCAGAGGCCTTTTTTCCTTGTTTTCCTCCCCCAAAACTAAGGTGCGTCTTATACTTTGGTGCGTCTTATACTCCGAAAAAAACGGTATATAGCCAGGCTTACTATTGCAATCCAAAGAGTGTATATAGATAAAAAAGGGATGCAGAAGCTTGAAGGACAGTTCAGAACCACCACAGAATTAAGGTACCCTGGATCATATTCTAAAAGGGTATTTTTTAATTTGTACAGGATAGCAATAAGTTTGATGTCTGGGTATTTCTAAACCACAATCACCATAATTACAAAAAGAAAATCTTCAAACACAATCTACATGATAAATCAGTGCAATATTCTTGCAACCGGATTTTTAGATGATAGAAGTTTGCAGAATCTGGCTATTAGTTTTTGAATGTGAGATTTCATTACTAATGGCAGGAAAAAAGAAACAGGAGCTAAAAAAATACATAATTTAGGGCCACTAATAGCAATAGTAGTTAGACTTACAGTATATACCGCTTCATAGTGCTTTACACCCGTTGCTAAGTGGTTTACAGAATCAGCATATTGTCCCCAACAATCAGGGTCCACATTTTACTGACCTCTGAAGGATGGAAAGCTGAGTGAACCTTGAGCCGGTGAGGATCGAACTCCTGGCAGTGGGCAGATTTAGCCTGCAATATTGCATTCTAATCACTGCACCATCCCAGCTCCTAATGCCATTCCAAAGTGGGTCTTTAACAAAAGAACTTCATTCCAAACGTGAGAGCCTTGTTGAGCAGACCTACCTTCCGGAAGACCTCTTCCAAATTGCAATTCCAGGCATGTTTCTTGATAGTATCTATTAGCTGGTTGATGAAGAGTGATCCAGTTTTAGGATTTCTCCAGGATACATGATCTAAACAGACAACGATGATTAAGCAATAATGATTCTTCACGATGTCACACTTCATTCTCTACCTAACTAACTTTAAACCTGTATAGATAGTCTTCGACCTATGACAGTAATGGAGCCTGCCTATTATCTTTGCAAGTGGTGATGGCCAAGTGGTTGAGCGAGATGGTCTCACTTAAACAACCATCATCCGTGCTTGCACAGATGCAGTCATATCTAATGCAGACCCCGGCCCACCTGCCTTCGGCCTCCCAAAACCTCCCCCACCCCTAAGATACTGTATGCTCTATTCCTGCTCCTGGTCATCCCTACAGCCCTTGGGCCTACTTCCCTCCCTCCACCAGGTACCCACAGGTTTTCTCTCGGGTCCCCCACAGGGCTTGGCCTCCTCCCAACCTCACATTATCCACTTACCTTTTAAAGATCTCTAAAGGTTTTCTCAGCACTGTGCAGACCATATTAGGGAAGCAGAATGGAGTGCTCCATTCCCAGAAGCGAACACCATTTCGGCACGACTTCAAGAAATTTTGTGTGTGCTGAAAATGGCAGCTATTTCCCGGAGGCAGCCAAGTGGCCCAGGGACGAGTGGCCTGCCCTCCTTCCCCAATATGAGGTCTGGAGATCTTCAAATAGGTATGAATAGGTGTGGAGCAGGCACCAGTCCTAGGGGGACTTAGCAGGGTGGGCTGGATAGCTTATGGTTCAGTTACTACCCTGTTTCTCCCCAAATAAGACATCCCCTGATAATCAGCCCAATCGGGCTTTTGAGTGCATGGCAATAAGGCCAAGCACTTATTTCAGGGTTCCAAAAAATATAAGACAGGGTCTTATTTTGGGGGAAACACGGTATACAACAAGGTTACTTCATACTACCGGTACATACTCATCTTTGTTCATGCTGTTCAGATTTCTGGTAGTTTAACTTATTGGGCAGATCCAATCTCTTTGGGTGGGATGTTGTTCAATATATTGTCAAGTCCCCGAATCTATCTACCTCACAGGGTTGTTGTGGTGGTGAAAAAGAAGAGGAGGAAGGAGTATTACTATATTCTTCATGAGTTACTTACAAAATAATAAAGGTTTGATAAAAATCTTATAAATGAATGACTGAATGACTAGGCCTTTTACAGCGAGCATGTCAGTGAATTTCTGATACTCAGAAAAGAGGTCCAGATCAAGTTTTCTTAACTGATTAGTTGCCAATCTTTGACAGACAGCTTTGCGAACTAAATGCCTGTATTGCTAAGGCAGCAATTCTTTTCATTTCTGTCCTGCCTGCTTTGGACTCCTACTTAGCAACTTTCTTTTAACAGTTTCTTACCAGGGGTGGTGGAATATAGGCAGATGAAATCACTCTCCACATGTACTCTCTGAACGGCATCACTTTGCAATTGCATGGTGGCGTGTGAATCAGACTGGAGAGAGGCAGCAGCAGATGTAGCTGAGTCTTCCACGTTTTCCAACCTATACCTGTATTGCTCTAGAGAAACAAAATAGGGGAATCAACAATCATTATCAAAAGCCTCTGACAGAACAGCGGTTACTCGCACAAGGCTTTATGATCATCATAAAAGTACAGCATAGCTTTTGGTTCCTGACAGGTTTCAATGAGGCGAACTACCAAGGTTTAAGATAAGGTTCAAAATTAGTTTTTCCCAACTACTGTATTGCCATTTATGGAAAGTCATTATTCCAACACAACTGAAGATCACAGGTCTTGTGGAGATAAATACAATCAGCAGTTGTTGTTTGTTGCAAAATCGTGTCCGATCCATCGCGACCCCATGGACAACGTTCCTCCAGGCTTTCCTGTCCTCTACCATCCTCTGGAGTCCATTTAAGCTGCTTCAGTGCTTCAGTGACTCCATCCAGCCACCTCATTCTCTGCCGTCCCCTTCTTCTTTTGCCCTCAATCTTTCCCAGCATTAGGCTCTTCTCCAGTGAGTCCTTCCTTCTCATCAGGTGGCCAAAATATTTGAGTTTCATCTTCAGGATCTGGCCTTCTAAAGAGCAGTCAGGGTTGATCTCCTCCAGGACTGACCGGTTTGATCGCCTTGCAGTCCAAGGGTCTCGCAGGAGTCTTTTCCAGCACCATAGTTCAAAGGCCTCAATTCTTTGGTGCTCAGCCTTTATGGTCCAACTTTCACAGCCATACATTGCAACTGGGAAAACCATAGCCTTGACTATATGCACTTTTGTTGGCAGGGTGATGTCTCTGCTTTTTAGTATGCTGTCTAGATTTGCCATAGCTTTCCTCCCCAGGAGCAAGCGTCTTTTAATTTCTTGGCTGCAGTCCCCATCTGTGGTGATCTTGGAGCCCAGGAAAATAAAATCTGTCACTACCTCAATTTCTTCCCCATTTATTTGCCAGGAATTGAGGTGGCTGGATGGCATGATCTTAGTTTTCTTAATGTTGAGCTTCAAGCCAACTTTTGCATTCCCCTTCTTTACCCACATCAAGAGGCACTTTAGTTCCTCTTCACTTTCTGCCATTAGAGTGGTATCATCTGCATATCTGAGGTTGTTGATATTTCTCCCGGCAATCTTAATTCCAACTTTTGATTCATCTAGCCCCGCCTTTCTCATGATGTGCTCTGCATGTAAGTTAAATAGGCAAGGTGACAGTATACAACCTTGCTGGACTCTTTTCCCAATTTTGAACCGTGTCCAGTTCTCACTGTTGCTTTTTGACCCGCATATAGGTTTCTCAAGAGACAAACAAGATGGTCTGGTACATCCATCTTTTTAAGAACTTGCCACAATTTGTTGTGATCCACACAATCAAAGGCTTTAGTATAGGCAATGAAGCAGAAGTAGATGTTTTTCTGGAACTCCCTAGCTTTCTCCATGATTCAGTGTATGTTGTCAATTTGATCTCTAGTTCCTCTGCCTCTTCGAAATCCTGCCTGTACTTTTGGTAGTTCTCGATCCACATACTGCTAGAGCCTAGCTTGTAGGATTTTAAGCATAACTTTACTAGCATGTGAAATGAGTGCAATGGTGCGATAGTTTGAACATTCTTTAGCATTGCCTTTCTTTGGAATTGGAATGTAAACTGACCTTTTCCAATCCTGTGGCCACCGCTGAGTTTTCCAAATTTGCTGGCAAATTGAGTGTAGCACTTTTATTGCATCGTCTTTTAAGATTTTGAATAGCTCAGCTGGAATACTGTCACCTCCACTAGCTTTGTTGTTGTTCAGATTTCCTAAGGTCCATTTGACTTCACATTCTAGGATGTCTGGCTTGAGGTCAGTGACCACCCCATCGTGGTTACAATCAGCAGTAAATATCTACAAATCAGTTTGCCAAAAGCAGATGTTGGTCTAGAGCAGAAGTGGAGAACTATGGCCCCTTTATGACTTGTGGAATTCAACTCCCAGAATTCCTGAGACAGCATCAATGACTCAGGAATTCTGGGAGCTGAAGTCCACAAGTCATAAAAGGGCCATAGTTCCCCACCCCTGATCTAGAGGTTGCTTGGTCTAGTTAAGACTATGTGCAAGAGACTATATGTTCTTGCCAAACACTCGTCTGCCTTCTCCCCTCCCAGATCTCAACTTCAGCAACCTACCACCGCGACATGCTTGAATAATGACCACCTTGGGCTTTCCCCTCAAAGCTGGGCAATTTATGTTGTTGAAGATGGGGAAGACAGTCTTGATGGTGAAGATGTCATCGTGTTTCCCTTTTGAATGGACTCCACAAAGGCTGTCCTGATAGCCATGAGACATCAGTACCACAAACATCCCATCTGAAGCCTTGTGCTCTTCCTGAGCTGCAAAATTCTTCAAGCAAGTGGTTATACCCTGGAAGCAATGAAAAAGGAAGGTGGGTCAGGAGTGGAAATGGAGTTTCTAACTAACTCTGCACTCATTATTAGAATTGAGAAGAATGGGGGTAGCCTTCCTGCAATTGCACTATATTTAAATTATTATTCAAGCTTAGCAAAAATTCAACGCAGAAACAATTACCAGCTTTTTCTCTCTAGATTTGAATGGGAGGGCTGTGCAGCAAATCTCCATATCTGAGTTTTGTGAACACTGTCACAAATCTCCAATATGGCGATGGGTCCTATCTTCACAGCTGAATGGAAGGCTGACTTCTTCATGCTCTCCGGAAGGGAAAAAAACCAAACGTTCTGGCTAGTATAGTAGTATTATTCTCACTGGAAAGCTAGCCTTCTCAACTGTTTTTTTGGAGAAACAATTATGGGAGATGAAAAAAAAGCAATATGCTGGCAGTTGAAATTTTCAAAAGGTAGTCCAGGAGAGAAGTTCAATTACCAATTCAGGCACATTTTTTCTTATACTAAATTAGGTATAAACAACTTGGTAACGTACAGTTCTTTGGAGTTGAGGTCCCATCAATTCCAATCAGCATGGCCATGAGCCGGGGCTTGCTGGGTTTATAATTTAAAACATCCACATTTTCTACATCTGTGCTAAATATTATATAGTATAGGCAGTTTAAAAGACTGCCACGCTTTATTCAATTTTGAAGCTGCCTAGATCCAACTAACTATGGGTGGCTAGAATTAATGCACATATTAAAGGGAAAAAAATCAAAACTTCCACACTCATTCTTTGAATGTTTAGCTTTCACTAGACTTTTTCCTTGAGTAACAAATTGAATTTTACTCTGTAAACGTAACTTTTTTTTTACCTGTGAGCTTAAATTGGTCTCTATTTTCACATTGTAACCCAGATCTTCTAGGAGAAGCGTCATCTGTTCCAAGTCTACCTCAGCCCCATGTCTATAATTCAAGTAATCGAATTTGATATTGCAGATTATCAAGGCCAGGCGCGTACGAGTCTTGGGATCATTGATAGGGTAGATCTGCATGGGGAAACAAAAGTGATTGTTATCCTGAACTATAGTTATGCCAAGCATCCATCTAGTTTAGGGCTCTCCCAATTCTTATCAATCTTAGCCAGTGGTGGGGGATCGTGGAAACTAGTTCTGTAACAATTGAATGACCTTGATGGTGCTGCAAAATCTACAAACAAGGCTAACAGATAACAATGGTTTTGCTATTACTCAGAATTTAGTGTTCAGAGATTATTTGAATCTGAAGATTTGTTCCGCTTAACCATAAAAATAAAATTGCTAAAGCAGACCAAAAATAGTCTAACTTCCTGTTTGCCATAGTGGGTGGCTAGGCACTTGAGGAAACCCACAAGCCTGATTTGAAGGCAAGACTTCCCTTCCCCTTCATGTAACCAGCAGCAAATATTCAGAGGGCGTGGCAATTCTGTGAAGCCACAAAGTCCATGAGTTCAATTACCTCCAGGTATTTACGTGTGCAGAGATTACAGATTAACAGAGTTGGAAGGGACCTTGTAGGCCATCTAGTCCAACCCCCCGCACACGCAGAAGACCCTACACCATTTCTGACAGATGGCAGTCCAGTCTCTTCTTGAAAGCTTCCAGTGATGAAGCTCCCATATCTTCTGAAGGCAAGCTGTTCCATTGGTTGTCTGCTTTTAAAGCCAATGAAGGTATTGTGGTCACGTTATATTTAAAGCGCCCTTAATTTCATGTTGTCTGTTCTATTTGTGTTAGATATGGAACAACAGAGGATTCCCAGCTCATTTTTTTTTTGCTTTAGAAATAAAACAAGGTAATATTTCTAAAAGCCAGGATGAGGAGAATTTAATTTAAAATTTCTGCTACAAAAGATGAATCTTCAGTTCACATCTGTGGCTACCTTTACAGTGGCCGCTGCATGCAATAAAGTGCAGTATTACAGCTCAAGTCTTGGATAGACCTAACTAGGTCTGCCAACTCACCTCGGTGCCTTCACTCATCTTTATTTGCTGAAATAGATTCAGAGGACAAAGCCTGATCCCGTTTTTAGATTCCAGGAACTGGACCTCTCGGCCAACTGGGGATGGGAAGAAAATTGAACACCAGATTCAGCTTTTTTACCACAGTAAATTATTAAATATCACATGAGCCAGGCCTTTTAAATTGCTAAATTAGAGCCCCTAGCAGCCCGTCAGAAGGGCATTGGGAATTGTAGTACATCACAGGGACACTTGTTTTGTTGTCAGCTCCAACAGGAACAAAAATCAGTTAGCAATTAGCAAGTCTGGGCCCTGAGAAAGAGCAAGTCCTCTAGCTTATTGACTCCACCGCCATAGCAGATCTAAAAACATTCAGAAAATGAAGCAACACGAACAGAGCTGCTGGCAAAGAATAGCTGAGAAGAGATTGGCCTTTCCACCACATTGCTGGTCTCCTAGAAAGTCTACAACAGTGATTCCCAACCTTGGCAACTTGAAGATGTCTGGACTTCAACTTCCAGAATTCCCCAGCCAGCGAATGCTGGGAGTTGAAGTCCAGACATCTTCAAGTTGCCAAGGTTGGGAAACACTGGCCTACAAGATACAAACCAAAAACCTAGCGGATAACTTAACATCCAGACTGAAGCCTACCAATCTATCCCAAACAACATTTTGTTAAGAATTGTCTCTACTTTGTCCGATGGGGAGGGCGTAACACACCAGCAGTGTCAAGTTAGGCCTTTTCTGATTTTTTTGACACGCCGAGCCCAAAAGGTTCGCCATCACTGTCCTAGTCTGAAAAAAAAATTAAGGGAGAGTTTGTTTTATAATATATCATGAAGCTAATTAAAAATTGGAAGGCACCCAAATTTCATGTACCTATGTCTTAGTATATAGAAGCATTCTTGAGAATGTGCTCCTAAAAAACAGGAAAATATCATCTTATGGTAAAGTTTCCTTTCAAAATGACCTATTACACCAATATGGCCAAATCTAACCAGCCCAAACAGTTTGGGGCACAACACAAAGCTTTTGCATGATTCTAGGCCACAGTAACTAAATTAGGGAGAGAGGCCAGTAATTTTGGCCCAAAGCTAGATGATATGCTGTAAGATCACAAGTACCGGTAGTAAAGTTTTGAAGATCCAGTTGTTCAGCTAAGTAAGTGTTTTGGACCAGGAGGAAATCAATAAAGAGGCGGCTAGCTTCAGGCCCCTTTTTTCTCACATTATCGATCAAAATTCTTGCTTGGTCCTGCGTCTTATCTTTCACATGCACTCCTTCCACCTCTTCCTCATTCATGATTTTCTCACGGAGCAGATCATCCAAGAGTTGGCTGATGATAGCTTTGTTAACACGCTTTATAAACTCTGTGCGCACGTCTTCCAGCTTCTTGTCTGTAAGGAAAACAAGTGCATTTTTCTAAATTTATCACATTGACTTGAAGAATTACAACGTTACTGAGATACAGGTAGGCCTTGACATAGATTCTTCGCCCAAAGCACAGCTGATCAGCTCCTCAGCTGTGTTTCGGGCTGAATCCTGCTACTGAGCATGAACGGAAGTGAAATTGCATGGGGGGAACGCGAGCAAGTGTGCATGAAATGTCGCGATGTGAACCGGTGGAGAAGGTAAGTGGAACCCACCCCTGGTTTGCATTAATGGGCAATCACTACCACCATTTATTCAAAGGCAAACTTGTGAGTCCCTAACATGCAGGCTCACTTCCAGACAAAACACTGAGTTGCAGTCACCACATTATGATTTTCTAAGAACATGTACCGGGCCCAGAGTATCCGTCCATCCATCCACCCATCCAGTCATTCATTCAAAAGAAGCAGAATAAAAAGAGCAGGTGGAGCCAAGAGCCTTGTGAATGCCAAAACATTAAGTTAGCAGGCAAGTTGGTTCTTGCGGATCCTGCATTATTAATTTCAGATGTGTTCATTCTGAGAGATCTCATAAGTATTGTATGGGGATTCTTTTTTTTCTAGTATACAAATATTAGAGGCAGCAGAAAAGGTCTTGACTTCCAATTACTGCATCGTAAGTCATTGTGATGTTATACACAGGACATATCATCCTGTGTGAATTTTGCTTTTAGATGTTTTCCTTTTGGGCCTCTCATTCTTGGCCCTCACATCCTTGTCCTAAAATTCCTGGAAAGCTACATAAATAATCACATCAAGGAACTCATACCAGGCCAGCAGTTGGTTCAGGGTTAATTCCCCTTGTTGCAGATAAATTTGCTAGAAAGTTTTGAACCAATAGTTATCAGTTAGGGACAGAAGGATGAGAACTACATATAATATTTTAGTAATGAACCCAACTTCTGGGAGGGCCATCTTCTACCAGGAGTTGTGAATAAAAAGAATCCTTGACTTACAACAGTTGGTTTAGTGACTGCTTGAAGTTACAACGGCACAAAAAAGGCGACTTATGACCATTTTTCGCACTTATGACCATTGCAGCTTCTCCATGATCACGCAATTTACATTCAGATGCTTGACAACTGGTTCATATTTATGATGGTTGCAGTGTCCCGGGGTCATGTGACCATCGAGGAGCCAAGGTGGCGCTGTGGTTAAAGTGCAGCACTGCAACCTACTTCAGCTGACTGCTAGTTGACTCAAAGTTGACTCAGCCTTCCATCCTTCTGAGGTCGGTAAAATGAGGACCCAGATTGTTGGGGGCAATATGCTGAACTCTGTAAACCGCTTAGAGAGGGCTGTAAAGCACTATGAAGCGGTATATAAGTAAAGTGCTATTGCTATCTTTTGTGACCTTCTGACAAGCGAAGTCAATGGGGAAGTTAGATGCACTCAACAACCGGGTTACTAATTTAACAACTGCAGAGATTCGCTTAAACAAATGTGGCAAGGAAAGTCGTAAAATGGGACAAAACTCACTTAACAGCTGTCTTGCTCAGCAACCGAAATATTGGGCTCAATTGTGATCATAAATAGAGGAATACCTTGCTTGTTGCCTATTGCTTGCTAATGATCAGCGTCCCTTTGTTTTCTGAAAGGGTATAAATCTGTATATATCTCAATTCGTGACTAGTCCAGACAGCACAGTTCTTTGCACTTTGCCCATTTGAAGTGGAAGTGAACCCAACTGAATGCCATGTAGAGGGAGAATTATGTTAATCTATATCTGGGGAAGCAAGTGTGCTTGCCTACTCTTACACTATTGATTGATTGATTGATTTGTATGACTGGCCAGCTTAAGCAACTCTGGGAGCCTTACAACGGCAATAAAACCAGTAACTAGGAAACCATCTCAAAACAATAAAACAAAACTCCTGCTCCTTAATCCGCCCTGAGTCCCCAGGGAGTAGGGCGGCCTATAAGAATCGCAAAATAAATACATCACCCCCTTGCGATGCCTCGCAACCAGCTCCAGTTTGCTCTCCTTCGGTACTTTTTATCTACGGTATATACGATCCTGCCAGCGTCTGGATTTAAAATCCAGATCTTTGTACACGGGAAGGCAACCAAAGCAACCCGGGTTAGGAATAAAGTGGAAAAAGGAAGAGCCCCTCCTCGCATAGTACATGTAAAAAATGCAGCGCAAGAGAGCGATGAGGAAACAGTAAAAGCACCACTCCCGCTCTTTCAGGGTTTCAGAAGAAAAAAAAGGTGGGAGAGGGGTAGAGAAGTATCCATGATCTTACCTGCCATGATCCCTCAGCTGATACTGGGCAGCGATGAGGGGAAGGAAAAAGCTCAAGACACAGCAGCAGCTCCAGCTTTGGGCAATTGTGAAAGTGAAAGAAATAACACCCATTGTTTCCTTTTCCCGCCCATGAATTGAGAACAGGGGGAACCGCCTTATGAGTATCCTGGAAACATAACCATTTCGCGGAAAGCCACTGGATACACAACGGGCTCTTTACATTTCATAACGTTTTTGGTCTCGGCTGCTTTCCTGGTTATTTTCACCAAATAAGAGGGGAAGGACCTTGCAAAACTACTAAAAGTTGCGCCAAATAGAGGCAGAGGGCGCGATCGCCTCTTTCATATGCAGCCACGTCGACAGGCAAAGTATACTTTGCCCTTCAGAATTATGGATTGCTTTGAATGTTTATGTGCCATCAAAACGTTTTCCAACTCTTAACGATCACATCGATAAGATTTTTCTCCAAGTTGAAGATTTAATAAAAATGGTTCAGTCCCGTTTTCTGTGTTTGAAATGTTCAGCTCAGTTGATTCCTTATTTGGTAGCATTTGTCCTGCCAAGCTGCAGGAAACACAGAAAGCTGAGGCGTTCCCAGGCACTGTTGAAAAAACCTGGCTTTGTTCCCCAATGCTTTTCCGATTTCTATTTCAGCTGGAATCATAAGAATCCCTTGCTCTCAGCCAGAACTGGATGTTTGTGGTCTCTTTCCCTTGTTTCCCACCTCCTTTTATGCTAATCTTTTTTTAGGTTGCAAACCAGAGGGGTAGACATAAAAATCTTCAAACAAAAGAACAGAACTTGGATGAGAAACGAAACGTCTTCAAGGAAAAACAAAGTCCAGTTGCCTTTTGAAAAAGCACCTTTGGGACAACCATGAGCTGGATGACTGAGAATCTCCACAGACATTCAAACGAAAGAACACTCTCTCAAAGTGGTGAACAAATCTTTTTTTAAAAAAAAATACATACAATGAATAAATCTACATATAACAGAGAAAACAGCTAGGATATTAATCGTTGATTATTTAATTGGTTGCTCAACAAATCTGTACTTTGTTACAAAATGATAAAAGGTTTGTTGCAGTGGGACCAGATGGCCTTTGGGAACATTTTATTCCACAACTGCTACATCAAGATGAAAAATATTCTTTCTTGTACCCTCCTCCTCCTCTTCAGTGGAGTAACATACGATTCTGATCCCAAACTCTTTAGGCATTTTAAAATAGTTAAAAATACAATGACTTTTCAAATATATGAGTCAAATTCAGAACACGGTAGCAATCAGGAAAAATTCTGTTTCTAGTATTTCTCGTATTTTAATATATTCTGTGGGACTGAACTCATCAAGTACTTCTTAAAGAGTGATACTGCCTAAATAAGAAGTTTATTTGTTCACACACTTCCCTCAAATGGAATAGGACTTCTTGCTGAGGTCTAAAGGGATCACTGTTTGCAAAGAATTGTGGGATTCACTTCACCGGGCAGAGATTTTGCACAATGCCAGTTTGGTGTATTGAAGGTGCTAGACTAGAAACCAGGGGAATGTGTGTCCTAAGCCTCCCTTAGGCATGAAAAGCAACTGGGTGACTTTGGGTTGGTCACACTCGTCAGCCCAAGCCACTTCACAGGGTTCTTGGGGAAAATAGGAGGCAGGAATACTGTATAGGTCAGTGATGGCTAACCTTTTTGCCATCTCATGCCAAAAACGGGGGGAGCGCAGGGGGGGTCACCCGCACGTGTGCCCACACCCATAATGCAATGACCACCCGCCCCCGCACATGCGTGCACAACTACATCTTCTCACGCTGCCATCCCACACATGCGCGCAATCCTGACTCCGGTTGGTCCATTGGGCCATTTTTCGCCCTCCCCAGGCTTCAGGAGGCTTTCCTAAAGTCTGGGGAGGGCAAAAAATGGCCCAACAGGCCAACCAGAAGTTCATTTCCGAACTTCTGGTTGGCCCGTTGGGTCCATTTTTTGCCATCCACAGGCTCCAGAGGCTTTCCTGAAGCCTGGGGAGGGCGAAAACAGCCTCCCTATGCCCTCTGAAAGGGCGAAAATCAGCTGTCCAGTGTGTGCATGCGCGCTGGAGCTGACATAGGGCAATGCCTTGCATGCCCTCAGATATGGCTCCACATGCCATCTGTGGCACACGTGTCATAGGTTCGCCCTCACTGGTATAGGTAGTCCTCGATTTATGACCATAATCGAACCCATAACTTCAGTTGTAAGTCATGGCTGCACCCAATTTTATGATCTTTTTTGAGGCAGCCATTAAATGAATGTGGCAGTCGTTAAGCAAACCGATTGTTCACTATAGTTTTTGGTTGGAAACTTGATGTAATGCAGGCTTGTGGGGAAAACATCATAAATTGCAGTCATGCGACCATGGAAAGCTGCCAATAATTGTAAATGCGGGCCAGCTGCCAAGTGCCCAAAATATGGTCATGTGACTGCAGGGGGCATGTCAGAATTTCAAAACCAGGTTCCATTTTCAGGATCTATCGTAAGTTTGAATGGTCACTATTAATCTAAGGCCATAAGTTGAGGAGTACCTGTATTATCTACATTTGCCACATTGAGTTATATATAAAAAAGGCAGGAAAAAGATCTAGTGATAACAACATTAGTAATAATTCTACAAAATGCATGAAGCCATTTAAAGGCGGCCTTGCTGGTTGCCAAGACTGAGATGGGAAACATTTTTTAACCTTATATTGGTTAAAATTCTACAAAAAAAGTTGGGCAGTCTGCAAATTGCTGGAAAAGACTACAGAAGATGGGTACAATCGAGAACAGGAGGCGGCAGGAGTCATGTTGTAACAAATATCACAAATACTGTCACATGTTATCAAATAGTCAGTATCACAAATGCTGAGTATGCAAAATGCTCACAACCTCCTTGCCATGGATTAATTTAGATATCTCCTTTTACAAGTAGTATTCAGTTACAAAAAGCACAAAAATAGGCATTAAGTAAATAACTCATATTTAAAAGCCTGCTAAATAATCCAAACGGGAGCAAAAAATATATAGCTGAAACTTATCCCATTTTCTTTCTTTCACCTTCAAGGACCAGCAGCAACCTAAAGAGTTGATTATGACTGGGTTGTTATTACTTTGGACCAATCACTTTTAAAGAAGTACAAGTCAACCTCTGATCCCACTGGGTCATCCTTACAGAGATGTTTCCATTGCAAATTCATTACTTCTTCAACAATGACAGAGCCTCTAATACTCTTGTCTTCACTGGAAAAGTTGGGATACTTTCAGAGATGTATCTGCCTTGCGAATAGTCCACATCGAGCTCTATAGTATGGTCAAACACCTGCACAGGAAATGTTTTATGACATATTGTATTACAGGTAAGTCCTCCACGTACGTCCACAATTGAGCCCAAAATTTCTGTTGCTAAGCGAGACAGTTGAACTTTGCCCCATTTTGCGACCTTTCTGGCCACAGTTGTTTAAATGAACCACTGCAGTTGTTAAGTTAGTAACACACTTGTCAAGTAAATCTGGCTTCCCCATTGGCTTTGCTTGTCAGAAGGTCGCAAAAGGTAATCACACGACCGCGAGACACTGCAATCGTCATAAATATGAATCAGTTGCCAAGTGTCCAAATTTTGATTGTGTGACCATGGGAATGCTGCAACGGTTGTAAGTGTGAAAAATGGTTTTCAGTGATATTGTAACTTTGAACCATCACGAAATGGTTGTAAGTAAAGGACTACTTGTATGTTCTGAACGGATTTATGATAATTTTATATCATACATTGTTTTATAAAATTTACCATGTTTCAATTCCATGGGAGTCATAGATCCTGGATTTTGGATTAAGTCTGCAAGTTAGCCCATTTGAGTTTCTTGGTTCAAAGACAGCTGCTATATGATGCATTGTTTTGCCCAGTTAAAGGCTACAGGAACAAAAGTTTTATTACTATATAGATTGTCTAAGAAAGCATGTGTCCTCGATTATAGGTCTAGTGTTATCAAGAATTATGGATTGGGGGCTGGCTGAACAATTAAGAAACACTGGAGGGTGAAATCTATTTCTCATCTGGAGCAATGAATTGTCAGCATGGTGTTTTGCCAATTTTGGGGGGGGGAGTTAGAATTCAATTTCCTGGGAAGAGGTAGAACTTTTTGGTCAAGGTGGTTCTGTCCTTTGAGGGCATCTGACATGGATTTCTTGCAAAATGCTGCAACACCTGTAATATGGAAGGTACAGAAACAAAAGCTGGTGAGTGCATGTCCAAGAAAATCAAGTAGCTCCATCTAAAAATTAGTAATATTTTATCAGCTTATACATGCTCACTTTACTAATTAGACGTTATAGAACAGGGATGTCAAACTCAAGGCACGTGGGCTGGATCCGGCCCATGGGATGCTTAGATCTGGCCCGCGGTGCCGCTCAGGAAACAACGAAGGACCTGCCCTCGGTGCCTCTGCCAGCGAAACAGAGCTCGGGAGGGCCAAATGCAGCCCTCCCGGGCTCCATTTTCAGCCGTGACGGCCTCCTGCAGCCCCCTGCCAATGGAAATGAAGCTCGGGGAGGCCGTGTGCAGCCTGCCCGAGCTCCGTTTTTGGCCACGACAGCCTCCTGCAGCCCTGCAAGAGGCTGTACGAGCTGGCCATGCTGCCCCCCCCGCAGCCAAACACAACCCTGATGCGGCCTTCAATGAAATACGGTTTGACACCACGTTGTAGAAGAATCAGATTAGACTACAGTAGGCAAAATCAGAAAGAATCAATTGACAACTTTTAAAACTAATGATTTTATCTTAAGGCATAGCATATTATATGCTATATAGCGTATTTTTCGGAGTATAAGACGCACCTTTTTCCTCCCCAAAAGAGGCTGAAAATTTGTCTTATACTTCGAATGTAGCTTTTTCTAAGCTTTTTTTCCAGCCCTAACGAGGTGCTAACGATCTTCCCGGCTTCCTATTCCCTCAGAAGAAGGTTTTTTCCAGCCCTAAGTATTTGCAGGCTTGTTTTCATTCCTACTCCCTCTGAAAAAGGCTTTTTCAGCCTTAACCAGAGGATAAAATAATGTGCTGAAGCTGAACAGACTAAGGACGCTAGCCAGATGAATACCTGGTAGGAAGATTTTTTTCCCCTATTTTCCTCCCCCAAAACTAAGGTGCGTCTTATACACCGAAAAATACGGTAGTTGATAGGTGTTTAACATGGAATCTTCATCTGCATAACCACCTTTCTTTTGCCCTCATCTCATCCCAATTTATTTAAATTCCATCAATCAGGTGACTCCATGGGCCTGATGTAATGAATTGCAGTTCACAAAAGCTTATCTCTTAAAAATAAAGTTGTTAATCTTAAAAGGTCTTACAGGACTCTTATGATGGAATGCTTAATAGACCTTGAAACACAGAGGAAGCAGCAAGATCTTAAGGTAGGAAATGGGTCTGTTACAAAACACATTTTTGAATAGGACGGAAGCATGAGACACAGACTCATCTTAAGAATGTCTAAGTATATTTAATCATGTAGTATGACTGTATTACTATTCTTCTTCTCATCTGTTCCACTACCTCATTATTATGATTATTATTACAGGTAGTCCTTGACTTATAACAGTTTGTTTAGTGACCATTCAAACAGCACTGAAAAAAGTGACTCATGACCATTTTTCACACTTACACCCTAGCATCCCCATGATCATGTGACCAAAATTCAGATGCTTGGCAACTGATTTACTTATGACCGTTGCTGTCCCAAGGTCACCTTTTACAACCTTTTGACAAGCAAAATCAATGAGGAAGTCAGATTCACTTAACAACCGTGATACCTACTTATCAACTGCAGTTATTCACTTAACAACTGTGGCAAGAAAGGTCATAAAATAGAGAAAAATTCACTTAAAATGTCTCACTTAACAACAAGACTACCTAAAGTTTGTTATTATGATTATTATTACTTTGTTGTTTTGCATGTACACTGAGAGCTTATACACCGGAGACAAATTCCTTGTGTGTCTAATCACACTTGGCCAATAAAGCTTTTCTAATCCATTCTATTCTGTTCTGTTCTGTTCTGTTCTATTCTGTTATTATTCCATTCCATTCCATTCCACTCTACTCCATTCCACACTAGATAAATTGTAAATACTGTATATTGTATAGGGAAAAAGACTTTGTTAGGTTTTTATGATTCTGTTACATTATTCCACTAGCAAAAAAAGATATTTCCAGAAATCCACATGGATTCTGGATTCTTGTTTCTTGAGCTTGCTAACCTCATGGGGCTTGACAGCAGGGAAACCAGACAGAGAAGCTATATAGCCAGGTTTACTATTGCAACCCAAAGAGTGTATATAGATAAAAAAAAGGGATGCAAAAGCTTGAAGGACAGTTCAGAACCACCACAGAATTAAGGTACCCTGGATCATATTCTAAAAGGTGTTTTTTTTAAATTTGCACAGGGTAGCAATAAGCTTGATGTCTGGGTATTTCTAAAGTTATTTAGTTATTAGAAGTAGAATACAGTGGATAATTTTGATCAGTTCTAATTATAAAATCGATGACATGATAGCAGCTTTTTGTTAGCTTTCCACCAACTGGATGTCTTGCTGGCTAGAATTATGGGAGTTGAAACCCCATATTTTTGAAGGTGGGGGATGAAGGGAGTTGATGCAAAAAAAAAAAGGCTCTTGTTCCTTTTTTTGCCTACCAAAAGTTTTTGCCCACCAGCCAATTTTGTTTTATTTTATGCTTACCATAATTACAAAAAGAAAATCTTCAAACACAATCTACATGATAAATCTGTGCAATATCCTTGCAACCGGATTGTTAGATGATAGAAGTTTGCAGAATCTGCCTGTTAGTTTTTGAACGTGAGATTTCATTACTAATGGCAGGAAAAAAGAAACAGGAGCTAAAAAATACATGATTTAGGGCCACTAATAGCAATAGCAGTTAGACTTACAGTATATACTGCTTCATAGTGCTTTACACCCCTTGCTAAGCGGTTTACAGAATCAGCATATTGTCCCCAACAATCAGGGTCCACATTTTACTGACCTCTGAAGGATGGAAAGCTGTGTGAACCTTGAGCCGGTGAGGATCGAACTCCTGGCAGTGGGCAGAGTTAGCCTGCAATACTGCATTCTAATCACTGCACCATCCCAGCTCCTAATGCCATTCCAAAGTGGGTCTTTAACAAAAGAACTTCATTCCAAACGTGAGAGCCTTGTTGAGCAGACCTACCTTCCGGAAGACCTCTTCCAAATTGCAATTCCAGGCATGTTTCTTGATAGTATCTATTAGCTGGTTGATGAAGAGTGATCCAGTTTTAGGATGTCTCCAGGATACATGATCTAAACAGACAACGATGATTAAGCAATAATGATTCTTCACGATGTCACACTTCATTCTCTACCTAACTAACTTTAAACCTGTATAGATAGTCTTCGACCTATGACAGTAATGGAGCCTGCCTATTATCTTTGCAAGTGGTGATGGCCAAGTGGTTGAGCGAGATGGTCTCACTTAAACAACCATCATCCGTGCTTGCACAGATGCAGTCATATCTAATGCAGACCCCGGCCCACCTGCCTTCGGCCTCCCAAAACCTCCCCCACCCCTAAGATACTGTATGCTCTATTCCTGCTCCTGGTCATCCCTACAGCCCTTGGGCCTACTTCCCTCCCTCCACCAGGTACCCACAGGTTTTCTCTCGGGTCCCCCACAGGGCTTGGCCTCCTCCCAACCTCACATTATCCACTTACCTTTTAAAGATCTCTAAAGGTTTTCTCAGCACTGTGCAGACCATATTAGGGAAGCAGAATGGAGTGCTCCATTCCCAGAAGCGAACACCATTTCGGCACGACTTCAAGAAATTTTGCGTGTGCCGAAAATGGCAGCTATTTCCCGGAGGCAGCCAAGTGGCCCAGGGACGAGTGGCCTGCCCTCCTTCCCCAATATGAGGTCTGGAGATCTTCAAATAGGTATGAATAGGTGTGGAGCAGGCACAAGTCCTAGGGGGACTTAGCAGGGTGGGCTGGATAGCTTATGGTTCAGTTACTACCCTGTTTCTCCCCAAATAAGACATCCCCTGATAATCAGCCCAATCGGGCTTTTGAGTGCATGGCAATAAGGCCAAGCACTTATTTCAGGGTTCCAAAAAATATAAGACAGGGTCTTATTTTGGGGGAAACACGGTATACAACAAGGTTACTTCATACTACCGGTACATACTCATCTTTGTTCATGCTGTTCAGATTTCTGGTAGTTTAACTTATTGGGCAGATCCAATCTCTTTGGGTGGGATGTTGTTCAATATATTGTCAAGTCCCCGAATCTATCTACCTCACAGGGTTGTTGTGGTGGTGAAAAAGAAGAGGAGGAAGGAGTATTACTATATTCTTCATGAGTTACTTACAAAATAATAAAGGTTTGATAAAAATCTTATAAATGAATGACTGAATGACTAGGCCTTTTACAGCGAGCATGTCAGTGAATTTCTGATACTCAGAAAAGAGGTCCAGATCAAGTTTTCTTAACTGATTAGTTGCCAATCTTTGACAGACAGCTTTGCGAACTAAATGCCTGTATTGCTAAGGCAGCAATTCTTTTCATTTCTGTCCTGCCTGCTTTGGACTCCTACTTAGCAACTTTCTTTTAACAGTTTCTTACCAGGGGTGGTGGAATATAGGCAGATGAAATCACTCTCCACATGTACTCTCTGAACAGCATCACTTTGCAATTGCATGGTGGCGTATGAATCAGACTGGAGAGAGGCAGCAGCAGATGTAGCTGAGTCTTCCACGTTTTCCAACATATACCCTCGTTGCTCTAGAGAAACAAAATAGGGGAATCAACAATCATTATCAAAAGCCTCTGACAGAACAGAGGTTACTCGCACAAGGCTTTATGATCATCATAAAAGTACAGCATAGCTTTTGGTTCCTGACAGGTTTCAATGAGGCGAACTACCAAGGTTTAAGATAAGGTTCAAAATTAGTTTTTCCCAACTACTGTATTGCCATTTATGGAAAGTCATTATTCCAACACAACTGAAGATCACAGGTCTTGTGGAGATAAATACAATCAGCAGTTGTTGTTTGTTGTAAAATCGTGTCCGATCCATCGCGACCCCATGGACAACGTTCCTCCAGGCTTTCCTGTCCTCTACCATCCTCTGGAGTCCATTTAAGCTGCTTCAGTGCTTCAGTGACTCCATCCAGCCACCTCATTCTCTGCCGTCCCCTTCTTCTTTTGCCCTCAATCTTTCCCAGCATTAGGCTCTTCTCCAGTGAGTCCTTCCTTCTCATCAGGTGGCCAAAATATTTGAGTTTCATCTTCAGGATCTGGCCTTCTAAAGAGCAGTCAGGGTTGATCTCCTCCAGGACTGACCGGTTTGATCGCCTTGCAGTCCAAGGGTCTCGCAGGAGTCTTTTCCAGCACCATAGTTCAAAGGCCTCAATTCTTTGGTGCTCAGCCTTTATGGTCCAACTTTCACAGCCATACATTGCAACTGGGAAAACCATAGCCTTGACTATATGCACTTTTGTTGGCAGGGTGATGTCTCTGCTTTTTAGTATGCTGTCTAGATTTGCCATAGCTTTCCTCCCCAGGAGCAAGCGTCTTTTAATTTCTTGGCTGCAGTCCCCATCTGTGGTGATCTTGGAGCCCAGGAAAATAAAATCTGTCACTACCTCAATTTCTTCCCCATTTATTTGCCAGGAATTGAGGTGGCTGGATGGCATGATCTTAGTTTTCTTAATGTTGAGCTTCAAGCCAACTTTTGCATTCTCCTTCTTTACCCACATCAAGAGGCACTTTAGTTCCTCTTCACTTTCTGCCATTAGAGTGGTATCATCTGCATATCTGAGGTTGTTGATATTTCTCCCGGCAATCTTAATTCCAACTTTTGATTCATCTAGCCCCGCCTTTCTCATGATGTGCTCTGCATGTAAGTTAAATAGGCAAGGTGACAGTATACAACCTTGCTGGACTCTTTTCCCAATTTTGAACCGTGTCCAGTTCTCACTGTTGCTTTTTGACCCGCATATAGGTTTCTCAAGAGACAAACAAGATGGTCTGGTACATCCATCTTTTTAAGAACTTGCCACAATTTGTTGTGATCCACACAATCAAAGGCTTTAGTATAGGCAATGAAGCAGAAGTAGATGTTTTTCTGGAACTCCCTAGCTTTCTCCATGATTCAGTGTATGTTGGCAATTTGATCTCTAGTTCCTCTGCCTCTTCGAAATCCTGCCTGTACTTTTGGTAGTTCTCGATCCACATACTGCTAGAGCCTAGCTTGTAGGATTTTAAGCATAACTTTACTAGCATGTGAAATGAGTGCAATGGTGCGATAGTTTGAACATTCTTTAGCATTGCCTTTCTTTGGAATTGGAATGTAAACTGACCTTTTCCAATCCTGTGGCCACCGCTGAGTTTTCCAAATTTGCTGGCAAATTGAGTGTGGCACTTTTATTGCATCGTCTTTTAAGATTTTGAATAGCTCAGCTGGAATACTGTCACCTCCACTAGCTTTGTTGTTGTTCAGATTTCCTAAGGTCCATTTGACTTCACATTCTAGGATGTCTGGCTTGAGGTCAGTGACCACCCCATCGTGGTTACAATCAGCAGTAAATATCTACAAATCAGTTTGCCAAAAGCAGATGTTGGTCTAGAGCAGAAGTGGAGAACTATGGCCCCTTTATGACTTGTGGAATTCAACTCCCAGAATTCCTGAGGCAGCATCAGTGACTCAGGAATTCTGGGAGCTGAAGTCCACAAGTCATAAAAGGGCCATAGTTCCCCACCCCTGATCTAGAGGTTGCTTGGTCTAGTTAAGACTATGTGCAAGAGACTATATGTTCTTGCCAAACACTCGTCTGCCTTCTCCCCTCCCAGATCTCAACTTCAGCAACCTACCACCGCGACATGCTTGAATAATGACCACCTTGGGCTTTCCCCTCAAAGCTGGGCAATTTATGTTGTTGAAGATGGGGAAGACAGTCTTGATGGTGAAGATGTCATCGTGTTTCCCTTTTGAATGGACTCCACAAAGGCTGTCCTGATAGCCATGAGACATCAGTACCACAAACATCCCATCTGAAGCCTTGTGCTCTTCCCGAGCTGCAAAATTCTTCAAGCAAGTGGTTATACCCTGGAAGCAATGAAAAAGGAAGGTGGGTCAGGAGTGGAAATGGAGTTTCTAACTAACTCTGCACTCATTATTAGAATTGAGAAGAATGGGGGTAGCCTTCTTGCAATTGCACTATATTTAAATTATTATTCAAGCTTAGCAAAAATTCAACGCAGAAACAATTACCAGCTTTTTCTCTCTAGATTTGAATGGGAGGGCTGTGCAGCAAATCTCCATATCTGAGTTTTGTGAACACTGTCACAAATCTCCAATATGGCGATGGGTCCTATCTTCACAGCTGAATGGAAGGCTGACTTCTTCATGCTCTCCGGAAGGGAAAAAAACCAAACGTTCTGGCTAGTATAGTAGTATTATTCTCACTGGAAAGCTAGCCTTCTCAACTGTTTTTTTGGAGAAACAATTATGGGAGATGAAAAAAAAGCAATATGCTGGCAGTTGAAATTTTCAAAAGGTAGTCCAGGAGAGAAGTTCAATTACCAATTCAGGCACATTTTTTCTTATACTAAATTAGGTATAAACAACTTGGTAACGTACAGTTCTTTGGAGTTGAGGTCCCATCAATTCCAATCAGCATGGCCATGAGCCGGGGCTTGCTGGGTTTATAATTTAAAACATCCACATTTTCTACATCTGTGCTAAATATTATATAGTATAGGCAGTTTAAAAGACTGCCACGCTTTATTCAATTTTGAAGCTGCCTAGATCCAACTAACTATGGGTGGCTAGAATTAATGCACATATTAAAGGGAAAAAAATCAAAACTTCCACACTCATTCTTTGAATGTTTAGCTTTCACTAGACTTTTTCCTTGAGTAACAAATTGAATTTTACTCTGTAAACGTAACTTTTTTTTTACCTGTGAGCTTAAATTGGTCTCTATTTTCACATTGTAACCCAGATCTTCTAGGAGAAGCGTCATCTGTTCCAAGTCTACCTCAGCCCCATGTCTATCATTCAAGTAATCGAATTTGATATTGCAGATTATCAAGGCCAGGCGCGTACGAGTCTTGGGATCA
Organism: Diadophis punctatus similis; assembly: GCA_023053685.1. Lineage (NCBI taxonomy): Eukaryota > Metazoa > Chordata > Lepidosauria > Squamata > Dipsadidae > Diadophis > Diadophis punctatus. The sequence continues at coordinate 23,198,322 of JALIGW010000001.1, forward strand.
TTGATAGGGTAGATCTGCATGGGGAAACAAAAGTGATTCTTATCCTGAACTATAGTTATGCCAAGCATCCATCTAGTTTAGGGCTCTCCCAATTCTTATCAATCTTAGCCAGTGGTGGGGGATCGTGGAAACTAGTTCTGTAACAATTGAATGACCTTGATGGTGCTGCAAAATCTACAAACAAGGCTAACAGATAACAATGGTTTTGCTATTACTCAGAATTTAGTGTTCAGAGATTATTTGAATCTGAAGATTTGTTCCGCTTAACCATAAAAATAAAATTGCTAAAGCAGACCAAAAATAGTCTAACTTCCTGTTTGCCATAGTGGGTGGCTAGACACTTGAGGAAACCCACAAGCCTGATTTGAAGGCAAGACTTCCCTTCCCCTTCATGTAACCAGCAGCAAATATTCAGAGGGCGTGGCAATTCTGTGAAGCCACAAAGTCCATGAGTTCAATTACCTCCAGGTATTTACGTGTGCAGAGATTACAGATTAACAGAGTTGGAAGGGACCTTGTAGGCCATCTAGTCCAACCCCCCGCACACGCAGAAGACCCTACACCATTTCTGACAGATGGCAGTCCAGTCTCTTCTTGAAAGCTTCCAGTGATGAAGCTCCCATATCTTCTGAAGGCAAGCTGTTCCATTGGTTGTCTGCTTTTAAAGCCAATGAAGGTATTGTGGTCACGTTATATTTAAAGCGCCCTTAATTTCATGTTGTCTGTTCTATTTGTGTTAGATATGGAACAACAGAGGATTCCCAGCTCATTTTTTTTTTGCTTTAGAAATAAAACAAGGTAATATTTCTAAAAGCCAGGATGAGGAGAATTTAATTTAAAATTTCTGCTACAAAAGATGAATCTTCAGTTCACATCTGTGGCTACCTTTACAGTGGCCGCTGCATGCAATAAAGTGCAGTATTACAGCTCAAGTCTTGGATAGACCTAACTAGGTCTGCCAACTCACCTCGGTGCCTTCACTCATCTTTATTTGCTGAAATAGATTCAGAGGACAAAGCCTGATCCCGTTTTTAGATTCCAGGAACTGGACCTCTCGGCCAACTGGAGACGGGAAGAAAATTGAACACCAGATTCAGCTTTTTTACCACAGTAAATTATTAAATATCACATGAGCCAGGCCTTTTAAATTGCTAAATTAGAGTCCCTAGCAGCCCGTCAGAAGGGCATTGGGAATTGTAGTACATCACAGGGACACTTGTTTTGTTGTCAGCTCCAACAGGAACAAAAATCAGTTAGCAATTAGCAAGTCTGGGCCCTGAGAAAGAGCAAGTCCTCTAGCTTATTGACTGCACCGCCATAGCAGATCTAAAAACATTCAGAAAATGAAGCAACACGAACAGAGCTGCTGGCAAAGAATAGCTGAGAAGAGCTTGGCTTTTCCACCACATTGCTGGTCTCCTAGAAAGCCTACAACAGTGTTTCCCAACCTTGGCAACTTGAAGATGTCTAGACTTCAACTCCCAGAATTCCCCAGCCAGCGAATGCTGGGAGTTGAAGTCCAGACAGTAACAACGTTACTGAGATACAGGTAGGCCTTGACATAGATTCTTCGCCCAAAGCACAGCTGATCAGCTCCTCAGCTGTGTTTCGGGCTGAATCCTGCTACTGAGCATGAACGGAAGTGAAATTGCATGGGGGGAACGCGAGCAAGTGTGCATGAAATGTCGCGATGTGAACCGGTGGAGAAGGTAAGTGGAACCCACCCCTGGTTTGCATTAATGGGCAATCACTACCACCATTTATTCAAAGGCAAACTGGTGAGTCCCTAACATGCAGGCTCACTTCCAGACAAAACACTGAGTTGCAGTCACCACATTATGATTTTCTAAGAACATGTACCGGGCCCAGAGTATCCGTCCATCCATCCACCCATCCAGTCATTCATTCAAAAGAAGCAGAATAAAAAGAGCAGGTGGAGCCAAGAGCCTTGTGAATGCCAAAACATTAAGTTAGCAGGCAAGTTGGTTCTTGCGGACCCTGCATTATTAATTTCAGATGTGTTCATTCTGAGAGATCTCATAAGTATTGTATGGGGATTCTTTTTTTTCTAGTATACAAATATTAGAGGCAGCAGAAAAGGTCTTGACTTCCAATTACTGCATCGTAAGTCATTGTGATGTTATACACAGGACATATCATCCTGTGTGAATTTTGCTTTTAGATGTTTTCCTTTTGGGCCTCTCATTCTTGGCCCTCACATCCTTGTCCTAAAATTCCTGGAAAGCTACATAAATAATCACATCAAGGAACTCATACCAGGCCAGCAGTTGGTTCAGGGTTAATTCCCCTTGTTGCAGATCAATTTGCTAGAAAGTTTTGAACCAATAGTTATCAGTTAGGGACAGAAGGATGAGAACTACATATAATATTTTAGTAATGAACCCAACTTCTGGGAGGGCCATCTTCTACCAGGAGTTGTGAATAAAAAGAATCCTTGACTTACAACAGTTGGTTTAGTGACTGCTTGAAGTTACAACGGCACAAAAAAGGCGACTTATGACCATTTTTCGCACTTATGACCATTGCAGCTTCTCCATGATCACGCAATTTACATTCAGATGCTTGACAACTGGTTCATATTTATGATGGTTGCAGTGTCCCGGGGTCATGTGACCATCGAGGAGCCAAGGTGGCGCTGTGGTTAAAGTGCAGCACTGCAACCTACTTCAGCTGACTGCTAGTTGACTCAAAGTTGACTCAGCCTTCCATCCTTCTGAGGTCGGTAAAATGAGGACCCAGATTGTTGGGGGCAATATGCTGAACTCTGTAAACCGCTTAGAGAGGGCTGTAAAGCACTATGAAGCGGTATATAAGTAAAGTGCTATTGCTATCTTTTGTGACCTTCTGACAAGCGAAGTCAATGGGGAAGTTAGATGCACTCAACAACCGGGTTACTAATTTAACAACTGCAGAGATTCGCTTAAACAAATGTGGCAAGGAAAGTCGTAAAATGGGACAAAACTCACTTAACAGCTGTCTTGCTCAGCAACCGAAATATTGGGCTCAATTGTGATCATAAATAGAGGAATACCTTGCTTATTGCCTATTGCTTGCTAATGATCAGCGTCCCTTTGTTTTCTGAAAGGGTATAAATCTGTATATATCTCAATTCGTGACTAGTCCAGACAGCACAGTTCTTTGCACTTTGCCCATTTGAAGTGGAAGTGAACCCAACTGAATGCCATGTAGAGGGAGAATTATGTTAATCTATATCTGAGGAAGCAAGTGTGCTTGCCTACTCTTACACTATTGATTGATTGATTGATTGATTGATTGATTTGTATGACTGGCCAGCTTAAGCAACTCTGGGAGCCTTACAACGGCAATAAAACCAGTAACTAGGAAACCATCTCAAAACAATAAAACAAAACTCCTGCTCCTTAATCCGCCCTGAGTCCCCAGGGAGTAGGGCGGCCTATAAGAATCGCAAAATAAATACATCACCCCCTTGCGATGCCTCGCAACCAGCTCCAGTTTGCTCTCCTTCGGTACTTTCTATCTACGGTATATACGATCCTGCCAGCGTCTGGATTTAAAATCCTGATCTTTGTACACGGGAAGGCAACCAAAGCAACCCGGGTTAGGAATAAAGTGGAAAAAGGAAGAGCCCCTCCTCGCATAGTACATGTAAAAAATGCAGCGCAAGAGAGCGATGAGGAAACAGTAAAAGCACCACTCCCGCTCTTTCAGGGTTTCAGAAGAAAAAAAAGGTGGGAGAGGGGTAGAGAAGTATCCATGATCTTACCTGCCATGATCCCTCAGCTGATACTGGGCAGCGATGAGGGGAAGGAAAAAGCTCAAGACACAGCAGCAGCTCCAGCTTTGGGCAATTGTGAAAGTGAAAGAAATAACACCCATTGTTTCCTTTTCCCGCCCATGAATTGAGAACAGGGGGAACCGCCTTATGAGTATCCTGGAAACATAACCATTTCGCGGAAAGCCACTGGATACACAACGGGCTCTTTACATTTCATAACGTTTTTGGTCTCGGCTGCTTTCCTGGTTATTTTCACCAAATAAGAGGGGAAGGACCTTGCAAAACTACTAAAAGTTGCGCCAAATAGAGGCAGAGGGCGCGATCGCCTCTTTCATATGCAGCCACGTCGACAGGCAAAGTATACTTTGCCCTTCAGAATTATGGATTGCTTTGAATGTTTATGTGCCATCAAAACGTTTTCCAACTCTTAACGATCACATCGATAAGATTTTTCTCCAAGTTGAAGATTTAATAAAAATGGTTCAGTCCCGTTTTCTGTGTTTGAAATGTTCAGCTCAGTTGATTCCTTATTTGGTAGCATTTGTCCTGCCAAGCTGCAGGAAACACAGAAAGCTGAGGCGTTCCCAGGCACTGTTGAAAAAACCTGGCTTTGTTCCCCAATGCTTTTCCGATTTCTATTTCAGCTGGCATCATAAAAATCCCTTGCTCTCAGCCAGAACTGGATGTTTGTGGTCTCTTTCCCTTGTTTCCCACCTCCTTTTATGCTAATCTTTTTTTAGGTTGCAAACCAGAGGGGTAGACATAAAAATCTTCAAACAAAAGAACAGAACTTGGATGAGAAACGAAACGTCTTCAAGGAAAAACAAAGTCCAGTTGCCTTTTGAAAAAGCACCTTTGGGACAACCATGAGCTGGATGACTGAGAATCTCCACAGACATTCAAACGAAAGAACACTCTCTCAAAGTGGTGAACAAATCTTTTTTTTAAAAAAAAATACATACAATGAATAAATCTACATATAACAGAGAAAACAGCTAGGATATTAATCGTTGATTATTTAATTGGTTGCTCAATATATAGCACTTTTCTTCTACTTTGTTACAAAATGATAAAAGGTTTGTTGCAGTGGGGCCAGATGGCCTTTGGGAACATTTTATTCCACAACTGCTACATCAAGATGAAAAATATTCTTTCTTGTACCCTCCTCCTCCTCTTCAGTGGAGTAACATACGATTCTGATCCCAAACTCTTTAGGCATTTTAAAATAGTTAAAAATACAATGACTTTTCAAATATTTGAGTCAAATTCAGAACACGGTAGCAATCAGGAAAAATTCTGTTTCTAGTATTTCTAGTATTTTGATATATTTTGTGGGATTGAACTCATCAAGTACTTCTTAAAGAGTGATACTGCCTAAATAAGAAGTTTATTTGTTCACACTCTTCCCTCAAATGGAATAGGACTTCTTGCTGAGGTCTAAAGGGATCACTGTTTGCAAAGAATTGTGGGATTCACTTCACCGGGCAGAGATTTTGCACAATGCCAGTTTGGTGTATTGAAGGTGCTAGACTAGAAACCAGGAGAATGTGTGTCCTAAGCCTCCCTTAGGCATGAAAAGCAACTGGGTGACTTTGGGTTGGTCACACTCGTCAGCCCAAGCCACTTCACAGGGTTCTTGGGGAAAATAGGAGGCAGGAATACTGTATAGGTCAGTGATGGCTAACCTTTTTGCCATCTCATGCCAAAAACGGGGGGAGCGCAGGGGGGGTCACCCGCACGTGTGCCCAAACCCATAATGCAATGACCACCCGCCCCCGCACATGCGTGCACAACTACATCTCACGCTGCCATCCCACACATGCGCGCAATCCTGACTCCGGTTGGTCCATTGGGCCATTTTTCGCCCTCCCCAGGCTTCAGGAGGCTTTCCTAAAGTCTGGGGAGGGCAAAAAATGGCCCAACAGGCCAACCAGAAGTTCGTTTCCGAACTTCTGGTTGGCCCGTTGGGTCCATTTTTTGCCATCCACAGGCTCCAGAGACTTTCCTGAAGCCTGGGGAAGGCGAAAACAGCCTCCCTATGCCCTCTGAAAGGGCGAAAATCAGCTGTCCAGTGTGTGCATGCGCGCTGGAGCTGACATAGGGAATGCCTTGCATGCCCTCAGATATGGCTCCACATGCCATCTGTGGCACACGTGTCATAGGTTCGCCCTCACTGGTATAGGTAGTCCTCAATTTATGACCATAATCGAACCCATAACTTCAGTTGTAAGTCATGGCTGCACCCAATTTTATGATCTTTTTTGAGGCAGCCATTAAATGAATGTGGCAGTCGTTAAGCAAACCGATTGTTCACTATAGTTTTTGGTTGGAAACTTGATGTAATGCAGGCTTGTGGGGAAAACATCATAAATTGCAGTCATGCGACCATGGAAAGCTGCCAATAATTGTAAATGCGGGCCAGCTGCCAAGTGCCCAAAATAGGGTCATGTGACTGCAGGGGGCATGTCAGAATTTCAAAACCAGGTTCCATTTTCAGGATCTATCGTAAGTTTGAATGGTCACTATTAATCTAAGGCCATAAGTTGAGGAGTACCTGTATTATCTACATTTGCCACATTGAGTTATATATAAAAAAGGTAGGAAAAAGATCTAGTGATAACAACATTAGTAATAATTCTACAAAATGCATGAAGCCATTTCAAGGCGGCCTTGCTGGTTGCCAAGACTGAGATGGGAAACATTTTTTAACCTTACATTGGTTAAAATTCTACAAAAAAAGTTGGGCAGTCTGCAAATTGCTGGAAAAGACTACAGAAGATGGGTACAATCGAGAACAGGAGGCGGCAGGAGTCATGTTGTAACAGAATAACAATTCACAAATATCACAAATACTGTCACATGTTATCAAATAGTATCACAAATACTGAGTATGCAAAATGCTCACAACCTCCTTGCCATGGATTAATTTATATATCTCCTTTTAAAAGTGGTATTCAGTTTCAAAAAGCACAAAAATAGGCATTACCGTATTTTTCGGAGTATAAGACGCACCTTAGCTTTGGGGGAGGAAAACAAGGGAAAACAATTCTGCCTCTGTCTCCCAACAATTTGCCTCCCAGCAAATGAAATACACTGTTTGCTGTGTATTTCTGTGCATGAGTACCTGACCCATAGAAATAGCAAAGAATTGGAGAAATGTATATTATGGCAGTATATTAATGCCAGAAAATTTTCTTAAATGTAGTAACTCCTCCCAATTATTTAAATAGATGTACTCCAAACATGACTAAGTCAGGGTTTAACTCAGCTGCCTTATCTTAATACTAAAACAGGACACTACAGTGATCCCTCGCTATATCGCGGTTCACCTTTCACGGTCTCGCTGCTTCACGGATTTGCATCATGCATTGTGTTCTGCATTCTGATTGGCTGATTGGTAAAACAGCTTGCCAAGAGCAGTGAAATACACGTGAGGGCCTGAGTCAGCTGTTGAAGACGTGGGCGGCCAGGCCGTCAGCGGCAATGCGCGCGGCTCCGGGACTCGCAAACCTCTCCGATGAGTTCTGCGCCTGCGTGGTGGTCTCCTGCTTCAGTCTGGCAGCGGCAGGCGAGTAAAGCGGTCCGATGAGCTCTGCGCATGCGCAGAAGGACTGCCGCTCATCAGCTGTAGGGCGGGCCGCGCTGTCAGCTTTCCCTGAGGGAAAATGGCCGTTCGCACCAAATTGACGAGGGAACGGCCTACAAGCTCGCTCAGGAGATCAGTGCCAAGCAGCCACAGCAGACGTCAAGAGAGGGAGAGGTTGGAGGCTTTTTCAGGCTTTTTTTGGGCGCTGAAAACGCAAAAGCCGGGTAGGAGGGGTTAAAAAAAAAAGGTTACTACTTCACGGATTTCGCCTATCACGGGTTCTTTTTGGAACATAACCCCGCGAAAAACGAGGGATCACTGTATTACATTTCAGACTATACTTGTACAGATACTGTTAAAATTAATGTGGCAATAATAATAATAATAATAATAATAATAATAATAATAATAATAATAATAATAATAATAATAATAATAATAATAATAATAATAATAATAATAATATTTTCTGGAAGTATACATTATTCTCTGCTATTTAAAAGAAGATACAAAAGCACTGGGCCTCTTCAGAGCAAGCATTTATTTTAAAAAGCTGCTTCATTTTGTTAAGTCGTCTAGAACAATTATAAAACAGTCTTTAAAAACTAAGTCTAATAATTTGAACATTCTATAGACATTTAGTTATTGGCTTACCTCCTTGCATCCAATTTCAAGCAGTCTGATTAGCACAAGGAAAATAAAATTCTGCCTCTGCCACTCCCTTCCAGCAATTTACCTCCTTGCAGCTAGCCTAGTTTCAGTTTCATTTTAGCAGGTGGCCTGCAAGCCTCAGTCAGCTGTGGGTCAGGAGGCAGATAATACTTGCTTGTGCTAATCAGGCTCTGCTGCTGTTTGCTGCAAGGACGTAAATTGCTGGGAGGCAGAGGCCAAAGGGTGGGGGTGGCTGGGTAGGGCTACATTCGGTGTATAAGACGCACCCAAGTTTTCACCCTCTTTTGGGGGGGTAAAAACACCAAAAAATATGGTAAGTAAATAACTCATATTTAAAAGCCTGCTAAATCATCCAAACGGTAGTAAAAATATATATAGCTGAAACTTATCCGTTTTCTTTCTTTCACCTTCAAGGTCCAGCAGCAACCTAAATAGTTGATTATGACTGGGTTGTTATTACTTTGGACCAATCACTTTTAAAGAAGTACAAGACAACCTCTGATCCCACTGGATCATCCTTACAGAGATGTTTCCATTGCAAATTCATTATGTCTTCAACAATGACAAAGCCTCTAATACTCTTGTCTTCACTGGAAAAGTTGGGATACTTTCAGAGATGTATCTGCCTTGCGAATAGTCCACATTGAACTCTATAGTATGGTCAAACATCAGCACAGGAAATGTTTTATGACATATTGTATTACAGGTAAGTCCTCCACGTACGTCCACAATTGAGCCCAAAATTTCTGTTGCTAAGCAAGACAGTTGAACTTTGCCCCATTTTGCGACCTTTCTGGCCACAGTTGTTTAAATGAATCACTGCAGTTGTTAAGTTAGTAACACACTTGTCAAGTAAATCTGGCTTCCCCATTGGCTTTACTTGTCAGAAGGTCGCAAAAGGTAATCACACAACCCTGAGACACTGCAGTCGTCATAAATATGAATCAGTTGCCAAGCGTCCAAATTTTGATTGTGTGACCATGGGAATGCTGCAACGGTTGTAAGTGTGAAAAATGGTTTTCAGCGATATTGTAACTTTGAACCATCACGAAATGGTTGTAAGCAAAGCATACAAATACTTGTATGCTCTGAACGTATTTATATCATACATTGTTTTATAAAATTTACCATGTTTCAATTCCATGGGAGTCATAGATCCTGGATTTTGGACTAAGTCTGCAAGTTAGCCCATTTGAGTTTCTTGGTTCAAAGACAGCTGCTATATGATGCATTGTTTTGCCCAGTTAAAGGCTACAGAAACAAAAGTTTTATTACTATATAGATTGTCTAAGAAAGCATGTGTCCTTGATTACAGGTCTAGTGTTATCAAGAATTATGGATTGGGGGCTGGCTGAACAATTAAGAAACACTGGAGGGTGAAATCCATTTCTCATATGGAGCAATAAATTGTCAGCATGGTGTTTTGCCAATTTTTTTGGGGGGGGGGTAGAGTTATAAATAAATAAACATACATACATAGACCAGAGTTCCCTGTTAACCACAAGTAGATTATCTTATTTATCACATGCTATCTAGTTGATTAAATGGGTAAGATTCCGATTGTCTCAATATCTATGTGCTCATTTAGGTCAGAAGTGGGAAACCTAAGGGCATATCCATTAAGTGTACCTTCTTGGAGTCTGCATTGAATGACTGGCAGAACTGGAGCAAACGGTTGGTTGAGCCAGAGCCAAAAGTGAATAAAACTCCTCAGTTTTGCTTTCTGATGCTCTTTTTTTTCCCTAACATCTCTCCTTTTTCTCATTCTCTAACTCCCACTTCTAACTCTTCCAAGCAGCAGATCACCAGGGAAGGGACTGACAATTTGACCAAAACTCTGAATGGATCACTTGCATGGAGCTTTTGAAATCAGACCACCAGCCACATACAACACTAAGTCCAATGAGAAAAATTCCAATCTTGATAGGATCGTTTGTGTGGATCTGTTCAGAAATCCTAGAGTGGATGGAGTGCAATGAAGTTGCAAATGGCAGTGATGAATTCTTGGGGTTGATCTGCATGAACCCAGTGCCCTGCATCAGGAATATGCTGGATTTCAGCATCAGGAAATAGCTGTTTGATCTCAGGGTAGTTATTGGAACTGCAGGAAAGTTGACACAGAAATGGAAAGGAAATAGGAAAAATTGCAGTAACAACTTTGTGGAGTATATAAATTATATCAATCAATATAATATAATAATAAAATAACTTGTTTGCACTATATAAAGATAACTAGTTGTTTGTGAGGGAGAGAAACTAAAAGGCAGTAAAAAAAAAACCTCAGTGAAAAAGGACTTTATGATTTCAACTGGCTCTCAAATGCAAGGTGGAATGGTAGACCATTCTGGAAGCCAAAGTTAAAACAGCAAGACTATGGTAGAAACATCCACCAGATCTAAACTTCCAAATATCTTTGGTCTAGCTGTGCAAAATACAATTTAGATTAAATCATGCCTAGGTTTAAAAGCATCATCTGCAGATACTCAGCAGTACAAATTTACCGTTTGGGAGATGTAGATTATAGTCTACTGTTTACTGGAAATGGTTTGATATGCAGTGTAAAAAGACTTCAAGCTGCAACCCTGCAGATATTATTTTAAATGATGCTCCAAGTCTCTTACCTAATATAGCCAGATTTGGAACCCCCAAGAAAGAGAGTAGGCCCTAGATAAGATGTCTGGAAGTCAGGAAAACTCATCAGGTCATTCAGATGCTGTGAAATGGCCTCTAGATTCACACGCCATACAAATTGGTCCTCAGCATTCATTAGGTTGGTAAGTAGAAAATAGAGGATGGTTGGCTCCTACACAGAAAAAACAAGTAAAAGTACTGGGATGATGGCTTAAATGTGAAACATAATCCTTGGGCATGTAATTTGGTAAACTGATTTACATTTAGTCCCTTTCGGATGATCAGACTGCAATACATGCCCAACTCTGAAGAATGATATATCCTGTTTTAAAAAAACCCCACACTATTTCTTGTCCCACACTTTTGCACGCCTCACTTAGAGAGGTGAAGTAGCTTGAATCTGAAATATGTAACTTGTGCTCTTTGACAAAAATGCTTTACCTGAATAGTAGGGCGCAGTTGTTCTTCGGCCATACGGCGTGCAGTGGAACGAGGAATACCTTTAGGGATATCCACTGCTTTCATGGCAGCAATGAAATTCTGAAAGCCACTGACATCTTTTGTTTGGCTAGGACTGATGTCAACACACACTAAGCGCTCCACCAGTTCTGGCTGCAAAGGAACAAATTGGGGGTGGGGTGGGGAGGAGGTCACAGGAATCATTGGCTGAAAGAGCTATCACACTAGTCCCTAACCTAGACTCTAATATGAATTCTAAGCCAGGGCAGATTCAGTGTATCAGGCAAGAATTTTTATTCTGTTTCAATTTCCATCACAGACATTGTAAGAAGGCGGCACTTGTGTTTCAGAAAAAAGAGATTTAAAACCTTACCTTTGACTAGAATCTATGTCCCCTATCCCCTCTTCCAGAGAATGGGTCAACTGTGACTAACAGTTGCTGCACCTATTCTGCACTGTGCTCTTCAAACTGAGTGTAGGGACTAAAAGAGTAAATGTGAAATTATACTTAAAACTTATAAAATTGGCTACGTCTGTGAGTTCACAATTGTTTCAAATTTTATAATACTGTTACCTTCACCATCCCAGAAAATTAGATGTTGGCTGTCCTTGTTAATTTGAAATACAGTATGTACAGAACACAGTTCTTGTCTGTGTGTTCTGAACTTGTACAACTGTTTAAGCCTGGGATTTTGTAGCTAATTTTAAAAAAAGGAATAGAGGAAATGTTTTTAAAGCACCTTTTGTGTGCTGAGACAAAATACACACACACACACAGAATTGTAAAATCATAAATTATGCAAAATGAGATCATCTGATATCATTTGTCTCCAAACTGGCCCTCCAGGTTTTCCAATGTCATCATCTTCCCTTTCTTCTCACCTTTCTCAGTATCATAGACTTGTCTAGAGAGCTAGGTCTTCATATAGTGTTCCAAATATGATAATTTGAGCCTGCAGATTTGTGCTTTAAGTGGCAACTCTGGATCAATTTGTCCTATCATTGATTTGTTTTTATATTAGCTATCCATAGAAATTAGAAACTGTTATATTGTTGTTCACAATATTGTATGACAGGATTCCCTAAAGCATCCATCCATCCTCTATCTATGATATCTATTATGTACAAATCTTTTAATTACAATGGATGCAAACTTCATGTTCCCCCTTCATCCCCATACACAAATTTCTGGTAATAAAATATTTCTACGTCCTAAGCATTTACTTTTCCTCTCTCTCTTTTGTCTAAAAGGCCATATTACTCCAATATCAGCAATAAAATACCAGAAAAATAAACCAGTCAGAGGTGCGTACCCACTGTAGTGCGAATACCATAGCTGTCTTGCCGCCCATGCTGTGGCCAATTAAGACACACCTACTGAGATGCAGCTGGTTCAGAAAGAGATGGATGTCAGCACTCATTGCTTCATAGGTCATGATGGGGCTGTGGGAGCTATCCCCATGGTTGCGGGCATCTACTGTTAGCACCTATCTGGGCAAGAGAAGAAGGAAGCCAGCAGGTTGGCAAAGATAAGGCCTTACTTACTTAAAAATCACCAGAACTATATTTCAAACAGACACGATGAAATTATGATGATCCACCAAGGAACAGTCTAGCTGTTGAATTTTCCAGTAACCTTCTGGAGATTCTTCAAAGGTAGCCTCATTTTAGTGCACAGTTGTGCAATCTAGTAGTTTAAACATAATGTCACAATTGCATAGGTTATTACCAGGTCTGACCACCTCAGAAATTGTTGCAATACATACATTTGAGTAAGTTGCAGAAAAGCTTAATTACTATTTCCATCCCATATAGATTCAGGAACAGCTCCGGATCAAAGAAGTTCTTCAAAGCTGCAAACCAGGCTTTGTAGGGGGAGTTTAGCTCCTTTTAATAGTTTGATTCTCTAAGTTTACTTTTCTTCTGTTTCTCTTGCATAGTTTTTATATATTTATTTTAAATACTTAATATAATACAATTATATTATATAATTAATATAATATTTATATTAAAACTATGCAAGAGAGACGAAAACCAACCAAGATTTAAAAGAAACGATTAATTTAGAGCTTTGGGCTTTAATTCCAGCCCAATCTGGACTCATTTTGAATCATGGGAAAAGATATATTTTAGCTAAGTTTGCAGACTTCCAAAAAAAAGCATTGCATAAGATATGTATTAAGGTCACCACATTATACAAATCAGCAGAATACCTGCAGATTCAGTGTTGTAAAAAGCAGAACAAATTATTTGAGATTTTTTAAAAAGTTTCATTTCTTCTGTTTTATTCATCTTTATTTACTAAATGTATATGCCACCCATCTTGCTATCCAGAATGATTCAGTTTTGATGCATTAGGCACTATTAAGCAATTGTAATATTTCCAATATTATCTGGAAAGCTCTTATTTTTGTACTCATTGTCTCAGAGCATGAAATCTAATGAGAGAAATCTAGAGGACTCTTAGTTCAGATCAGTCCAATTCTACTTTCCCATTTAGCTAATGACTGCATCCACTTTGTGGTTCAACACCTTGATTAATGTCCTCCTTCTCTTATATACATGTGCTTCCCTTGTTCTTCTTTGAACACTATCTTAATCCCGCCTGAATGTTTTGAGGTTGTTTATGAGACAGTAGACATGATGAAGCTGCAGCAAGAGACATTAGAAAGTACAAAGAATCTCTGTTGTGTTGAATTTAGAGCTGCATAAAAAAAACATAAAAATCTATGACTCACCTGAGACAGACTGAAAAATACTTTAGAATGTTCTGTTCAGTTATATTAAATCCTGCAAAAGAACTTCTGACTACAGTATTCAACATAAAAATGGCTCGGTTTTGGCAGCAACTGACTTGCAAACCCGTAGCAACCTTTCTCGGGCTGACCATACATCTTTTACCCACCTTGCGACCAGTTTGGAGCACTAACTTTTTTGCGAGGGATGAAAAATTGGATTTGCTTCCAAACAGCCCATGCAGGAAAACAAGTGGAGGATCTGATGAGGGTCCATCAAAAATGGCATAGGATAGAGGCACTGGCCTATAAATAAAACAAAATTCATGATCAAGTTGATGGTTAGGCTAGCAGACCTGGACTACAAAAATGTGGATGACCACAAAGTGGCAGATAGTAACCGAGATATGTAGAAACCCTCCTTGCTGCCATCCTATGGCCTTAATTTTTTCAGCTAAGACTAGTAGCAAGGTTTATAAAAACAAATTAAAGTAAGGACAGATTTATGAATGACTATTAGCTAAAAAGAATCTCCAGGAAGGTTCTTCAGGAAGTCACTTTCTCTTGTAAAAAAAAAAGAGTAATTTTACTTGTGCCCTGCTTGTGGGTTTCTTTGAAAAATCTGAAAGCTTCTATAAGGACTAGTAAGGTAGACTAAGCAAACCATAAACAAGATTTTGGTTATTGATGCTCTATCTTTTCCCTTCAGGAGTCTCTGAGGCAGCTTACTATCAACATAAATCCATTTCAAAGGAATCAATAAATAATAGCATTTTAAAAACAGAATCATCTGAAAATATTCTCCATCTGTATGCTGCCATCTACCGGTAGTGATCTTATGGGTTTTTACAACCAAATTGGTAACCATTGTACAGGCATTTCAGACAGGAAACAACATGGCACTGCACAAATTCCAGGTAAAAGGGCACCAAATTTCATTTTAAGGAACAATCTCTAAAAGCCTCCCTAAAAGTATGAGGAGACTCTAGGATCAAACAAAATCAGTTATGAAAGATGCATTACTTTCTCCTGTTGACCCAAATCAGACATCATCATATTTGAACTGTCAAACTATTATACGTAAGAACAATAGAAGAGAATAACTATAACTAAACATCAAACTATGTAATAACAGCAATATGGCATTGTTGGTAAATCTTAAAAATGCTGTTTAAGGAATAGATTTTTGACTATTTATATTCATTTATCCACTTCCATATCTGTAACTTTCCCTTGAGATGCCATTTGAAGCTGGCCTGCTTTAAATTTTAGGTTGATATGAAACATTATTCTTTTACAGCTGGAAACCAAAATATGCTTGACTTGTTAACTGTGGTGATGGCTTAGTTTACTGGACTCCAAGAAGTCACCATTATCCAGAACCAGCACCCCCCTTTGCTCCTATGCGGGGACCAGGATATGAAGGGACATGGCAATAATATGGGGTGCTCTGTTCCCCTGCAATAGGTCAGGTTTGGTCTGACTTTCATGGAGACCATTTCTGCCGCCCCATCGCAGCTGACCGCCAAAAAGGGGGAGGCTATTGGGACGCCATCATTTTAAAATATATCTACAGCCTGTCCTTTCCATCTCTATGATGATTACATCCGGTCCATGATCCTGACACAACCGGGAACATGGAGGCTTCATGCACCTGCCAGGCCTTTCTAGGAGGTTCGCTCTCCCCTTTCCAAGTTCCACTCCCTTCCCGAGCTCTTACATGGTGGCGCGGCCGGCGAAACCCCTTCTTTCCTGGGCTGTGATACTGAGGCGGCATCGGAGTGTCTGGGCTCGCGGCCAGCGAAAAGGAGAAGGCGGAAAGCCAAGAGCGCGAAGCATCATTGGCCGGGCGTAGCGGTCACCAAGGTGACAAAGATTAAAATTAATGAAGGGACGTAGCCACAGATCTACTTCCGGGTCGGTTGCTAAGGTGTCCGATGCCATAGAACAGGGGTGGGTTCCATGCTGGCTCAGGAATTCTGGGAGTTGAAGTCCACAAGTCTCAAAAGGGCCCTACCGTTCCTCACCCCCGCCATAGAAGAAAGTAATACGAACGTCTTGTCCCTTCCGGCTTTGTGGGACACGCCCACTGGCGTTTGTCTGTCACCAGAGGGAGCCACGAATGCCCCTGTTCATGTTTTGTTGCTAATACTGTAAAGCCAAGTTTCGGAATTGCACAAAACTCGTTTTTTCAAATCATACTTGTAAAATACATATAAAATATCCAGGAAAACGTTATGATGGCTAGCGTTCTTAGAAAAAAAATGATTCCCCACAAGTCAGATAAAGTTTCTCGGAAACTGAACCCCATCCACGCCTGTTGATTGCAGGCAAATATATCCGCGGTGCTGTTCCGCAAAATACACAATTTCCCAATCTCATGTTTATCCCCAGTATTCCTCGGAAGTCTCTCATCTGAGAAGTAACCTTTTTGAGATTAGTTTAGTTTAATCAAGCAGGGGTTCCCAAGATGTGGCCTGGGGATGCATGGATGTCTCTGTGACCACTTTTCAAATGGTCCATGAAGTCAAATAAACATTGTAAAAAAAATTAGTTTTAATTTCTAATTCAGTAAATATAAATTGATATAATTCACATAAACTAAAGCTTTTTAGAGTCATCAATCATTTTTAAGAATATAAAGGGTCCTGATGTCACCTAGAAATTTGGGCAACAAGTTATGTGGAGCTGAAGATCTATGTCCTGAATTTGGGAGAGAAAAACATTTTGCCAAGGGTTTTTTTTTTTTGGCCACCTGAAAATACAAATCACCAAATAATTCAGGCAAAAAATAAAAGTATCTATAGAGGGGAGGGCTTATCAAACCTTTTTATAGGGTATAGAAACAAATGTTAACATTTGTTATATGTGATGCGCCGGAAAGCAACACATCAAACAGTAAGACATTTATTAAACATGAGAATTAAACAATAGAAAACATTGATCCTAGAAAATATTCCTCAAATGGCAAATTTATGGGTTTTGTCATCCTCTTCCAGTCCAATTGGTATCTTTCATAATATAGTTACATGTATACAGTTAGTTCTCACTTAACATTTGATGAGTGCATATCGGGCGGATCAGTTTTATGACTGGTTGTGGCATGGTCATGTGAACACAATTTGTGATGTTTTTTGCCAGTTTCCTGCACAATATGCCCATTCAGATGAACTGGGTCACTTAACAACCAGAGTGTTTGTTTAACAATTGCAATGTTTGCTTAATGACCACCACGGTTCCTCAACAACTGCTGCAAAAAAGTCTGGAAAATTACTTCCGGTCATGTTGACTTACAACTATAGTGACTTAACAATCTTATTCCTGGGCTGAATTACAGTTGTAAGTCGAGGGGTGTCTCTGTTCAAGGATCTCCTGAATATGCTCCCTATTGTTTAGTTGCTGAAAAGGTTGGTTCTTGCTATCAAAAGAAGAAATGACTTCGGTTAAGAGGAAACATGTTTTCCTGAACTTCAAAAAAAAAAAAAAAGGATGCCATACTAAAATGCTAAGATCACCTTTATTAAAAGGCTAATAATGAAGTCTAAACTTCCATTTAATGCTAACACTAAGACCAAAATGTTTGAGAACCACTGTTCTAGGGAAATACAACAACAACAACAAAAAAACCAAATGTGATTGTTCAAAGCTCTTCCCTTTGCCCTTTCATTCTCCATTATCTCTAAAAAAGATGTTCCAGTAAAGGAAATCATTTGAATATTGACTGTTTTGTTCAGCATTGCAAGACCAATCCATATTCATAAAAATGAATGTAGGCTTTAAGCTGTCTGTGATGCTATTTACTGTGTGTTTATTTAATATACATAAAATATAAAAATGTTTTTACTAACTTTTAGTTCACCCAGAAGATTTTTGTTATTGACTGTATTAGTAGTATAATAAATATTAATAGCTTTCAGGCAAGCAAGAGGCCACTTTATTTTAATCATTAGCCATTTCCTGCATGAGCGAAAGAACAGAAAATGTTTCCTGCTTCTGCCTTTCTATACACAAAGCTGTTGACAGTAATATATGGAATTAAACCCACTTTCTTTCTCAAAGAAAGAAATAGCTAATAGTAGCTAATGCCACTTATTTCACAAATAAAATATATTGTCAAAGAAACAGGATTCTCTGTGTTACCATTTTCATGTAGCACTTACAATACAAACCAGAGGTACAATCTTATACTTTTTAAGGGTGTGGTTTCATTTCTAATTCCCCCTTTTTAATTCAGGAGGGAGTTATAAACTGGATATAGTAAGAGCTTCTCTCAGCAGGTGGCAGCACACATCCAATTATTGCCTGAACTTAGCAAGATGGGGCTTGATTAGTATAAGAATTTGAGACCACCAGAAAATCTGAAAAGTATAGACTAGACTGGGAAATCAATCTTAGAACAAGAAAAAATGGAAAACTGCTTTGAAAACGTTGCTAAAAAATCATATGGATTTGTCAATCAGGAGCTGAATCTGACTTGGAATGGAACTTACCTGTGCAGTGAGAATGTACAGTATTTGGAATGGTCATGATCATTTACAACTTTATTGGAAGGATTTGGCTGACTTATACACATTGTAAGGACTGCATTAAAGTGGTTAGATCTCTGTCTGATCCAGGTATGGAGTTATCTTCCTCAATAATCTGAAGCTCATGTGTCACATGGAGGCACCTTGCTTTTTTTTTTTGTTTTGTTTTATGACCTCCCATGATTGCAGCAATCAATCATCAGAATTCAGTGGTACAAATTGAACTAAACTTCTGTTGAGTTTAATACCCCTTTTTTATTTATAGGTATAGTGGAATGTCTTCTGTAGTCTTTGGAAGCTGAAAATATGAGAAAGAATAAACACACATTTCTTCTCCTGTCCTATAGAATTATTATTTGCTCATTTTCATAAATCAGCTGTTTTGCTGTGCATTAAAATTTCACACATTTTACTGGCCCAATTTATATTGTGGAACTGTGGAAGCTGATTGAATAGAGCGTGTAATACTTTTTAGTCTCTGTAACTTACCAGCTCCTTCCACAGCAAAACTTTAAAATTTCCTCCCTAAAACATTCGTCTGTGGAAAGTTTATAGAACCTGCCTGGTTCATACAATAGCAATAGCAATAGCACTTAGACTTATATACCGCTTCATAGTGCTTTACAGCCCTCTCTAAGCGGTTTACAGAGTTCAGCATATTGCCCCCAACAATCTGGGTCCTCATTTTACCGACCTCAGAAGGATGGAAGGCTGACTCAACCTTGAGCCGGTGAGATTTGAACAGCTGAACTGCTGAACTGCAGTGCTGTACTTTAACCACTGCACCACCTCGGCTCCTGCTAAACTAGGTTAAAATTAAATTAGATAATTTACAGTTCAGTGTTTTGTGGAAATTCAGCCACTGCCTTAGCATGTTATGTTAGCCAAGCAATCCTGTTGATAATTTGTTTGCATCATGTGCCATGTGAATGCAGCACTTACGGTTTGTTACCCTAATTTTTGTGTGTGGTGTGAACCTAATTAGATAATAGTGATAATGCAGTTGCCTCTGAATATGTGAATGTGACTTCTGAAACCACATCTATTCTGTACAACCAAGAGAGTCCACAATAGTGTACATGTTTTCCCCACTTGATACACCCATTTTATTTTTACCACAGAACTGTGACATTAACAAATAATAAGTGATAATAGATATCTGGAACCCCAACAACTACTATACATGACTGCAGAACTACTGATCACTAATCTTCTGACTCATTCTGTTCTTGTTTAGTTGCTATCTGATTCACAGGTCAAAAAAGAAAAGCCATCCACAACATAGCTCTTTGCTCTTTGGTACTGTCAAAGATCCTGTCACAAACTTCAACAGAAGATAGTGAATAAAACATGGAAGATGGGGACCTTCCTCATCCAAGAGATCCAGAGACCTGTGTTCCTTCCCAGTCCTCACACACACCATTGTTCCCTATTAGAACTGCTGCCTTTGAAGACTGGTGAAGAGTTAAACTACAGCCAGGCTGCAAGTTGGCTTGAGGCCAAGTATCTTCCATCTGTCTTGGTATCGGTCATGTGCTCCGAATGTGGCAATCACAAAACCTATTCTTTGTGCTGAAGTGAGCTGTATAGAACAGTCCGTTGTCCTGGTGAGGACAGACTCCACCACTTCTGGAGTGCTTATTAAATTGCATCTAGCTGGTTGCCTCCTTTCCTCCCATCCTCTCTCAAGTGCAATTAGCAACTGAACTTACGTGCCCCAGAACAGGTTCCTCCAGGCTCAACTGATCCTCCCATGTGTTGGGTCTTGATAACCAGCATTTCCCCCCACTAAAAAGCAATAAATTGGGCAACAGTGAACAGTAGTAGGAATTTCGTTGGTTGTAATCTGAATGTACTGTATCTGGAAAGCATTGGGTTGGGAAAGCAAGCTTTAAAGCCTCAGAGCACGTGCTACATGCTACATCTAAGCAGAAAGTGAACTCCCAAAATTAGCCATCTAGTTTGTGGTGTTTTTGAAACCACATTTTCAAAAACATGTCATGGAAAATTACCTTCTGAGAAAATTCAGCTGAGGTTAATGCATAAATTACTATGAAAGAAGGATATCCAAGGTGAAAATACAGAAAATGCAGAAAATACGACTTCAGTAATAGAGTGATCAATGCCTGGAATGCACTACCTGACTCTGTGGTTTCTTCCCCAAACCCCAAAAACTTTAACCTTAGACTGTCTACAGTCGACCTCTCCCCGTTTCTAAGTGGTCTGTAAGGGGCGTGCATAAGCGCACCACTGTGCCTACCGTCCCTGTCCTACTGTCCTATTGTCCTCTTTTATCGTTACTTTTTACTTATGTTTATACAAACTACTGCTATCCTATACATGTTTGACAAATAAATAAATAAATAAATAAAAATAAATAAGTTATCCTTGAGTTGAACTGCGCTTCTGATCATGTCATAGGCATGTCAAATAAAATGCCAATTTTTTTAATTACGGTCTTTGACCAGTCTTTACAATAAAAAGAGCATAGTAAAAATGAGAAAGAGTTTAACAAAAGCAATTTGTTATTGGGAAAGGGTCATGGACATGTCCATACAGGATTTGGAGATTCAGAGGGAGAGGGTAAAATCCAGAATGGTTTATTTGTACCTTCTGAGAAATCAGTAAACTTATAGTTGGAAGCCCGTTGCTGTCCTTCATTAATCCTAGATATATTGGGGCAGATCCACGTTAGCATCTGAAATCACTCCAGTGATTTCATTCTGTAAATAGTCCGCATATTTCACAGAATATTCTCCAGGAAGCATGGAAAAATAGTATTTTTAGGGAAATTCCCAGAAAATAATTTTTGGAGAGAGGTCATCTCATTGGTATCCTAATCACTAAGTTAAGTCTAGCCACACTATATTTGCGTGCCTCATTAAGTGGAAGTTGCCAAAAGTCATAACAGCTCTCTGCTCATCCTTGCTGTTTCTTTGATCATTCTCTCTTTTTCTTCTGCCTCCTCCTAGCCCCCCACCCACCCCCTTTTGTTCCAGAAGATGCCAGAGCCATCACTGTACCCAGTCCATCTATGCCCGTGGTGGCGAACCTATGGCACGCGTGCCAGAGCTGGCACGTGGAGCCATAGAAGCCGGCACGCGAGGGTTCCCACCGGCAAACCGGAAGTGCGAAAAAACGCACTTCCGGTTTGCCGGTGAGCTGTTTTTTGCACTCCGGAGGGTTCATTGAAGCTCCCTGAAGCTCCTGAGTGCAAAAAACTACAAAACGGACAAACCGGAAGTGCACTTTTCCGGACTTCCGTTTTGTCCGTTTTGTAGTTTTTTGCATTCCGGAGCTTCAGGGAGCTTCCCTGAACCCTCTGGAGTGCAAAAAACAGCATACCGGCAAACCGGAAGTGCGTTTTTTCGCACTTCCGGTTTGCCGGTTTCATCGTTCCAGGCTCCGTTTCGTCGTTCCAGGCTCCGGTAAGTGGGCCTGTGCGGGGTGGGGGTGTGTGCGCATGCGCAGGAGGCAGCATGGGGGGTGTTGTGCGCATGCGTGGGGGGGAGGGAATGGGTGTGGGCATGCGAGCGCGCGCGAGCGCACCCCCCCCTTTTTCGGCACGCGAGCCGAAAAAGGTTCGCCACCACTGATCTATGCTGTGTTTCTGCACATGGAAAAGTTGGAAGTTTTTGTTTTTGCTTTGTTTTGGATCTCTAAGAAAACTCTTCAGTATGGAACCGCAACTGCCGCCTTTTTTTATTGGCTTTTAGTTGCTGATGTTAAATGTAGATAAAATGTTTTATGACGAAGGTAGGGCCGTTTAGAACAGGCTACAATGTTTGATATGAGGGCAAATGTAATGTTTTATAGTAGTCAGAAGAATTTCCCCACCATTTCTCTTCCTTCTTTCTGCAGTTCCTGGGAAGGATGCAGATTTGGGAATCTCTTACAAACAAGGAACAAATACATCAGTATCAAATCAACCTTGGATTTGATTCTTGTGTAAAGATATTAAAAATGTAACCTGGATCTAGAGACTCGCCTCATCCAGTATCTTTATAAGAATCTTTAATAATCCATTAGTATTCAACCGCGGTAAACCTGCTAACACACAATATGTGGGTGAACAGGCTGAATGACAGACATGCCCAAATCTCATCCAAGAAAATTTCTTAAGCATAACTCCATTCTTTATCTTAGTAATCCCAAAATACGATTTAAAAAAGTCAAGATCAGGAGTCCCCAAACTTGGCAACTTTAAGACTTCTGGACTTCAACTTCCAGAATTCTCCAGCCAGCATAGCTGGCTGGAGAATTCTGGGAGTTAAAGTCCACAAGTCTTAAAGTTGTCAAGTTTGAAGACCTTTGGTCAAGATGATGGTTGCAACAGTGTGAACAAATGTCTACATGGTTTTTTTTATGCCCTAGTGATGTCCTAAAAAAACTGTTAGAGCTTCAATCTCATCACTGCAGCCACCATCTTGATAACCTGCTTGCAAGCAGGCTACCGTTTGGAAGTATGCAAATTATTTTGCATAGGATGGGAAGCTTCTTTTTTTAAAAAAAAAATTCTATCGTTATGGCTGTATTTGATGGATGGATTCTTTATGTTTAACGTTAATTTATTCGATATTTAGGTCTTTTTTGCACACATTTCCCCCTTTTTTTGTTGTTAGGGTTGGATGTATGTTTTGTTTTGTTTTGTTTTGTTTTTGTTTTGTTTTGCATTTTATTCTTGTTGATAAAACAAATAAATATATACTAAAATATATTATTTAATATTTTTTTACCTTTAATAAATTGGCTTCCAGATGTTGCAAACAGAACACCCATCGGGAATGTAATGTGGCTACAGAAAAAAAGGCAAATGGATGTAAGATTCCCATAGCCCAGAAAGCAATATTTCAGCTTCTTTTGATATTAGTAAGCAGTCTTCCCTGTTGCCACCTTCAAATAATTTGTTAATTTTTGGCAGCATACTCTAAGAAGGATTAAGAGGCTGGCAGCAAGGATGGCCAGGGCACCAGAAGCTAAAGTCTACTAAAAGAAATTGAAGGAGCTTTCTTGTAGCCCTAAGAAAAGACTGAGGTTGGATATATCGCTCTACAAATAATTGTATATAATTGTACAAATAAATACAAATAAAATGAATGCCACATAGAAGTCAAGACCTGTTCTCTGTTGTTCCAGAATTTAGGGTGCATAATAATAGATTTACAGTATGGATAGTCCTCAACCTATGACAGACTCCGCAAAAGATACTCATGAGCCAGATTCAAAGTTCCTGCATTTATGGCTATTTACAGAACCCCACATAACTGTGATTTAGAACTTCTTTGCTGTAAAGCAGCATTTACTTCTGTTTTCTGGCAAAAAAAGCCAGGGGTGGGTTCCTCCCAGTTCGGACTGGATCGCCCGAACCGGTAGCGACCTGCTCATGATATCACTGTCGGTGCCGTTCTGTGCGTGCCGCCATCTTTTTTTATATTTTTTGTGAATTTTGTGAATTTTTCCCCTTCTGTGGCTTGAAAAGGAGCCCCCCCCCCCCGCCCATGGGTGAATGCTGAGCTTTATTTCTTCGCCCAAAGCACAGTTGATGAGCTCCTCAGCTGTGTTTCAGGCTAATTCCTGCCTCTAAGCATGTGCGGAAGTGAAATTGCACAAGCAGAGCGAACGAGCGCGCGCGCGCGAAACGTCCGTGATGCGAACCGGTGGCGAAGGTAAGTGGAACCCACCCCTGAAGAAAGCCCATTGCAGACACTGGGTTCACTTTAGGACTGATGCGTACACTTTATGATCATGACTTTTGCTTAATGTCTTCTGCAAAGAAGGTTGTACAATTGAGTGTGGTCACATGATGGCCCACTTAATAACTGGCATGAATTACAACTGTAATTCTGGGCTCAGTTACAGTAGTAAGACAAAGACTATCTGTAAGCTACAAAAAGGTGGGTTCCAATTTTAGAACAAAATGGAAGCCATCAAATTAGGGTATCCTATTATCCTTGCTTGATTTGGATGAGGGAATAGATGGGGAACTTATGAGATTTGCAGATGACACCAAGCTGGCAGGAATAGTCCACACTCCGGAAGATCCTTCTGTATTCGGAAGATACAGAAGGATCTTGACAGAATTGAACCTTGGGCGCTAGCTAACAAAATGAAATTCAATGGTGAAAAAAGTAAGATTCTACATTTAGGCAAGAAAAATCAAATACACAGGTATAGTATTTATAGGTGATACCTGGCTCGATAGTAGTAACTGTGAGAAGGGATCTTGGAATCCTAGTGGACAATCACTTAAATATGAGCCAGCAGTGTGCTGCAGCTGCCAAAAAAGCCAACACAGTTCTAGGCTGCATTAACAGAGGGATAGAATCAAGATCACGTGAAGTGTTAATACCACTTTATAAAGCCTTGGTAAGACCACACTTGGCATACTGTGTCCAGCTTTGGTTGCCTCAATGTAAAAAAGATGTTGAGATTCTAGAAAGAGTGCAGAGAAGAGCAACAAAGATTATTAGGGGACTGGAGGCTAAAGAACGGTTGCTGGAATTGGTTGTGTCTAGTTTAATGAAAAGAAGGGCTAGGGTGACATGATAGCAGTGTTCCAATACCTTACTGAAGGCAGAACAAGAAGCAATGGATGGAAACTAATCAAGGAGAGCAGGGGAGGGTTCCAGTTACCTTTGCTACCGGTGCGCATCGTGACATTTTGCGCGTCCCATTGAGCGATTTTACTTCCGTGCATGCTCAGAAGGACGTTTCAGGCCGAAACACAGCTGAGGAGGTGCTCAGCTGTGCTTCGGAGGAAGAAATAAAGATCGGTATTAACCTGAGGGTAAGTGGGAGGGCTTTTTTCCAAAGCAGAGGACGAGGAGAAGCCATCCAAACCTGAAAAAATAGTCAAAAATTCCAATAAAAATTACGTCGCCGGCAGGCTGCTACCGGTGCGCACGTACTGGTCCGCACCGGTAGGAACCCACCCCTGCAGGAGAGCAGCAACCTAGAAGTAAGGAGAAATTTCCTGGCAGTTAGAACAATTAATCAGTGGAACAACTTGCCTCCAGAAGTTGTGAATGCTCCAACACTGGAAGTTTTTAAGAAGAGATTGGTCCACTATTTGTCTAAAATGGTATAGGGTTTCCTGCCAGAGCAGGGGGTTGGACTAAAAGATCTCCGAGGTCCCTTCCAACTCTCCTATTCTTTATTGCTTAAAACATTCACACAGAACACACATATTAAAGACACAATGCTGGCGAGATGGACTGTAATCCTGTGCACAACAGAGGATAAAAGAACCAGTCAAGGAAGTCTTCTAAAAATGAACTGGGAGTGTTCCGATGCAAATGAGCTGAGTATATGCCAAGCTCTGCTTCAAAAATTACATTAAATCAATTCTTTATGTAGTGCTAAGCATTTATTTATGATGTTTGCTGGTTGCTATCCATGAAATGGTAGATAATAAAATGTTTAAAGTTCAGCTTAGTGCCAAAGGAAAGATTGGAAGCATTTAATTAAGGGGGGGGGGGGGAAAGACACTGCTAAAATGGTGACTGGGAATCTCAGTCCCGATACGTCTGGACCGGAGCAACCAGATAATGGGAATGCTATTCCAAGATAATGGGGACAAAACAACTCCACCAATTGTATTGGGATAAGAAAGACGTTTTGTTCTGCTTCCTTTCCTGTTGTAATCCTGCCCTCTGAAACTTCTCTATTTCTTCCCCAGCCTCTGCAGTTTGCAGTGTTTGTTTCATTCTTCATCTACAGCCGGTACACCAAGCCAAGCAGAAGGGTGTGGATTGTTTGTTACTCTCTCTAAACCAGGAACAAGAGAAAATCAACAGAAGCTTGCTCAATCCAATCCTGCCTGAGAACATGCAAGTGAGAAGCGGCTGGAGATCCAAACCTTTCTCATGAGGGAATGAAAGAAAACAGGTTCGAGCCACTCTCTGCAGGTTACGGAGAAGCCAAAGCCCTGTTCACACCTGAGTTGAAAACACTGGCCACTTGCTCTTGAGAGCGGTCTCAGCATAGGACAGTCACAGGGGTACCCAGACTTGGCAACTTTGTGGACTTCAACTCCCAGAATTTTCCAGCCAGCATAGCTGGCTGGAGAATTCTGGGAGTTGAAGTCCACAAGTCTTAAAGTTGCCAAGTTTGAAGACCTCTGGCATAGGAAATGGCACATGTAAAGTAACTGTACATTAAAGAACGCTTTTGAGCATGCAAAGGTTATCAAGAGCCGAGGTGGTGCAGTGGTTAAAGTGCAGCACTGCAGTTCAGCAGTTCAGCTGTTCAAATCTCACCGGCTCAAGGTTGACTCAGCCTTCCATCCTTCTGAGGTTGGTAAAATGAGGACCCAGATTGTTGGGGGCAATATGCTGACTCTGTAAACCGCTTAGAGAGGGCTGTAAAGCACTATGAAGCGGTATATAAGTCTAAGTGCTATTGCTATTGCTATCAAGAACCACGTCTCTCCTACAGGTAATCCTCGACTTACAACAGTTCGCGAAGTGACCGTTCGAAGTTACAACAAAACGGTGACCTATGACCATTTTTCACACTTACGACCTCTGCAGCATCCCCATGGTCACGTGGTCAGAATTTGAACGCTTGGCAACCGGCTCATATTTATGACGGTTGCAGCGTCCCAGGGTCACGTGATCCCCTTTTGCAACTTTCTGACAAGCAAAGTCAATGGGGAAACCAGATTCACTTAACAACTGTGCTATTAACTTAACAACTGCAGTGATTCACTTAACAAATGTGGCAAGAAAAGTCGTAAAAGGGGGCAAAACTCACTTAACAAATTTCTCACTCAGCAACATAAATTCTGGGCTCAATTGTGGTCATAAGTTGAGGACTACCTGTATTACATCTACCCGGTTTACCAGGATGGGGAGGCAGTGTACGTTACGGGTCCCATCAATTAGGGATGTGCTGTATATCTAATGGGACATATACGAAAAATGGCCTTCTTGGTGGTGACCCCTTCTCTATGGAACATCATCGCCCCCCAAAGGCATGATTAGTCTCCACCAGGGGCGGGTTCCTAATTTTTTTACTACCACTCTGTGGGTGTGGCTTATTTTGTGGGTGTGACTTGCCAGCCATGTGACCGGGTGGGCGTAGGCCTCGGGAGCTTGGCAGCGGCCGGAGAAGCGGGGGGCATTACCCACCCGCAACGCAGCCCCCAGCAGCGGGACCAGCAAGACCGCAGCAGTGGTTCTTCTAGGAGGCTCCGTCCGGCCTGAATGCTTCTCCCCATTCGATGATCCTAGGCTCCTGCCGCCCATTCCCCCTCCCCTCAGCAGCTCAAGAAGCCTCGAACGTGCGAAAATGCCTAGGATCATCACCACGCGTTCGTGGCTTCTTGGACTGCTGAAGGGAGGGGAATGGAGATAGCTCTTGCCACCCGTTCTTTCAGCGTCTCACACGCTCCCTCAGCCATCCTCCCCTGCTTGGACTCACTGTGGGGTAGGAAGGCAGCGCATGCGCAGTGCCGGAAGCTCGGCTTCTGGGCATGCGCAGAAGAAAATTTTTTAAAAAATGAATTTTTTTAAAAAATGGCGGCGCCCAGGCACCGGCAACTGACCGCACCGGTACTGTGACGTCACCAGCGGGCAGCTACCGGTGCTATAGAGTGGACCGCACTGGTAGGAACCCACCACTGGTCTCCACCCTGTTGCTTTGCCAAAAGGCCCCTAAAAACATGGATTTGTTAGGAGGCTAGGAGATCACAAATGGAGAAGGAAATGATCAAGGGTTGATTTGATTATGTTCTTGCTTCCAGATGAGGTGGGATGAGATTTTTTTTAATAAGTTTTTATTATGTGGTGGATTTTTAAAATATTGTACATCACCCAGTGTGAGATGGGCAGTGATATAAATTTATTTAATGAATGAATGAATAATAAACAAACAAACAAACAACACAAGCAGCTTGTAAATTGCAATATAGGAGATAGGTTTCCAATCCAAACATGAGAACAATGCTTATGCCTTGGAACCTTTTCTTATAATAAATAAAGTTCTGGTCTAAATTTCATAAGGCGCTATTGTTTGGATTTTTTAAAAAAATATAGTATAAGAAAGTCCTGGGATGAATATGATGTAAAACAGTGGTTCTTAAACTGGGGAGTAATTATCCTGGGGGGTGGGGGTAATTCAAGCATATCCTGAGGGTAATGGAGCACTTTGTAATTGCTTATTTGTGAGTTGAGGATGTGGTTTGAGACCAAAAAAAAGGGGGGTAATTGGGTCAAATGGTTAAAGAGCCTCTGCCTTAGAAAGGAAGGGTTATGCATTTCTGCCCCATGTACTGTAAGTAGAACAGAAGTTCTTATTCAGAGATATGAAAGCCAAACCATCAGCCTAGTAATTGTGTGTGTGTGTGTGTGTGTGTGTGTGTGTGTGTGTGTGTGTGTGTGTGTGTGTGTGTGTGTGTTGTCTGTCTGACTGTCTGTCTGACTGTTATATTTGTCTCCCATTTTGCTTCCCTGCCTAATGTAGCCAGTTTTCCTACTTGCTTCCAATCATGCTTCAGTAACAAGCGATATGGTTTGAACTGGGGTGGAGGATTCTTGCAACTCAGGTCACCCCATTGGGTGCAAAGGCCAAAGGGAGGGGAGGTGTTTCTTTGACTTGGAACGCAGATGCTTGTGTGAAGGTCAAAGAGCTTATACACACTGAAAGAGAATAACATGAGCTGAAGCTTGTGATAAATCCAAGTGCCTTCTCCATGGACTGCAGTGGTGGGTTGCTTCCGGTCCGGTTCTACGAACTGGTAGTGGCGGGAGGCTCCACCCACCCACCCCGGACACTTCTGTACATGCGCAGAAGCGCGCGCCTGAACTGGTAGCAATGGGATTTAGAACCCATCACTGATGTACAGACATATTAGTCTGCATCAGGGGTGTCCAACCTTAGAAACTTTAAGACTTGTGGACTTCACCTCCAGAATTTCCCACCCAACCATGATCTACATTCAGGCTTCGTCAACCAAGACAACTTTAAGATAGGTGGACCTCAACCCCCAGAATCCCAGCTATGCTGGCTGGGGAATTCTGGGAGTTGAAGTCGACTTATCTTAAAGTTACCAAGATTAAGAAATGGTGATCTAAATTTAATATATTATTTCTGAATCTCATTAAATAACTGCTTTTAGAAGAATATATTTGGGCTGATTAGACAAAACTGGTCCCATCTAATTAAATGTATTTAAACCCCAGAGGGCAGGACAAGAAACAATGGTTGGGAACTAATCAAAGAGAGAAGCAACCTGGAATTAAGGAGAAACTTCCTAACAGTGAGGACAGTTAATAAGTGGAACAGCTTGCCTGCAGAAATCGTGGGCACTCCATCACTGGAGGTTTTTAAGAAGAATCAAGACAGTCACTTATCTAAAATGGTATAGGTTCTCCTGCTTGAACAGGGGACTGGACTAGAAGACCTCCAAGGTCCCTTCCAGCTCATTCTATTCTAAATGTACTTGTGAGCTGGGCCATGATGGCTTCTTTTACTGGTGTCTGCTTCCACTATTTTAGATAGCCAGAAGCAGTTTGCTCTGTACCTGGATTTAACCTGCATGGACAATGCTCACTTTTCATTCTCCATGCTTCAACAAGCTTTTGTTGAAGTCATTTTGCTGGCCATCGCTGGATCTTGTGGTAGTGGGCTCTACAGATGAATTTACATTTTTTGTGTGAAACGGACTTTCCTTGTCCCTGACTGACTGAACTTACCAACTGGCATATTCATATAATCTTATATCCAATGTTTCCATTCTATTTCCACACAACGTTTAGAGTGACTTGAAACAGGAGAAGCAAATCCCCTATGGCTATTCTGTTCCATTATCTTTACTACTTAATCTCCTCATTTTACCTTATTCATCAGTCTCTTGTGGAGTACTTTCAGTCTGGGACAAAACAATGTTATGAAAATCCATTTCTAGCAGTTTGTACAGACGGTACACAGATTTTTCTCCCCACTTCAGAATGTTCACCAGCGTTGCTGTTGGCCACGTTCAGAGTTGAGCTCATATTTTTAAACAAAAACTTGGCTTCTGTCAAGCCCCCAATGGTCTCTTGACTCTTGGCAGGGTTGTGAGCATAAAACAAGCAAAGCGTTGTTTATGTTGCCGGGGCGAGGGTGGGGGGGGAGAGAACATTGGAGAAAAGATAATAAGGACAAAACTAACTTGTGGAGCAAAGGGAACAAAATGTTCACCAGCAGAAAAAGATGGATCTCTTTGGGACTCGCTAGTATAACTCACTGTTCCCAGGAGAATGGCATTTGCCAACTCCCAAATAATTAAGTATGCAAGATTTGGTTGGTTTTTCAAACAGTTTTATTGGGGGGAACAAAGAAGAAAACACACTGTAACTTACTATATATACAGAATAAAAGAGGGAATCATTGCCCTCAGCTATGTATGATAAAATCCCACCCACCCACCCATAGCCCATTGTCAGCAAGTGCCCTCTCTGTATCATCTTGGAAAGGCAGATGGGGAAATGATTTCTAAGGACAAAAGTGTCTGGAGATGAAACTTTATTTGGCTAGAGGGGCCACTGGCAGTTCTTTACCTCTCTCCCTTCCACCAGTTGCTGTCAAACGTGCAGTTCAAGGAGCGGTGCCTTCATGGATGGCTGTTCTTTATGATGGGAAGAGCAGACCTTGCCCTCATTCTAAAAGACTCAGGATGAGAAGAGGAAGAGTATACGCCACCTTGATTCCTCATCCACACAAATGCCCATGCTCGGATGCTCAAACGCGGCTGACAAATTTCCTCAGACAGCTGTTCCCCCCCATCTTAAATACAGGACGTGTTGTTCAATGTGGAAAAGGCTCGTTGGGCGTGTCCTCCCAACACGTTTCACTTGGGTACTGAATTAAACCATTTCTCCAGGCTCAAATATGCATCGAATCATAAATTAAGCAATTGGGTTGGGTTGGTGCAACACAATAGCCTCCCAAACTAACCATGATTCAAGCTAAGCACTCTTAGTATACTGTATAAATGCAGATGAAACGTTAGGGAAAGAACACTCTTTGCCACTTGCCACCCATTTCCCAGGAATATTCAACAACTGTCCAGCCACCCTAAGTGCTGACATTGTCCTCATCCCCATGTCCAGCAAATGATCATATTCTTCCCCCATTGCTTAAAGGCTTCCCTTTCAGAAACCACAAGTGGTTAGAAAACACAGGTGTCCAAAGTAGGGAGCCGAGCGGCGGGGGTGGGGGGTGGAATCCAACAGCACAGAAACCATCATTCAAAGAAGCAATCCACTCGATCCTTCCAGGTTTATACTAACCGTCTGCAGTCATTTTGACCCCTGAAGGGAAGGCTGAAGGCCAAGTTTCAGCAATTGGGATGGGGTCTCACCAGCCAAGTGTTCGATGAAAGTCTGAGAATGTTTTACATCAGAGGCAAACAAAGAAAATGGGGCCAGGCAAGTTCCTTCCCCTTTTTGGGAACTCCATGACAAGGGAGTCATACAGACCATCGCTGTACAAATTCTCACTGAACATGAGAGTAAATCTTGGTGGAAGTTTTTTCTTCTTCTTGAACAAGCAAAGGTGAATTTAACCCATCCTTGTAGGCATACAACACTTACAACCATGGGGGTGTTCTGCCACTTCATACGTAGTTCTTCTTGTCGTAGCTCAACGCTGTAGACCTGGGTGCAGAGTAGACCATGGGTGTGGGTCTGTACTTCTCCTCCTTGGGGGGGCAGGAACAGCAGAGCAAGCCTCCTCCAAAAAGAAAAAGGGCTGCTGCTGCCCAACCAATGTAGAGTGAAGGTCCTATTTCGCGTTTCAGGGCCTGTGGGACTGCCATATTGTAGAAATCGCGGACAATTTGATTGGCAGACCAGCAGATGGGGATGAGAACCAGGATGCCTGTCAGCAGGAAGATGACCCCAGAAGTGATGGTGATCTTGGCCTTTGAAGATTCATCTTCAATGCAGCGAGTGCACTGTGCTCCCATCAGGAAAATGAATATCCCCATCACCCCAAGGACAATGGCAATGACAATTAAGGCCCGAGCAGCCTGTAGGTCCGGTTTCAATGCCAGCATGGAATCATAGGCCTTGCATTGTATCTGGCCAGTACTCTGGGTCACACAGTCCATCCATAGTCCTTCCCCGGTGAACTGCGCAGTGACGATGTTGTAGCCGATGAAAGCAGTCACTTTCCACATAGGCAACCCGCAACACAAGATGGTGCCTAACAAGCCCAGGACAGCTAGGGCTACACCACCAATCTCCAAACCCATCGACATGTTGGCGCTGACAAATCAGCCACTGGCTTCCCAATTGCAATGCGATCTGCTGCTTTCTAGTCGTGAGGTTCTGAGCAAAGCAGGTGAAGCACCCAAAGCTCTGAGCTGATTTATAAACTGTCCTGTCACCTGGGCGGGCTCTTTAGCTCAAGCATGGGTGGGGCGTCACCAACGGACTCTCAACCTGCCCTACCCTTGCACCATCCTCTCTCTTTTTTTTCTTTGTTTGAGATGGCATTTATGAGAAATGGAAGTTTGCTGTAGAGGGCAAACGGGGAAATTACCCTTGAACTGAATTCCTGCTGATCGTTTGGCGTGACACTTGGTTTCAGAGCAGACTGGCAGGCAAAGATTGGTAGCAAAAAGCAAAACGCCTTGTAAGGAGGCTCTTGATTCACCCGGGCTTCCTTTGTTGCATTTCAACTTTGGGTTGGGTCTCCCAAGTCCAAATCAAGCATGTCTGCTGATATTCAACAAACTGTGTTTATATCATAAACCTCAGATAGACATCAGAATGTCTTGATATTTCATCACTTTTTGCTGATTTATTGAAGACATGCGTAGTTTCGGCTAACATATAATAAGCATGGGGTGCACTTAATAAGCTAAGCTCTCCACTTCTGGGTGTGTTTTTCAACAAGCTCATGATGAACCTTTT
Organism: Diadophis punctatus similis; assembly: GCA_023053685.1. NCBI lineage: Eukaryota > Metazoa > Chordata > Lepidosauria > Squamata > Dipsadidae > Diadophis > Diadophis punctatus. The sequence goes on from JALIGW010000001.1 coordinate 23,231,612, forward strand.
ACCTCCAAACCGTTTCGTGATATTCTTTCCCACAGTTTAAGCGAAACTATCTGAAGGAACGTCTCTTGCCGGTCACATCTACCTGACCCACTAGAGTGGGGAGGCAAGGAATTTATTTATTTATTTAGACGTTCTTATAAGCCGCCCAATCCCGTGGGACTCAGGGCGGCGTACAACATAAATAAGAAACGTACATTTTAAAAACAATAATCATAATTTAAGTTAAAAATAGAATTAAAAATATAATTAAAGAAAAAAGAAACATAATAAACGCAACATTCAGGGGGGAATCTGATTATCCTATTCACTCCATCTGCCGGAAGAGCCATGTTTTTAAGGCTTTACGGAAGGCCAGCAGGGTGGGGATGGTCCGGATCTCTGGTGGAAGTTGGTTCCAGAGGGACAGGGCTCCCACAGAGAAGGCCCTCCCCCGCGGCCCCACCAACCGACATTGTTTGGCCGATGGGACCCGGAGGAGGCCCTCTCTGTGGGACCTAACTGGTCTTAGGGAGGTATGTGGTAGGATGCGGTCCCGTAGGTAACCTGGCCCTGAGCCATGTAGGGCTTTAAAGGTCAAAACCAACACCTTGAATTGCACCCGGAGACTAATTGGCAACCAATGCAGCTGGCGGAGGATAGGTGTTACGTGGGTGTATCTCGGTACACCCACTACAGCTCGCGCAGCTGCATTCTGTACCAGTTGCAGTCTCCGGATGCTCTTCAAGGGTAGCCCCATGTAGAGCCCGTTACAGTAGTCTAGCCGTGAGGTGACAAGGGCATGAGTGACTGTGAGCAAAGCCTCCCTCTCCAAGTAGGGTCGCAATTGGTGCACGAGACGAATCTGTGCAAAGGTCCCCCTAGCCACAGCTGAAAGATGTTGATCCAATTTTAGCTGTGGGTCTAGGAGGACACCCAAATTGCGAACCTGTTCTGAGGGAGTCAATTTTTCTCCCCCAAGAACCAAGGAGGGACAGTCGACATGGTCCTTGGGAGGCAATATCCAGAGCCACTCAGTCTTGTCTGGGTTGAGCCTGAGTCTGTTCACTCCCATCCAGACCCTCACATCGTCCAGGCAGCGGCACATTACATCAACTGCTTCACTGAATTGACACGGGGTGGAGATGTACAACTGGGTATCATCAGCATACTGCTGATACCTCACCCCATGTCGTCGGATGATCTCACCCAGCGGTTTCATGTAAATGTTAAACAGGATGGGCGAGAGGACCGAGCCCTGTGGCACCCCGCAAACCAGGGGCCTAGGGGCTGACCTCTGTCCTCCTGTCAACACCGACTGCGTCCTGTCAGAGAGGTAGGAGGAGAACCACCGTAAAACAGTGCCTCCCACTCCCATCTCCCCAAGACGACGCAGAAGGATACCATGGTCAATGGTATCGAAAGCCGCTGAGAGGTCAAGTAACACCAGGATGGAGGAATAACCCCCATCCCGGGCTCGCCAGAGATCATCCATCAGCGCGACCAAAGCAGTCTCCGTACTGTAGCCGCGCCTGAAACCCGATTGAAAGGGATCCAGATAATCAGTATCCTCCAATAGCCGCAGGAGTTGGAGCGACACCACCTTCTCAACAACTTTACGCAAAAAGGGTAAGTTGGAGACTGGACGGAAGTTTTTTAAATCCGCTGGGTCCAGGGAAGGCTTCTTGAGGAGGGGCCTCACCACCGCAGCTTTTAAAGGCTGTGGGATGGATCCCTCTCTCAAAGAAGCGATCACAACCGCCTGGAGCCAGCCGCGTGACACCTCCCTGCTGGCAGAGACCAGCCAGGAGGGGCACGGGTCCAATAAACAGGTGGAGGCGCTCATCGCTCCTATGGCCTTGTCCACATCCTCAGGAGTGACAGGTCCTGAGGATGTTGCGGGTCCCGTGCCCTAAAGAGATACATCTGGCGTGAGGGATCCAGAAGAAGGATTTCTCCATCGTGGCTCCTCCCTCTGGAACATCATCCCTCTGGAAATTAGACTGCCCCCAACTCTGACACTCTTTCGTAGCCCTAAAGATGTGGTTCTGCCAGTGGACCTGGGGAACCCAGGGTGGTATGCAGGGGTGGGTTCTACTTACCTTCCCTACCGGTTCGCATCACGACGGAAGTGCGCGTTTTGCCCCTGTCACGTCGTGCAAAAGACCAGGAAATGACCCTTTGCACATGTGCAGAAGCCTTTGCGCATGCGCAGAGGTTTTTTTTATAAGCCACGGCGAGTGGAGGACCAGTTTGGGAGCATGGACCGCCGGTCATCACTGCTGGTTTGGCGAGCGGCAGCAAATTTCCGCTACCGGTTCTAAAGAACTGGTCCAAACCAGCAGCAACCCACCACTGGTGGTATGGAGCAGGAGTGTGTTGCTCAGTTACCGATACTGATGTGCTGCGCGCGCATCTCCACGTTTCGTGCACGCGCTCGCTCGCTACGCACGCTCCCTCACGCAATTTTCCTTCTGCGCATGCGTGGAAGCAAAATCTCACCGAAATCTCTTGAGGGGACGCACGCACGCGCACGTGATTTCGGTGATTTTTTTGCTTCCACGCATGCCCGGAAGCAAAAAATTGCCGAAATCTCGCGCGCACGTGCTTCCCCTCGTGAGATTTTGCTTCCGCGCATGCGCAGGAAACAAAATGAGCCCAAAAATTCCCCCCCAAAAGATGGCACCGCGCGACAGACCGGGGAAGACGCACTGGAGCTGTCGCGTGCAAATAGCGCCATCTGCTGGTCACTACTGGAACGACAGAGTGGACCGCACCGGTAGGAACCCACCACTGGTATGGAGTCCATTAAATGGCTGATATGAGTGTGTGTTGTCACCGGGGTGGGTGGGTGGTATTATTTTTATTTCTTTTAAATTGTGTTTTTATTTCCTATAAGCCACCTTGAGTTGCTGTGAGCAAGTAGCCAGTAATATAAATTTTCCAAATAAATAAAGTGCCATGTTATCTTTCTTTTTTTTCAATAATAGGCCCACTAGCAAAATTCTTCAGCAGTTACAAAGCCACAATCAGTCAGCTAAACTAACATGTCACGCAACTAACTAAAGCATTTATAGTCAGCCCCTTTAGCTTCTTCTAATAAGTGTCAAAGTAGGTGTTATCAGTTACATCGATATATTTATAACTGATTCTACCCTGTTTCCTCCAAAATAAGACATCCCCCGATAATAAGCCCAATCAGGCTTTTGAGTGCATGGCAATAAGGCCAAGCGCTTATTTCAGGGTTCAAAAAAATATAAGACAGGGCCTTATTTTCGGGGAAACACGATAACATTGTATCAAGCAAAAGATGGACAAATCGATTAAGATGGATTAGGTCTTGTTGAAGCTAATTCATGGCTCACTTGCAAAAGCCCCAGAATAGTTTGCTAATAAATTAATAGACCAGACTCTCAGGCCCTCCAGGAAACTATTTATCTCATTCTCCATCTCATCTCTATCTCATCTCATCTCTATCTCATTCTCCAGACTGAGTTAGGGCAAAGAAATGACCAGCCATTAAGACTGGAAGTTGAACTGTCTGCATCAGCATTTCTCAACTTTGGCAACTTAACTGGGGAATTCAGGGAGCTGAAGTCCATACATCTTCAAGTTGCCAAGGGTGAGAAATATTTTAACAGTGGATATACCAAGCTCTGAAGAGAAGAACAGCAAGGATAGAAATAGTTTTTTCCTCCTGTATATAGAATACAGTATTACAGAATTACTGAATTACAGAATACTGTAATACAGAAAACAGACTTGGAAGGGACCTTGGAGGTTTTCTAGTCCAGCTCCTTCCAGGAGACCCTATACCATTCCAGACAAATAGCTGTCCAGTCTCTTCTTAAAAACCTCCATTGATAGACCATCCACAACTTCTCACTGAAAGGAAATTTCTCCTTAATTCTTGGTTGGATCTCACTTTAGTAAGTTTCCATTCATTACTTCTTGTCTTGCCCTGCCCTCAGGTGCTTTGGAAAATAGGTTGTCCCCCTCTTCTTTGTAACAGCCCCTCAAATATTGGATGACCGCTATCATTTCACCTGTAGTTCTCCTCTTCATTAGACTGAACATACCCAGTTCCCGAAAGCATTCACTGTACGCTTTAGCCTTTTATAGTTGGGGTAATAGCCCCAAGACAGACCCAATATCCCCTGAAATCCCTAGGAGCTGCTACCAGCAAAATACTTGGCTAGGTGGGTACAGTTGACTCAGGGTAGAGCCACATTTCCAGTTCACTTCAGCATCTCCTGAGGGGACAACATTGGATGATGTCATTCAGAAACCATCTCCAGCCAGCAAATATCAACACCTTGCCTGTATTTTCTGACTGTGCATCACAAATAGCTCTGACTTCGGTGCTGCATCTTAATTCCTTGGAAGCAAACGCCTCCACTCCTCTCGTTGGTATCACATCTACTCCAGCAGTCAGAGCTCTCTCTCTCTCTCTCTCTCTCTCTCTCTCTCTCTCTCTCCCTCCCTCCCTCCCTCCCTCCTTTTTTTTACTTTTTTTACAAGTCCAGTGGTAACATGGTGAAAAACTGGGCTTTTTTTTCCTTTTAAAGTTCAGTGATAGAACAGTGAAACCATGTTTTTAAGATTTTAAATAAGTAGAAAGGAATCCTCCAAGGCTGATCTGATTTTGGTTTGACTGAGTGAAATTGACAGGAATTCTGTGACTTTCCCTTTTAGCCCCAGTGAAAGGAAAAATAGGAAAATATGTTTTCCTTTTTTTCTTTTTCCACTCATAAAGGGATTTCTCAGGCCACCTTCCTTCCTAGTTGGTTTACACACAGCAAACAAGCAGCCAATAATACAGTTCAGTAAAGCCATCAGTCTACAAAATAGTTTTGCACTAAAGTTGTCTGACAATATTGGAGGCAGCAAGTTGAACCAAATGACTTTTAGCTGAATCCTTTGAGCAGTCCTGGATAAATCTCTTTTTTTTCCTGCTTTCTGTTCTGGAGTTTATTTAAGGCTTGGTGACCTTTGAGCCAAGCTTGTTGAATAAACTACCGGCATCGTAAGGAAAGTCAGTTTGTTTGAACTTGTATTTATCCCACCCTTAAGTACACACTCCCAAATAGCTCCTGATCCACAATCTAATTAGCACACAGTGCTTCCCAACTTGTTTATCTCCAAATATGACAAACTGCCCCAAATGGCAGATTAGTGGCCAGGTTGAAAATGTACCTTATTCTCTGATGCAGCACAGATAGCAAGCCAAGAAACTGTTGTGTCCTGAGATCTGCATACTAGCTGGGAAGTTCTCACTCAGGTCTGCTCTATTGAGCAGATCAGGTAATTGCTGATCGGTTCTTCCCAGCCAGGGCTCTCTATTTCAACCGCTGTCACCACCTGGACTTTGCTGAAGTTTGCTCACTGTAATCAATAAAGAGCTGTAGTCACTCAACCAGTCTCCTGCTTCTTCAGCAGTAGTGGGTTCCTACCGGTGCGCTCTCGGCTGTTCTTCGCCGCCGAGCCGAAGACGCTGGCGGCATTTGCGGCGCGGGGCTTCCCCCGCCCGCTTTCCCGGGACGCCGGGATGCCGCCATTTGCGTTCTTCTGCCCTCTGCGCAAGCGCTGCGGCATCCCGGCGTCCCGGGAAAGCGGGCGGGGGAAGCCCCGCGCCACGAACGCCGCCAGCTTCTTCGGCTCGGCGGCGAAGAACAGCCGAGAGCGCACCGGTAGGAACCCACTACTGCTCTTCAGTATCGGAACTCAACAGAAACAATCTTGCCATCTCCCGAAGAAGGAATTATGGCCAAGAATTATGCACGTTGGTGCCAAAAAAAATCTGTTACTATATGCATAGAACTAATGGGATCAGAGCTTTCCTGATGAGGAAAGAGATCCCGGAGGAACAGTAAACAGCTCAATTAAGGTGTCAACACTGTGTGCAACCATTGTAAAAAAAAGTCTAACAGCTCGTTAGGGATAATAAGAAATGGAATTGAAAACAGCGATGCCAGTTTCATAATCTCTTATATGAATCAATGGTATGACCACACCTGGAATATTGTGTGCAATTTTGGTCACTGCACCTTAAAAAGGGGACCTAGAGAAGTTCAGAAGAAGGCAGCTCAGACAATCAAGGGGCTGGAGCTGCTTCTCTCGGAGAAAAGATTGTGACATTTGGGGCTTTTTTTTCATCTACAAAGCATGCAAATGAGAAAGGACGCGAGGAAGACGTACAAAATGTTGCATAGTGTGGGCAAAAAGAAGCTCTTTCCCCTTTCCCAAAATAGTAGAACCAGAGGTTGCTTAATGAAATTGAATCATGGAAGAATCTGGACAGACAGAAGGAAATAGTTTTGTACACAACATATAATTCAACTTTGGAATTTGCTACCCGGAGAAGTGGCTTCAAAAAAAAAGGGTTGGACCAATTCATGGAAGTCATGGAGATCAATGGCTATTAGCCTTGATGGTAGTGGAACTGCTTTTGAAAGCCAATTGCTGGGAAATTAGGGAACTTTCTTTTGAGGTTGGCCACTGTGAAAACAGACAGTTAGACTAGATGGGCCAGGAGTCTGACCCCTTGGAGGTGGGGGCATAACTTAGGTTCTTATTCTTAAGTTCTTATATTAAATTTATGGAAAGCCAACTGGGGCATGATGAAAAACACCCACATATACCTTACCCAAAAAAAATCTTTCCAGCTTCCCAGCACCAGTAGAACCAAGAGATCTGAACCACTGTTAGATGACAGTAACGTGATACAGAAAATTAAATCTTTGTCTGGAATTTTTCAGCCTGGTCTTGGTATTCTAATTATCAGTCCTAACGATCTTTTCTGCCTGACAGCCTAGTTTCCTTCCATGCCCAAAAGCTAATCATGTTGTTGTGGCCTGCCGGCCGCCGGCCCCTCCAGCAGCTGAATCAGACGAGGAGGAGGTGTGGGAGTCAGGATCAGCATCAAGGAAACCTGAGAGCTCCGAGGGGAAAGAGGGAATGGAGCTGTCAGAGAGAGAGACAGAGGCAGAGCCTGGGAAGTCCGACAGCCCTCAGATGGAGAGTTAACAGCCCCCAGGTCTGGAGGAGGCTGATGAGGAAGAGGAGGAACAGCTGGGTCCAGTGCCTGACAAGCGGATGCGCAGAAAACAGAGGAGAGGAGAGCAGTGGAAATCTGTGGGCCGATCCTCAGGCAGGAAGAGCCACAGCTGCTAGCGAAAGCCCCACCCTAGCTCTGGGGATAAAAGGCAGGGGGTGGAGATGAATATATGTGGCAGACAACTATTCATCTCCCTGCCAGACAGACTTATTAGTCTGCTTGAGAGAGAGACTTTTTGCTGGGGCTGCTGGCAAGAGCCGAGGTGGCGCAGTGGTTAAAATGCAGCACTGCAGTTCAGCAGTTCAGCTGTTCAAATCTCACCGGCTCAAGGTTGACTCAGCCTTCCATCCTTCCGAGGTCGGTAAAATGAGGACCCAGATTGTTGGGGGCAATATGTAAACCGCTTAGAGAGGGCTGAAAAGCACTATGAAGCGGTATATATAAGTCTAAGTGCTATTGCTATTGCTAATCCTAATAAAGGAAGCGTTGATTGATTACAGAGGGTTTGTCATGTTTGGGGAGCTGGGTCAGAACACATGTTATCAGCAGAATCTAATTTTAACATTAGTGAAGGAACAGTTACAGCATCCTCCAGAACAGATTGAGACAATTTAAAAGGAGCAGGACTCTCTTCCCAATAGTTTGCCATCAGCCCTGTCCCTCCGCATCTGCTGCATTATGCCCAAAGACAGGACCAGCCCTTTGTGGGAATTCTTCTTTTTTTGAAGATTCGGCTTTCATTTAGAACAGGAGTGGACAAATGCTTTGGCAGTTAGGGCTGTACTTTTCCCTTTTCCCTTTTCTTTTCTTTTCCCCAGGAGTCAAGAGCTGTACTGGATTGGGTGGTGACATAATGATGACACTATAGAGATGGGATTTATGCTTTCCCACATTTCTGTTTTTGTTTTGAATACTTTTCTTTGTATGTAAACTGTATCTGATGCTTATTACTCATTGAAAATCAGTGAGCAACTGTGCTGGTATTTAGTGACTCAATTTGATTAAGGCAGTAGTGTTCACAGGGGGATGGCCAAGACAGGTGACACGGGGTTAATAGGCAAACTTTTCCTTTTTGTAGGTGCATGGTGGTATGGATGTACCAAAGAGGCGGAGGTTTCACCGTGATGCCACATCCGCCATCTTGCTGCTTTGACCGCATCCCCTCTAGATCTGGCACAGGGGCGGGTTCCTAATTTTTTTTACTACCACTCTGTGGGCGTGGTTTATTTTGTGGGTGTGGCTTGCCAGTCATGTGACTGGGTGGGCATGGGCCTTGGGAGCTTGGCAGCGGAGAAGCAGGGGGGCATTGCCCCCCCGCAACGCAGCCCCCTTGTAGTGGAAGCATCAAGACTGTGGCAGCGGTTCTTCTAGGAGGCTCCGTCCAGCCTGAATGCTTCTCCCCATTCGATGATCCTAGGCTCCTGCTGCCCATTCCCCCTCCCCTCAGCAGCTCGAGAAGCCTCGAACGTGCGAAAATGCCTGGGATCATCACCGCGCGTTCGTGGCTTCTCGGACTGCTGAAGGGAGAGGAATGGAGATAGCTCCTGCCGCCCGTTCTTGCAGCGTCTCACGCGCTCCCTCAGCCATCCTCCCCTGCTTGGACTCACTGTGGGGTAGGAAGGCAGCGCATGCGCAGTGCCGGAAGCTCGGCTTCTGGGCATGCGCAGAAGAAAATTTTTAAAAAAATTATTTTTTTAAAAAAAAAATGGTGGTGCCCAGGCACCGGCAACTGACCACACCGGTACTGTGACATCACCAGTGGGCCGCTACCGGTGCGATAGAGTGGACCGCACCGGTAGGAACCCACCACTGATCGTGCAGGATCCAGCTGTCTCCTGGAGGAATTAGAACAGGGGTCCCCAAACTTGGCAACTTTAAGACTTGTGGACTTCAACTCCCAGAGTTCTCCAGCCAGCTATGCTGAAAGTTGAAGTCCACAAGTCTTAAAGTTGCCAAGTTTGGAGACCTCTGAATTAGAATCATGTAGTTCCTGAATTAACCCATAGTCTGGATTTGCACAATAAATTGAATCATCAAGTCATCAAATGAGCTGGGCTTAACCACAGACAGAAAAACATCATCCAGGGTTAGTATGTTTGCGAATGCATCTGCTTGTCTTCCTTGACCTGGCTTTGCGTGCTGTATGAACACTGCCAGTATATTACTTTATTTTCTTTCTTTTATGGCATTCTAAACCGGGCTTGGACTAAGATGGCTGTGCTGTTGGAGTCTGGCCACATCTGATAGCTCACTCTGCCCTGTTGATATATGGTTTCACTTTGTTGTTTTTCAGTCTGAGTTATTGAGAAATCTCTATCTCTCTTTTTGTTTATGTCTCTCCTGTTTCCTCATATTTGAGACGTGACTTCAGAAATGTATGATTCTTGCTTTCTGGGTTTCAGGTTTCCTCAGAACTTTGTGGGGAATCTATAAACGTAAATACTGTGTTTGCTATGTTTTCATTAAGATGCTAATTTCTTGGAACTGAAGCTTGGAACTATGATGAAGCTGTGGCAGAAAGTGTGTGTGTGTGTGTGTGTGTGTGTGTGTGTGTGTGTGTGTGTGTAAGAAAGACAGACAAACAGAGAGAATGGTACAGTGATATATGTTATAAACTTTAGGATAGGCAATTTAATACTATTTCTTAACACCCAAGCCTTTTTATTCTCCCTCTCAAGCTCTCTGAAGTGTATGTATTAGGTGGGGCAATAATTAATATAGTTTGCCACCAAGTTGAGCCCACGAAAACTATATTGTAAGCCTTAAAATAGGCTTAACTTTTTTTAAAAGAAAAAACCAGAAAATCCCATCACTGCTTGCAATGTGCTTCTATCCATTCCATTCCTGCCCTGCTCATTGCAGCCCAGCCCCTCCTCACAGTAAGGAGGCACCAAAGAATTGCCCACCTACTTACAGTGCAAACCTAGCTGCTTCGTGTATGGATTTGTGTTCTGATTAATCATTCTGTCACCAGGAATATGTTCTGTAAGATCAAGGTTATCCTCAGGGAGCCTTTTTTTAAAAAAAAAATGAAGCAAAGGCTTGATTGCAGTATCATGACTGCCATCTCGACTTTTTTGACCATATCCTAAGGGGACTTTTGTATATGATCTAGGCCAGGGGTCGGCAAACCGCAGCTCGCGAGCCACATGCGGCTCTTTGGCCCCTTGAGTGTGGCTCTTCCACAAAATACTACGTGCAGGTGCGCATGTGATATTTCCAGGGGTGGGTTCGCCTGGTGCCGGTCCGTGGGTGCCGCCATCTTTTTTTTGAATTTAAAAAAAAAGAAATTTCTTCTGCGCATACGCAGAAGCCAAATTTCCGGCACTGCTCATGGGTTGCCATTTTGTTTTCGGTGGGTTTTTTTTTTTTGCATTTTTTCGGGGGTTTTTGCACTCCGGCCACGTGGCGCGGGAGGAAACGAACCGGTAGCAAGGTAAGTTGGAACCCACCAGCCAGTGTCTCCCGAAGGCTGCGTGGATGGGGGGGGGGGGGAAAGAGGGCAACCCGGCTCGCAGTGTTTTTTTTTTCCTGTGGGAAATGGGTCCAAATGGCTCTTTGAGTGTTTAAGTTTGCCGACCCCTGATCTAGGCAAACAAGTGTGTGGTCTTAGCTATAGGGAAACCACGAGTCAAAAAAGATCTGTATCAAGGTATGCCTGGAAGGCAGCGGGTACATATGCTTGTGCATCTAGTACGGTTTAACTAAGGAAACTTTCTCCCTTTAGTACAGTGTTTCTCAACCTTGACCACCTGAACATCAGAGGTGGGTTCCTCCCAGTTCGCACCGATTCTATAGAACCAGTAGCAAACTGCTGATGACGTCACGGTGACGTCACGGAACCGGTTCTGTCTATGCTGGTCTGTGGATGCCGCCATCTTTTTTTTACATTTTGGGGGGAATTTTTTCCCTGTTTTTTTTTCTTCTGCGCATGCACACAAGCCGAGTTTCCGGCACTGCACATGCATCGCTATCTTGTTTTTGGCTTTTTTGGGAGGGATTTTTTTGGGATTTTTCAGCACTGCGCATGCGCATGCACACAAAGCGCGCTTGTGCCCATGCGCGCGTCCATGCAGCGTGGCCTCGCGGCGCGGGAGGAAGTGAACCGGCAGCGAGGTAAGTTAGAACCCACCCCTGCTGAACATGTATTGACTTCAGTTCCTAGAATTCACCAGCCAGCAAGGTGGCCAAGTTTGAGAAACACTGCTTTAGTAAATAGCATCCTGTTACTTAGCAACATTGCAGGAGAAAGAGGGCAAGCATTCCTCCCAGGTGCAAAGATGTCAGTCAAGGCATACGTTTTGACTGCCTTCTCAGGGCTACTGCATGCTCTGTGCCGGGTGGCAGAACCGTTAAATATGAGAGTGCTCAACACTCAGTGTCATTCTAGACCAGGCGTGTCAAACTCGCGTCATCACAGCGTCATCACATGACATATCACAACTCCCCCCCCTTCGCATGACGCATCCGGCCTGTGGCCCGTGAGTTGGACACCCCTGTTCTAGACCTTTCCCCACTGCTGAATTGAAGACTTAGGACACAGACAGACAGCCACGTTAAGATGCTCCTCTCCAAGCTGTAGCCCAGCATCAACAATGCTGACATGCTGAACGCCTGTGTTATCGTTGAATAACAAGTCCAGTAAGCAGGACTGACCTTGCCCTTTTCACCAGGGACAAGGAAAGGAAAGTGATGGGCATTCCCCTGCCTCCATTACTCCTCCCACTGAGTGAAAGCAATACAATCACTCTCCCTAATCAATGGGAGTATAAGTGATGGGTTTGAATGGCAGGTTTAGCCAGCTGTCGACTGACTAAGAGGCCACAGGTGTGACGCTTGGGAAAGAGAGAGTGCCAAATACGTATTGAGAAATTGGCCTGGCAGACAAATCTGCAGCATCATCTACTCTAAACAAAACCAACCTGGCCCGATTGATCTGATTCAACACTGAAACAGTTTCCTAATTGAGATCAGGCTGCTGATATTCAGGGTTGATATTGAATATTGTGATACTGATATTGATATTCGGCCTTTCCCTGATTTTTATCAACTGTTTTTATTGTTTGCATTTTTATGCTTGGGGGTTGATTGTTTCTGTTATTTGTTAGGGGTTTTATACCATGGATGTCCAATCGGTTTTATATTCTATGTGAGTCTCCAAGACTCTTTTCAATCCATCCATCCATCCATCCGAATAGAGCTGGAAGGGACCTTCGAGGTCCAACCCCCTGCTCAAGCAGGAGACTCTATACCCGTGATGGTGAACCTATGGCACACATGCCACAAGTGGCACACAGAGCCATATCGATGGGCATGTGAGCTCAGGTCTAGCGTGCATGTGCACACCGGCCAGCTGATTTTGGGGCCTTCTGAGCCCACTGGGAGTCAGGAAACAGCCTGTTTTCAGCCTCCGGAGGGGGTGGGGAACATCCATTTTTTGCTATCCCCAAGCTCCAGAGCCTTTCTAGGAGCCTGGGGAGGGCGAAAAGGGCCTTCCCTACCCCCCCCCCAGAGGCCAGAAATGGCCCGTTTCCCAAGCAAAAAAACGGAACTTCCGGTTCAACCGGAAGTCGGCAAACGGAACGTTTCCAGACTCCAGAGGACCTCTGGGGGGGGAGGCTGTTTTCGCCCTCACCAGGCTCCTAGAAAGGCTCTGGAGCTTGGGGAGAGCAAAAAAACAGGCCTTCCGGTTCAACTGGAACTTGGCAAATGGGCCATTTTCTGCCTCCGGAGGGCCTCAGGGGGGGGGGAGAAGGCCATTTTCGCCCTCCCCAGGCTCCTAGAAATCTCTGAAGCCTGGAGAGAGCAAAAAATGGGCGTAACATCGCATGCCGGGAGCAGGAAGTGGGGGGGTCACGTGCGCATGCGTGGGGGGGCATGGAATTATGGGTGTGGGCACGCATCACTGCTCTATACCATTTCAGGCAAATGGCTATCCAGTCTCTTCTTCAAAACCTCTAGTGATGAAGCACCCACAACTTCTGGAGGCAAGCTGTTCCACTGGTTAATTGTCCTCACTGTTCGGAAGTTTCTCCTTAATTCCAGGTTGCTTCTCTCCTTGATTAGTTTCCATCCATTGCATCTTGCCTTCTGGTGCTTTGGAAAATAAGTTGACCCCCTCTTCTTTGTGGCACTGCAAATTTTGATTGCAGTGGGGTAGAAATGGACAAAAATGAATTGCAGATGCAGAGGAAGTGCAGAGGAATGGGGGTGAATTGGGACAGAACCTCCCTGTCAGCATATTGGGAGAGTCTCCTCCTACTTCATCCCCTGGCCCTTCTCTGGTTCTGGGACCTCTCGGCTAGGCTAATGGAAGGGTGTGGGGCAGTGAAGTGGGAAGGAAGAATCAATAATGAGCAAGCACTATTTTCAACTGTTTCTCCAAGGGCATGTCAGGGCTGGTTGAGAGAGGTTGTGGCCAGTGGCTCCTGGAATGGGTAAAAGAGCATCTCCACAAATAATAAAAACAGAAAACAAAGACACCCCCCACACACACCTTTTCCAATAGAAACATAATGTTGTCATCTATACCACATCAGATTAGTAACACACAGAGGTGACTCTCTTTCAGAGATGTCTGTGGGAAGCAGGGGTCAAAAAAGTCAAAAGGGCAGCCAAAACCATGCAATCAAAACCTTGTCCTTTTTTTTTTACATGTGTTGACAAGTAAGCATATGTTGTTTAATAAAAATCCCTTGGGCTGCCAGATTCTTTCTGATTATTTGCTACCACAGACCAGTGTTTTTCCAACTTGGCAATTTAATACGTGTGAACTTCAACCCCCAGAATTCTCTGTTTTTATGACCATAACTGAGCCTGGAATTATGGTCATGAGTCAAGCCAGTCATTAAGAAGGTCACCACGTTGCCACACCCGATTTTACAACTTTTTTAAGGCAGTCATTAAGCAAACACTGTGGTCATTATGCAAACCCATTGTACCCAATGGCTATTTTTTATTTATTTATTGCTATGAACCAGAGTAAATACTAGTTTCAGACAAAAAAAAAAGTAACAAATTGCAGTTGTGTGACCATGGGGCAGTTCAAATAGCCATAAATGCGGGCCATTTGCCAAGTATCCAAAATGTGATCATGGGTCTGTGGTGGTCGTGGGGCCATTGGAAATCGGGTTGTAAGTGGCTGTGGGGAAGTTTGTCATAACTTCAAACCAGTGCTGGGTTCCTGCTGGAGCTGTCCGGTGCATAGCTCTGATAGGGAGCAGCCGATTGCGCAATTTGCGCGCGACAGCTCCGGAGCCATCTTCGCTGGTCCGTCGCGCGTGTCGCCATCTTTTTGTGAGAATTTTTGGGCAATTTTGCTTCTGCGCATGCGCGGAAGCAAAATCGTGCCGAAATCTCACGAGGGGACGCGCACACAAGCGCAAGATTTCAGAAAGATTTTGCTTCTGCGCATGCGTGGAAGTAAAATTGCGCTGAAATCTCACGTGCACATGCGTCCCCTCGCGAGATTTTGGTGAGATTTTGCTTTCGCGCATGCGCAGAAGCAAAATCGCATGAATGCATGCACATATAGCGAGCGTGTGTGCGCCCAAAACGTGGAGATGCGCGCACAGCGCACCGGCATAAGTAAGTGAGCAACCCGCCCCTTCTTCAAATGGTCACTAAATGACTAACTGTAATTCGAGGACTACCTGCAACAGGCTCCTTCTTTATAATGCTTGCTGATCAAAACTGGCATGTGCAGAGGAGGACTGTTCTTTCACAAAGAGGACTAAACTTTTTCATGTGAGTCACCCATGTAGGACAAGGGGAAGCACTTCAAAAAACTCTTGCAGAAGTTCGATGTCCAGTTTTTCTTATGGCTTAAAAAAACAAAGCCCAGCAAACAATAACCCAGAACGAACCGTGCTTTTGCAGCAGCCCAAACCCTGAACAAACCCCAGACCATGTCATCAGTCACGCTGCGGATGAAATACAATAATTTAATTTCATGTATTAGATATATTTGGCTGCTCACTTCATAAGACTGTACGAAAATATCACAGGGGAATTCACGGTGCTCCCTGAGCTTGGTTGTTTGCTTGCAGACGTTTCTTTACCCAACTACGTAACATCATCAGTATGACAGTGTTGCGCTGATGATGTTACCCAGTCAGGTAATGGAATGTCTGCAAGCAGCAACCAACCTCAGAGAGCATCAAGAATGCCTCAAGCTCCATCCTGAGCTAGAGATTTCCTTCCATTGGACACCACAGGGGACCCACCGATACATCGATGAACACATTAACTCCAAACCTGGGAACAAAGCCAGGGATTAAGAGCTTTCTGAAATTCCAGAAATATGAGTGCCCTCCATATCTCGGGGGTGAGAGGGGGGAATGCTGTTCCAGAGAGCAGGGATCTTAGCAGAGAGGGAATTTTCTTTGATTCCACAAGATGCCAGTATATAATTGAAGGGATTTGGAGTGCCCCCATTCTGCCCAAATGTACCTGGCAAACAGAAACAATGGGAGAATAGTATCAGAAGAACAGGTAATTACTACTTTAAAAATAGATTAATAAAGTTGAAGGTCGAATCTGGGTCGGTCACCAAGACCACATTTGATCTTACAACATTATCCTGGGACAGGTATATTTGCCTTCATTCGTAGTCAAGTTGACTTAGCTGTGGGTTGCCTATGAGACTCAATAAGGGTGAGTTATCAAGGCTTATTATATTATCTGAAATCGAGAATTAATGCAATAAAAAATTAAACCAGAGTGAAATTTGCTGTCCTCATTGCTGGCCCCAATCCTGCCTGTATTACCCCTGTTCCAAATCACTGCACTTCTCCAAGGTTATGAGTGACAGAGCCTAACTGATTTTATTACAGATTTGTGCTCAAAAGAGGGGAAACACTATAGCAGGTGAAGGTAACAGCGTGAGCGCTGGGATGTGGTGTAAAAAACAGGTTGCCGGGTTAGGCTTGTGTCATGATTAGGTGCACGTGATAAATCCTATTTAGCTTTGGAATCAGGCAAAATTGGCTAGGTGTTGCCATTGCCCAGGATAATTTATCTGATAAGAGGGAATGAAAGAAAAGATTATATCATTGGTTATTAACCTTTATGTATAGGGCCAGTCTATTTCTGATTATAGTAAGAGTCTGGAGAGAAAATGATAGAGGACAGTAATTACTTTCTGATCTGGTTGCGGAGGTTGCAAACCTGATGATAAAACCTGCATTCCACTTTCAGTGAATCTTGGTTTTTAATGCAGATTAGCAAGAAAAACAACATGAGGATCAGCGGTGTAATTTATACAAAATTCAGTTTTGCTTGCTAGCAAAGGAAAGGTATCTCAGGATTGCTGCCAGGTACAAGGTACTTGGAGATCAGTGTTATGATGGCAGAAATGTCTATGTATGCCAGAATGGGCACATCACAAGATTAACCATTGCAGTGCTGAACAGGAGGCGAATCAAAGGAGAGGATTGTTTTTAATTGCCCATGTTACACGAATGCACAAGCATTTACCTCTTACAGATTTGGTGGTCCTATCATATCTAACTAGACCCCAAGCCCCCTTCTAACACCCTTTTTGTTCCATGACTGTCTTATACACCTGGCCTTGATCTCTGCAGCTTTCCACAATGCCTTCCCCGCCTCCCCTGGCCACCTGCCTGGCCCAGCCTTCCTTCTCAAGGAACTTGTCCTTGTGACTTTATTTGATGCACAGGGACCCCTGAGACAGCTCCCTCCATTCCTTCTTCCTTCAGTCTGCCATCTCCTTGGATTGCTCAATTGCTCGCTGGCAGGCGCACAAGTTCCGCAGGTGAGTGAGTCTCCCCCTTTCTTTGCCCCCAGCTCCCCAGCTAAGCAGAGGCTGGCTCAACATTCCAGATGTTCACCAGATAAAGTCCCCTCTTTGGGCCCAATTAAGCTGCTCCAAATTTCAGCAGTAGGAGCGTGTCTCAGAATCCCTTGTGGGTCAAATGCAGTTCCCAAGAAGTAGGCTGGGACCCCACTTGTAAGGAACATATACATGCCTTTAGTGATTTATTCCTAGTTCCCCCAGTTCAATATTTTCCTGCCAGGTGTTTTTTGTTTGTTTGTTTGTTTTTGCTCTTTAAGTTTGCCAGACCTAAGCTGTACCGTAAATCCATTTTCTTGGCTGTCCTTGGATTTTTCACAAAGCTGCCAAACTGAAGCAGCTTTCTTTATAAGGAGCTATTTATTAGTGGAATTCTTTGATTGCTTGCAAAGAGTACTGTGCAATGGATTCTTCTGAGTGGCAGCTGATTAACAGCCGAGGTCTAAAGGTTTGCCCCTTTCAGAATACAGAATAGGTTCTTTATATAGTCAACTGATGTCTTCTGTGAAAGTGGATTCTTCTAACTCACTGCATGTGTACAAAATGGAGGAATTGGCTGACTTGGGAGAATGCCAAAGTTTACAGAGTAAGAAATATTCTAGATGGGGGATTCAGGCAAGGACTGAGCAGGCTCACGGGCTCCAGAATATTTATTGGCTATTTAAGAAAGAGAGACAAATGTACCATAGTGTGTGTGTGTGTGTGTGTGTGTGTGTGTGTGTGTGTGTGTGTGTGTGTGAGAGAGAGAGAGAGAGAGAGAGAGAGAGAGAGAGAGAGAGAGAGAGAGAGAGAAAGAAAGAAAGAAAGAAAGAAAGAAGCAAGCATTTTAGAATAGGGCGCACCTTAGAACACTGAGTAGTGAATTTGTATCCATACTCCTAAAAGATGGTTATGGAAAACCAATTTGGAATATTAGCATATTTGTAGGGAAACCCAAAGTTTTCAAAAGCCGGTCAGTGGGTGGGTGGAATAATCTAGTGCTATCATCTTTTAAGAGACAATCATCATCATCATCAACAACATTAGAACAATTTTATGAGAACTGAGTATGCTCAGAGAACAAGCAATGGACTATTATTGGAAAAGATGGAGCATTTAACAAATGATTTTGTTCGATGTTTTGTCGCAAACCCCATTTCTTCAACAGAATACTGTATACTCTTAAGCAAGAGACCGTTTTCACTTCTAGTAGAGAAATAGTAATACAGTCTTGCAATGTACACATGGGGAATTGTTCCAGGCCGTCAGTAGAATTTATTATTTTTATTTTTATTTTATTTATTATGTTGAGTTGGAAGGGACCTTGCAGGTCATCTAGTCCAACCCCCTGCCCAAGCAGGAGACTCCCACATCTGCCTCTACCTAGGATCGAACTCAATCTCAGAAATATTAAATCAGTGAATTTCCCTTACACACCCACCCATTCTGTTGTGTGTGAACCACCCAACTGTATGAAAATGGGTGAGAAATAATACAGTACATTTATTGAATAGCCCGAAGGCCTTTTCAAAAAAGAAAAACAGAACAAACAGGTACAGAAAGAACCGTACAAAAATATACATGGTACATGACATCAAAATTCAACGATATCAAAATTCAATAACTAAATTTCTAAAACTAGATAACCCAAATAAAATATCTCGTCTCTAACTCAGCTCATCTTTCTTACAATCAATGAAATTATTTTCAATGTAGCTGGCTTGTATTGCTGTCATCCTATTAAGATAGCGAGTAATAGCCCTTACCAGGGGAGGAGAGTCTGCCTTCAATAGAAATGTTAATTTATGCCTTACATTCCAGTGGGAAAATTTATTTATAATTGGGAACAGATAGTGTTTTCTTACTTCCTCATACATCCTACACTCAAATATCATGTGCGCCGTATCCTCGACAATATTTGCCCCACATATACATGTTCTTTCGTCATACGGGATTTTCCGATACCGGCCAAATTTAACGTTAATATCTAAAAGTTCAAATCTAAATTTGACAAATAATTCTCTCTCCACTGATGGCATTTCTAGGAGTAAATATTTTTCCAGGGTGAAAGCAGTGGTGGGTTCCTACCAGTGCGGTCCACTCTATAGCACCGGTAGCGGCCCACTGGTGACGTCACAGTACCGGTGCGGTCGGTTGCCAGTGCCTGGGCACCACCATTAAAAAAAATTTTTTTTTAATTTTTTTTTAAAAATTCTTTTGCACATGCCCAGAAGTCGAGCTTCCGGCACTGCGCATGTGCTGCCTTCCTACCCTACAGTGAGTCCAAGCAGGGGAGGATGGCTGAGGGAGCGCGTGAGACGCTGAAAGAACGGGCGGCAGGAGCTATCTCCATTTCCCTCCCTTCAGCAGTCCGAGAAGCCACGAACGTGCGGTGATGATCCTAGGCATTTTTGCACGTTCGAGGCTTCTCGAGCTGCTGAGGGGAGGGGGAACGGGTGGCAGGAGCCTAGGATCATCGAATGGGGAGAAGCATTCAGGCCGGACGGAGCCTCCTAGAAGAACCGCTGCCGCGGTCTTGCTGCTTCCGCTGCGGGGGGCTGTGTTGCGGGTGGGCAATGCCCCCCCTGCTTCTCCAGCCGCTGCCAAGCTTCGAGGCCCACGCCCACCCGGTCACATGGCTGGCAAGCCACACCCACAAAATAAGCCACACCCACAGAGTGGTAGTAAAAAAATTAGGAACCCACCCCTGGGTGAAAGTTGTTTTAAAAAGTGGGTGTGGTGTTCCTGGCTGCTACCTTGAAACCCTCCTCCTTTTGTATGTGAAAAAAAACCTTATGTCTCTTGCGGCAGGAGTATGATCCTCCAGTTATGCTGATTAATTCTCTGACAAAGATTGTGTGGCACACATTTCAGCAGAAACTCAGAGCATATTTCATTGCCAGCTCATGTTGCATATGGGTTTGAAGTTTGAATTTCACTGCTGGCGAAGTATCTTAACACCCAGTGAAACTCTTAAATGAATGAGTCAACAAGTGAGTCAGACGGTGATTATCTCCTGCCTATACTTTTTGAATCTATCCCTATCTAAATTTGGTATGGGAGTACACATGATACTCTGAATGTAAACATGAAACTTTACAGATCCTGTACAAATACTATATATGATTTATGCAGGATACAGGAACACCACTAGTGTCAGGTTTCCAAGTAACACCCCCAACGAAATCAAAACTCCAAGGCTGGCATTTTCCTCAAAGCTTGAATTTATTAGAGATGTCATACTGGCACATCTGGGAAAACCTGAATCTGAAGACCCCCGGGTTTTCCCCACCCAAAGTAAAGTCAAAGTTCCTTCCCCTGCATCCACATGGGCGCACATGGTCCAATCGGGTCGCTGTCCCAACTGGAGTTGACTCCCAGTCACGCCTCTCCAGGTGAAGGCTGAACACCCTTGACTCCCATGGGAAAATATATTGTTATGGCTATACACCCCACACTGTTTCCACCCCACCTTCCCTTTCCCACAGCTTGCCCATCCACCGCTGTGGCAGCTGTGAAGCTCCAAATAAAGATGGCTCCAGAGCTGACAACAAGCTAAACTCAGATTTTAACCAATAATGGTAGATTAACATTGTCTGAGCAGTATTATACCTTACAAGTAGTCTACAACTTACAATCATTTGTTTAACAACTTCTTGAAGCTACAAAAGTGCTGGAAAAAGTGATTGATTGATTGATTGATTGATTGATTGATTGATTGATTGATTGATTGATTGATTGATTTATTTATTTATTTATTTATTTATTTATTTATTTATTTATTTATTTATTTATTTATTTATTTATTTATAAAATTTCTATGCCGCCCAACTCCCAGGGGACTCTGGGCGGCTCACAACAAGTAGAAATACATATTCAAATAAGAAAAACAATTTAAAAACATATTTAAAATACAATCCATTCACACATACATACATGGGCCGATCTGAAAAGACCTCATTGAAGGGTCATTGGCCCCAGGCCTGCCGGAAAAGCCAGGTCTTAACGGCTTTCCGGAAGGCTAGTAAGGTGGGGGTAATACGGATCTCGGGGGTAGTTGGTTCCAAAGAGTCGGAGCAGCTACAGAGAAGGCCCTCCCACGCGGGGCCGCCAGCCGACATTGTCTGGCGGACGGGACCTGAAGAAGGCCGACCCTGTGGGATCGTACTGGTCGTTGGGAGGAATGTGGTAGAATGTTTTATTGATTTATGACCAGTGATAAATTATTTAGTGCTTTATGACCAGTGCTCACACTTACGAATCGTTGCAGTGTTCCTACAGTCACGTGATCCAAATTTGAGCACTTGGCAACTGGCATGTATTTACCACGGTTGCAGGAATGACCCAGTGGGATTCTGATACACAAAATCAATGGGGCAAGCAGAATTCACTTAATGACCATGGCAAAAAAGGTCATAAAATCAGTCCCGACCCCCATTTAACAACGGCATTGCTTAATGATGGAAGTTCAAATCCCAATTGTGGTTGTAAGTCTAGGATTACCTGCGTTAGCTCTTAGATGGGAAATTTGTAAGGAATATTGTTGGGCCAAAAGTAAAACACTTTCATACTATTGTCCAGAAATTAAATTAATATGTGTGTGCAGCTCAATTTGACATTTAATTTTTTTTTACATTTCTTTTGTGAATAACAGAATTATAGGGTTGGAAGGGACCTTGGAGGTCTTCTAGTCTATATGAGATCTGTGTTGCCCTAACATAGAATCATAAAGTTAGAAGCAACCTAAGAGATTCAATTGCACACAGATCACATGATTCACTGATGACTATCCAGTCCAGTGATGGCGAACCTATGATACACATGTCAAAGGTGATGCATCACAAAATTTTGGGTGATACACCAGCCTTCACCAACCCCCGACAACTATTCTCAAAAGCGTGCCATGATCTTGTGCAATTTTTAGAGACTGCATAGTGAGAATGTGTGCCCTCACATAACCTCCAGTAATTGTACGAGAGAGCTGTGTTCTTGTGTGGCCTCTGGAGCTTCCAAAAGTCGTGGAAGAATGGGTGTGTGTGTGTTTGTGTGACTTTTGTAGGCTGCAGAGGCTGCAGAAGAGTCCTTGCAGATATGGCAATGTCTGTGAATATACCTTGCTTTCTTTTCAGTGGCCTGATCTACATATCAGACTTAGCAGCTAAATCATTATTGTTTAATCAGGTTTTGAATACTGTAAACCAAATATGGCATACAATGCTCTAACCCAGGGGTCGGCAACCTTAAATACTCAAAGAGCTACAAAGGTCCTAACTGGAAGCCCCCCATTCAATTCTGGAGCCGACCGGAAGTCCGGTTCTCCCACCATAGTCTCCTCCTAGTGTGGCATCCTTTTTCCTCTATCCCTCCTAACTGAAAGCCCTATCAATTGTGGAGCCAACCAGCGACAGGGAGCCACAGCAGAGGGATAAAAGAGCCACATGCGGCTCCAGAGCCGCGGGTTGCTGACCCCTGCTCTAACCTAACCAACTGGCAGCCTGCAAACCATACAGTATACAAGCTTTGTGAACTCTAAGGCAATGTTTTTCAAACTTTCCAATTCTTTATTTAACTGGGTGGCAATGGTCATTTTTTGAGGGATCAATAATATTATTGCAGATGTCCTTTTGACTCTTGTCACACCACCAGACACTCTTCAAGATAGCCGTGGCCTGTCTATGCTCACTTTGGGGTGCAGCTGGAGCATGCTGCACAAAACCTGTTTAAGTCCTTGAACTTAAAAGAAGGTAGAAGTTGTGTTCCCTGTTTTTATTGTTGGGAAAGCTTGGTTAAAATATGAAACCAGAGTCACCCTGAAGTGTTGCTTAGGGTGAATGCCAAATAAACTTAGGAGTACCTTGAAGGGCACTCCTTCTGAAATTCCATGTTCTCACTGCTAAGCATCAAATTGCTGTTGTAATCATTATTTAGAAGCCTATCATGCATTTCTGTCTGACGAGGATGCTCAAGGCAGTTAGCACCAAAAGAGCACTCAAACTAGTGCAATTAAAGTAATTATACAAATACAAAGTAAATCAAGTCCCTATTGAATGTTATAAGTTTTGTTTTTCCTATGTTTTACACATGCTCGCAGCTTGCTAATTGGGACTTTCTAGAATGAATAAGCGCACCAATGTGCCTACTGTCCCTGTCCTACTGTCTCCATGTATTTGTAATTTATCTCATGCATTCATAACCATGTTTATACATTTTATGTATTCACAATCATGTTTATACTTTTTCTGTAATCTTATCAGTGGTAGGTTCCTACCAGTGCGGTCCACTCTATAGCACCGGTAGCGGCCAGCTGGTGATGTCACAGTACCGGTGCGGTCAGTTGCTGGTGCCTGGGCGCCGCCATTTTTTTTAAAAAAAATTTTAATTTTTTTTTACATTTCTGCGCATGCCCAGAAGCCGAGCTTCCGGCACTGTGCATGCGCTGCCTTCCTACCCCACAGTGAGTCCAAGCAGGGGCTGAGGGAGCATGTGAGACGCTGAAAGAACGGGCGGCAGGAGCTATCTCCATTCCCCTCCCTTCAGAAGTCCGAGAAGCCACGAATGTGCAGTGATGATCCTAGGCATTTTCGCACGTTTGAGGCTTCTCGAGCTGCTGAGGGGAGGGGGAATGGGCGGCAGGACCTATCTCAGTTCCCCTCCCTTCAGCAGTCCGAGAAGCCACGAACGCGCGGTGATGATCCTAGGCATTTTCGCACGTTCGAGGCTTCTTGAGCTGCTGAGGGGAGGGGGAACGGGCGGCAGGAGCCTAGGATCATCGAATGGGGAGAAGCATTCAGGCCGGATGGAGCCTCCTAGAAGAACCGCTGCTGTGGTCTTGCTGCTCCCGCTGCAGGGGGATGCGTTGCGGGTGGGCAATGCCCCTCCCACTTCTCTGGCCGCTGCTAAGCTCCCGAGGCCCACGCCCAGCCGGTCACATGGCTGGCAAGCCACACCCACAAAATAAGCCATGCCCACAGAGTGGTAGCAAAAAAATTAGGAACCCGCCCCTGAATCTTATATATACTTGACAAAATAAATAAATAAAAATAAAAATCTGCCCTATGTTAGGACATCCGCGAGAGGACAAGGGTAGATTTTTTTCAGGTTAAAACAAATCTACGTGGATATGGTAGCATAAAAGGAAGAAAAGTGGAATGGTGAAAACAAGGGTGGCAAAGTACAATCACTCAGTTTCAGAGAAGCCCATTAACCATCACACACAGGGGTCTCCAAACTTGGCAACTTAAGACTTGTGGACTTCAATTCCAAAATTCCTCAGCCAGCATGCTTTAGAAGCGGGGCCCTGATTGGCAAGTGCCTGTGCCAATCTTTCCTGGCATTTTGGTCAAAGATAAAGGACAAAGATGAACCGGTCTTTTTCTGCCTTTCCCTGCTTGGGAGGTAGGGTGGGATGAGCGAGTCACTTGCTTGTACTTCACATTCCTATCCTGAAGTCTGATATCTATCATGCCAGAAACAACTTCAACTCTACATTCCTGAAATGAATGCAGCATATTTGCTATTTCAGATAAGGGTCCCAAACATGCAGCTGGTTTTGTTCCGTTACTATTAAGCTAAAATGCTCATTTTATTTTGGCTCATGGTAAGTCCATGGTCGATAGCTTAACTTGGGACTCCTGTGCTTTGTCTTTTCACTTTGTCTAATGATCTCAGATCAGACTTTCTCAATCTTGGCAACTTTAAGAAGGGTAGTCAACGGGGGCAGCTGGACTCACTCAATGACTGAGGCAAAAAAGGTCATAAAATCATAATGAGCACATTGCTTAGCAACAGAAGATTTGGTCCCAATTATGATCATTCAGTCAAGGGCTACCTGTATGTCCACCAGCTCTTTCGGTCATTGATTCCACTCTCAAATTGCTCTTGCCATTAGAATGGAATGGAATGGAAGAACGGAACAGAACGGAATGGAACAGAACAGAACAGAATAGAATTACAGAATTGGAAGAGGACCTTGGAGGTCTTCTAGTACAACCCTCTGCTTAGGCAGGAAACCCTATACTAAGGTGACCAGATTTTATTTTTTGTAAACCGGGACACCATTGACCGGGGGGGGGGGTTCTAGGGGAGCAAGACGGGAGGGGTCCGTCTCTCTTATCCTGCAGCTTTGTGCACCCTCCCCAAACCCCCCCTTCATCGCAGCCAGGGGTGGGTTCCTACCAGCGCAGGCTTACCTGTTCGTTGCCGCAGAGCCGAAGAAGCTGGTGGCGTTTGCGGCGCGGGGCTTCCCCCGCCTGCTTTCCCCGGCTGCCGGGACGCCGCCATTTGCGTTCTTTTGCCCTCTGCGCATGCGCAAAGCGTTCTGCTTGCACAGAGGGCAAAAGAACGCAAATGGCGGCGTCCCGGCGGGCGGGGAAAGCGGGCGGGGGAAGCCCTGCGCTGCGAACGCCACCAGCTTCTTTGGCTCTGCGGCGACGAACAGGCAAGACCGCCGCTGCCCCTCTCACTGCCCTCCCTCCCCGCCTGGCAGGAGGAGGCAGGCGAGGCAGGAGGCAGAGGGGTGTGCAGGGCAAATTCAAATTAAAAAAGCGGGACTTTTTTGAAATGCCGCGGGACGCAGGACAAATTATTAAAAAGTGGGACTGTCCTGCCAAAAGCAGGACGTCTGGTCACCTATACTAGTGATGGCAAACCTATGGCATATCTGAGGGCATGCGAGGCGTTGCCCTATGTCAGCCCCAGCGCGCATGCGTGCGCTGGCCGGCTGATTTTTTGGCCTTCTTTTCAGCCGTTTTCACTCTCCCCAGGCTTCAGGAAAGCCTCCTGAACCCTGGGGAGGGCGAAAAATGGCCCAAAGGGCCAAATGGAAGTTCGGAAAAGAAATTCCTTCCTGCAGGTGGGGTGATTTAGAGACAACCTCACACCGGATGTCTCCCCCACGTATGTATGTTGTTATATGCCTTTCTTAATTGTTTTTAAATTGTTTTTTAATGATTTGTTTGGTTGTTCCTAAAATGTTGTACGCCGCCCTGAGTCCTTAGGGAATAGGGCGGCATAGAAGAACCTCCAAATAAAATAAATAAATAAAATAAATCTTTCGCCGTCCCCAGGGTTCAGGAAAGCCTCCTGAAGCTGGGGACGGCGAAAATGGCCAACCGGAAGTCCGGAGGCTTCAGTGAGGCCTGTGCGCATGCACAGGGGGTGGTGTGGGGGGGGTTGTGCGCATGCATGGGGGGGCAGCACAGGGGTTGTGCACATGCGTGCCAGGGAGGGCAATGCATTATGGGTGTGGGCACACACGTGCGCCCTATCTCGCACACATGCACCCTTTTGGCACCCGAGCCAAAAAAGGTTCGCCATCACTGCCCTATCCCATTTCAGACAAATGGTTATCCAATCTCTTCTTAAAAACTCCCAGATTTTTCTAGGGTTGAGAAGTGCTTTGATTTCCAAATTTCCTGATACCCAAATCTGGGGACTCTTGCCCTGTATGGGGAATTTGACTAAAATACCTCTAAAGTCCCTTTCAAGCCTATGCTTGAACCTATGATAAGAGCTTTGGGTCTGTTTTAAAAGAAGAATGTGGTCTTCCAGCTTCCTGTTCGGTTGAGTAATCCTTGGGGCCAAAGATAAGGGATAATTTTCTTTTCTAGCAACAACATATTGATGTGTTTGAAGCAGATGAAAGATAAAGATTGCCTAAGATCTGCTCAATTCTGCATGATGCCATACAGTTTTCTTGGCAACGTGCACACAAGTGGAGCATATACAAGTTTCTAAATGTTGCGGAATTATAACTCCAGGCAACCTGGCTTTTGGTAAGGATGTCGGCTGGAGAGAAACTTCTGAAGGGCTACAACATGGCTTACTAGTTTTGCAGAGCTGGAATGGCTCAGCCATAAGTTTTCCAGGAAATCAATCTGGGCTTCCTAATTAGTTGCTAAGCAGAGCTGCACCTGCAACAACCTTGGCCAAGCTTAAGCTTTGTTTGCCCTCTCTGATGTGCAGATGGGGGGAAGGTTGGATAAGCTGAGAGAACAGTTAGCCTTTTTTTACCAGAGATAACAATAGCGTTTACATCAGTGGTTCCAAACCTGGGGGTCGCGACCCCTTTGGGGGTCGAACGACCATTTCCCAGGGGTCGCCCCAGCATCCTCAGCTCCCCCCCCCTCTGCCACAAGCCTGGCCATATCAGCTCAACTCGCCCGAGCCCTGACGGACTTTCCGCGGTGCCTCTGCATGTCTTTGGGTGGCAGGGGATCCTGGCGTGGGCATCGCGGTTTCCAGCCCCACTCACTTCGTGTGTTGCCTCTGGGAGCTTTTTGAGCCCCGTCGCGAAAGGCGTGTGCAACTTCAGCGGGGCCGGGACAGGTGGTTGCCCGGAGAGAGCCATCCCCTTTGCACCGAATGCTACAGGTAGTTGGGAGAGACTCTGCGAAGGGAATGGCTCTCTCCGGGCCATTCGCCGAAGTAGCGCACACCTTTCGCGACAGGGCTCAAAAAGCTCCCAGAGGCAACACGCAAAGCGAGCGGAGACCTGGCCAGCTGCCGCCATTTGGCCCCGCCGAAGTAGCGCACGCCTTTCGCGACAGGGCTCAAAAAGCTCCCAGAGGCAACACGCAAAGCGAGCGGAGACCTGGCCAGCTGCCGCCATTTGGGTTCTTTTACCCTCTGCGCATGCGCAGAATGCTTTGCGCATGCGCAGAGGGTAAAAGAACCCAAATGGCGGTGGTGGGGGCGTGGTGGCGGGTCACGGGTCGCGGCATTAGGAAGGTTGGGAACTGCTGCTTTACATAGTTGCAGATTGGGCTTGCTGCAGATCCCATCAGCCAAAGAGTGCCAGCTGGCAGGGACTAGAAAACAGGCCTTTTCTGCCCCTGCTCTGTAGAATACCCTGCCGTAGATTAGAATAGCTCCAACCTTGTTGGCATTTCTCAAGGCTTTAAAAATCTTGGCTGTGCACTTGAGCTTGGGATGCTGAATGTGTTAAGGGCCCCCGTTTCTTGGCTTTACCGTTAACTAGCTATCTGGCTGCATATACTGTATTTATTTTGGTTTTTAAATCGTTTTTAAATGTTCTTGTTTTGTTTTTTATGTTTTGGAATTGTAAGCTGGCCAGAATCATTGATTAAGATGAGTGGCTATAGAAATGGAATAAATATTTACAATAAATATTGCATTGATATAGAACACTAATTTTCAAGCTTGGCAGCTTTAAGATGTATGGACTTCAACTCCTAGAATTCCCCAGTCAGGATATTCACTTATAGCACCCCTGCAAACTCATGAGCTGAACTTATACCGGCAACTCCTCCACTCCCTATTCTGAGTTATTAACTGCTACCTCATATCATGCATAAGGATTTCCTTCCTAGCTGTACCTCAACTCTTGGGCTATTCTGAATGGTTGTATTTGGCGAAGAACAATGAAGAGGACTCAAACCATTGTGGTCCTCTATTATTTACATCTGAGAACATCGATGGTCAAACTTTTCTCACTGTGGTTAAGGATGCTTTATTATCCAGATCAGCGTTTCTCAACCTCAGCAACCTTTAGCACTTTGGTCTTCAACTCCCAGAATTTTTCAGCCAGCATGTTGCTGGGAAATTCTGGGAACTGAAATCCACATAGTTTAAGCTGCTGAGGTTGAGACACGCTGGCCTAGATGCTTGGTAGCAGCTACGATGGTCAAGCTCATCACATAAATGATGTCAAGATGATTTGACCTTAGTCATCTTCTGCTCATTCTTACCTGTAAAAGGTCATGTTTATTGGGACTCCAGGCTATAAAGTTGAAAGAATGTTTTAAGTTGGATTAGGCAGTTTTCTTGAATAGGAAGACACACTTCAAATTTTGACAGCAGTTGCACACTGCTTTGTAAAAGCTGAGAGGGTGACTGAGAGGCTTGCTTGGTTACAAGAATAACATCCATTAAGGGGAAAACAGTCACTAGGGAAGTTACAAACTCTCAGTCAGCAACATGTTTAACCTAGTTATGGCATAACCCATGAGGATGGGTTCAAGTACTGAACTCTAAACTTATCAAATGGGCTGCCCTTACAAAACATGCTAACCTTGCACACAGAAAAAGTTAATGCCAACCAAGCTTTGTATGTTGCAGGAATTCAGCCACTAGTCTTTAGTCTACCCGATTAAGTATGTTGTGTGAATATGGCCTTCAACTTTTTCCTGCATTGGTGAGCACATTTTCGAGCAATGCTCTGGGTTACAGCTACTACCCAACCATTCCTATTTTCCTGGAATGCTTAATGGCTTATATGAGGCCTAGAGATATTCTTAGAAATAAACACATTATTAGGCACCAGCAAATTTTCCTAAATACTGATGTCTCATTTAATTGTAATTAAATAATAAGGTATATTTTGCTTTTTTTAAACTAGAGGGCAGCAAGTCTGGCAGTAGATTTTGTTCATGGGCATCTTGTCAGGTACTCTTGGTTTAAAGTTACTTTCACCCCATTAGTTTGATCCCGAGATTTATTAGAATAAAAGAACACAACAATAGGATAGGAGAGAA